>JAHWFO010018052.1:321594-362909 GCA_023313115.1 Rhysida immarginata | reverse complement strand
ATTATACATTAATTACATTGCATATAATGTCCAGTTCATTATACAATATATTAATTCACTTTTTATTCGAATTACTTGTCGCCAACATCGATAATAAGTTGCTTTCTGTTGCTTGATTATGGGGCAAATGTTCCAAAATTAAATTGATTTTTGGTGTAAAAATGCATGTACTGAACTTTTAATTTCCCCCATTAAAATCATTTGGGTTACAAACAGGCACGATATGCTGATTCATTCCATAAAAAAAGAAATCTCCAGCCAATGGACATTACCACCCAATATACCACTTTGTGTTGATTGGTTAGTTTTGATTGACAATAGCACTGCAAGCACTATATAAACTCTGGCAATGTGAGCGTAAATCAGTACAACCTATTCATCCAATTCATCAATACTTTTTAAGGACAGAGTGAGGCAGTACTGGATTAGTTGGATGGCATCTGACGAGATGCAGTTGACACCAGCAGGAAACCTGAAGAAGCCCAGCCTGTCGCAGGTAACTAATTGGGTTAAACAGGCTTGGGATTCAATTCCAGAAGCCATGGTTAGAAGGAGCTTTTTGAAAACTGGGATCGCCAACAAAATGGATGGCACAGAAGATGATCTTCTGTGGGACGATGAAGATGAAGATGCAGCCAATTGTTTAGAGGAAGAAGACTGGGATACAGATGTCAAATTAACTGAGGAAGATTGGAAAGACCTGTTCGAAGACACAGATGAATCAGATTTTGAAGGTTTTTGAATATTAAATATCCAGACTATTTAAAAATAAAGATTTTTTTTCTGTATAAATTTGTACATTTTATTTCTCGCGAGGAGTCAAAAATGGGGGTCGTGTTATACAAGAGGATAGGATTTTTGCCGATTTTTTGGGCCAAAAAAGTGGAGTCGCGTTATACAAGAAGTCGCGTTATAGTAGAATAAATACGGTACTTATCATAAACTTAAGTTTTGATTCTGATACGAGGTGGTGTTCTCTGATTTTGCGGGGAGTAAAGAGCATGTTACACATCATTTATTTCATTGAAGGTTTTGTCCCGAAGACAAATAGGGGACCGATAACAAACTGAACAAAAAAAAATAATTTTTGGGATCATCTTGTAAAAAATAATGCTTGAAATGCATTATAACTGTTGCATATGCTTATGAGGCTTCTTTTACTTATCTGTGTTCATTTGTATGAGAATACCACAGATAGTCAAGGAGATAATTAAGGTTTCTTTAAAAAAAAATCGTAGGTTTTTGTTTATAACATGCAGGGTATTCAACCCCATGCAATGCCATTTTCAGGAAACTTGACAAACTTGACTTCATATTGACTTGGGAACAACTAACCTAACCTAATCCAACTAATCAGATCTTTTGCTTGGGAACAGCTTGAGCACCCGCTTAACATCCGGACCTCACATGCAGTGGCTACCACCTATTCCAGGAGTTCATCAACAGTCTGCATTTCAGCAACAATGAACAAATGAAAACTGCATGGCTTTCTTCACGGACTACTGACTTCTAAGAAGTAATCATGCGGAAGTTCATTGAGCGCTATGACAAGTGCTTAAATAAACTTGGAAACTATGTGAAAAAGAGTTACCGGTAAAGGTATATAGAATCTGATAAAGAATAAATATTGAAAATATAGAGTAGTTTTGTTTTTATTACAAAATAGACCTTACTTAAAAAATATCCCTCGTAGAAGATATTCAGTCGAAAACTGATAAATTAGTAGTAATCAGATCAAACTTGAATGACAAAAAAAACCATCCCTTGCGTTCAAAAACTCAGCTCTCACCTATACGGCCATCATCTTTATCCCTCAAAAACTTAAGCATGAAAGACACTGAATATATAAAAAAACACAATATTTAAATTAACGAACAACATCAGTTTACTGAGAATTCACACGTAACAATGCAATTGGAAGTTGGCCTGATCTTCCAAGAAATCTCTTGAGCGAACAATACCAGCTCTCAACAATGACAACAACAAAACCGCCGATGATAAAACGTCGGCGGTGCAACGATATTACACGGTCACCAAAACAACAAATACACACGCAACCAACGCATAAAATAAACACTGCCCTTTTTAACTCAAATACACTTAGAATAAAACACTAAAACCCCCTAAAAAGTCACAAACTGACCACAAGACGACACACCTAACACATAAATCTAGTACCCATACAATACTCCTATACAACAAGAGAGCATCGATCTTTCGTGCTCTGTTTTCACTGGACCCATATGACATGCCAACTGACATGGAATGTCACAAAAAAGCATATGGCCCATTACCTATTACCTGTGGCCTATTACCTAAAGAAAGATGACAAATCCCATTATGCTAACCACCTCGCCATTACTGGACACCGCCCAAGAAACATGAAGTGATGTGCATTCTTCGCGTTTGTAACAACTCTTTCAACACAGAATAACAGAATGGTCAGCTCAGTATTTCGATGGTAGTGACACTGAAGCAGTGCTCCTAAAGGCTCGTTCGCACTAGCCAAAAGAAACTAGTTCTATCAGAGGTACTAGTTTTATCAGTGAAGTACGAACAAAACTGGATGTAAGAAGAACTAGTTCTTTCGGCTCTGGAATTGGGGTTTCCAACCCCAGTTTCTCAAACTGGATCTGGGGCTGGAGAGTGCTTGTTCATGCAAAGACTTCTGGGTAGTTTTCCCATAAGTCTTCACGAATAGCGATACGATCACGGATTAAAAATACACAATGGCGCCGAACAACAGTGTTCTCAATCTCAAACAAATCAAGAAAAGTGGAAAGAAAAGGCGAAACTAAATTTGGAAAACAAAACGTGCCATCTTTAAATAACGATGAAGAAGCATTAATCATTCCAGGGCACGCTGTATTTGTTGTGTCTGGAACTGGATTTCCACCTCTAAAGAGGATTTCCAGTGCGAACAGGAGGATGATAAAACTAGTGTTCAATTAGAACTGGTTCACCTGCAACCAGAAAAGAAACTAGTTCAATTTGTAACTAGTTTCGTAGTGCGAACGTAGTCTAACAGATGGGTGGACTCGAGGGTTCACTTAGCATAGTAATAGCATTGGGAATGAGGCGATGTTTGGATATATTTCATTATTAAATTTATTTCTCGTTCTTTATTTTAATTTCAATAAATAAAAAAGTTAACTTTAAGTCTGTATATGACTTTGTTTCATCTATACAATGAAAATAAAATCATTTAAGATATGTTTGCTTATCTATTACAACTTCCAAAGTGAACAGTTTCTTTGATTTAACATATGTTTTGTAAAAGTGTATTCAGAATTTTTATTTGTTTATACAGGGTGATTCAAATCGTGTGTAAACCAATTTAAAGGGGTATTATAGAGGTCAAGGTAAACACAAAAAGTCCTATTAACTTGGGTCCAATTTTTATTTCTTTTCAAGTTACAAGAAATGTTCAAAGTGGCCTCATTGAGCCTGAATGCAGATATTGCATCGTTGAATAAGTAACTCGTAAACGTTTGTCATTACCTCACGATCATGTCTAATTTCGTCAGCCGATGCTATTATTCTGGCCACTAATTGTGCCCATGTGTCTATCTAGTTGTTTCAAATGTCCCCATAGATAGTAACCCAGTGGATTAAGGTCCGGCGTCCAATCCATTTGTTAGGGAAGTACATTTTAAGCCATTCAATAGCTACTCTACCAAAATGAGAATGGGCCCTATAATGTTGGAACCCCATCTATTGACGGATTGGTTTGGTTTGGTTTATTTGGTATTAACGTCCTTTTCAACTGCCATGGTCATTTCAGGATGGCGTTATAGGGGCCGCAAATTTTGCCTCGCAAGGGTTTTATAACGTGCAGCCGGCAAACGACTACACGAGACCAACGGCTTTACTTCCCTTCCGAAGGAAGTGCGTGATCTCAGGATTTTCCCCTTGGAAAAATCCTCCGCGTCCTCGGGCATCAGAGGCGATCACGCAACCACTGAGACACCGAGGCCGATGTTGACGGATTGCAAGAGGTGTATCTTTTAAGAGTCACTACTTGAAAAGAAATAAAAATTGGAGCCATGTTAATTGGACTTTTTGTGTTTACCTTGACCTCTATAATACCCCCTTAAATTGTTTTACACATGATTTGAATCTCCCTGCATAGAAAATAAAAGCTTTCTAGCATGATGTTGCTTAATTGTATAACTAAAAAAAACTTTAAAAAAATGCCAGTTTCTTACATTAATTTCATTAAATTAAAAATTAAATTAAATTAAATGAAAAGTTGTCTTTTAAACCCTTGCATTATTAACAAAACTGTGGTCAGCATTTTTTCAGTGTAACATGAAAATAAAAGCATTTTAAACTTACATTTTGCTTATTTTCAAAATTGAAATAAAGCCACTTTCTTCGATTAATTAAGCAAAGTTCTTAATAAAAATTAAAAACTTTAACATTTACCTGGTGGATTAATAAAATTTGGAAAAATCTTTTTATTAGGTTGCTGCAGAACTAATTGAGGTTTGTTTTTTTTTTTTTTATCATGTGTGCTGGTTTTATAGTAACTCATTAAACAACTAGATTTTTTAAAATACTGGTATCTATTTCAAGTTCCTATTAAAAATCACTATTATATGCATCAACTTGCAGAACTGTGCCTTAAAAAATCCTGTTAAGGGTAAATCTCTTTGGTGGCTAGATATTAAAATGAATTTTAATTCAAAATAAAATTTATTCCGCTTGCAAATCTTAAAAAAATTTTGACTCATTTTATCGATTCACAATAAATGGTAACTCGTTTTCCAATGAGTTTAAAATCAAATTTAAATTAATTATAATCAATTTTAAATTTAAATGTGGTCAGTCTCCTTTTAATGGGGAAAATCGTAAAATTAATAAAAACAAAAAAATAAATAATAAATAAAGTCACCAATCTTGAAAAACGATGAAGGAACTTGAGATGGAAGAAAACTCAAAGATGTAGTCTATTGAGGATGTTGTTGATAGCAGAAATAAATCCAGTCTATTGAGGATGTAGATGAAGTCTTGTGAAGATAATGTTGATAGTAAAAAACGATATTTCAAAACCAACACTTCCTTCAAGATTATAGACTGGGTTTATTTCTGCTATCAACATCTTCAATAGACTACATCCTTTGAGTTTTCTTCCATCTCACAAGTTCCTTCGTCGTTTTTCAAGATTGGTGACTTTATTTATTATTTATTTTTTAGTTTTTATTAATTTTACGATTTTCCCCATTAAAAGGAGACTGACCACATTTAAATTTAAAATTAATCATTTAAACTCCTTAGATCAATAATAATTATAATCAACTTTCATTTTTTATGAATTTTGTTTTTGTTATACAGCTTCAATCCAAAATAATAGAATACATGCTACAAAACGGTTAACCCATATAAAAGACTCTTTATTTCTTTCAATAGATGTTAAATATGTACACTTTCTTGTATTATGCTGACAGTTCTATGTCTCTGCTTTAAGTTTCAAAAATAAACATCAAATTAACTATAATCTTACAAAAAAAACCCAAAAAACTTAACATTCATTAAATTAGAATAACACGTAACCCCTGTTCAAAATAATAGAATATTCCTTAGTTGACGAGTGAAATGAAACAAAAATTGCATATATTAGAGAATGAATTACATAATTGCATAAATTAACATTCTATATCCTATAAAAGCATAGCAGTTTGGACATTTTTTAAAAACATGGGTCGCAAAGCAGACATATCCTCTGGTACGAAAGATGTCATCATTGCTCTTCACAAACAACATCTTAGCCAAAAGAAGATAGCTGGATATGCAGGATGTTCACAAGCAACTGTTTCCAGAGTCGTGATCCACAGTCAAACAACTGCCAACGTTGTGGACGAAAGCTAAAGACAACACCCCGAGATGAAAGACGGCTGTAAGGTATTATTATGAGAAACTGTTTCAGAAGCCTCAAACACATTCGTTGACTGTGGAAAGCAACTAGAGTTGATGTGTCTCGATCAACAACTTTGAGGCGCATACACAAATTGCAGTTCTCATCACGTGTGCCTAAGACAAAACCGCTTCTTTCGGCTAAGCAACATCGTGCACGGGTGGTATGGTGCAAAAATCGACAACTGTGGGGGCAAGATGACTGGAATCGTGTGCTATTCAACGACGAAGCTGTGTTCTGTGTTAGCCATGGGGATAAAGGCCCACGTGTCTGGCCTGCTTGAACCGTTCAGTCAAATTTGCAACCTCCATAATGGTGTGGGGATGCATGTCAGGAGAAGTTTTGGGGAACTCTGTGTGCTGACAGCTAGAGTTAATTCTGATGTGTATCAGGATATTCTTGAAACCTTCATGTTACCATCTGCGGAAGATTTATATGAAGACAACGATTTCATATTCCAACAAGACGGCGCATCTAGCCACACTTCAAAGTCAATAAACAATTGGCTCTCTAACAAACACGTAAACGTACTGCCAGCCAATTCGCCAGACTTGAACCCCCATAGAAATCATATGGAGTATTATGAAAAAGCAACTGCAAATAGAACTTCCAACAACTAAATCTGCACTTATTGCTTGTTTAAGAAAATTTTGGTCTTGCATCACGAAACAACAGTGTGCTAAACTTGTCAGTACACTACCCAATCGATTACAGGATGTAATTGCTGCCCGAGGAGATGCTATTAAATATTAAGCATACTGTACAGTATTTGCAGCTGTTATGCTCTGTTAAATGCGTTGTTTTTGAACATTGAAGTGTTTTATTCTAATATTTTGAACAGGGGTTAGGTTTTATTCTAATTTAATGAATGTTAAGTTTTTTTTGTTTCTTTTTGTAAGATTATTGTTAATTTGATGTTTATTTTTGAAACTTAAAGCAGAGACATAGAACTGTCAGCATAATACAAGAAAGTGTACATATATAATATCTATTGAAAGAAATAAAGAGTCTTTTATATGGGTTAACCGTTTGGTAGCGTGTATTCTATTATTTTGGATTGAAGCTGTATTATCTTGTTGAAGAGTGAAATTTCTTAATTTTTGTCAACATCATTTACTTTAATTTATTGTTATCATTAAATATGTAGTATTTCTAAATGTAGATATTTAAGGGAGATATTTAATATATATATATGTTGCATTCTGATGGAGTTTGTCACTTATTTTGCCTCTCAGTTTCTCAATACAAACAAATTAAAGAAGGTCAGATTAATTCTGTTGTTGAAATTAGATTAGTTTGTGAGTGAAATTACTATATTTCGGAAAAAAATATTAATAAATTTGTAAAGTCTAAATTATTTAAATGTATACTGTAAACTTACAAGCCAGTCAGCTGACTGTCAAGCAAGTTACTCAACCATTTAATTAGGCGAAAATCTGTTTTTCCTTCTTGGAAAATATTTTTTTCTTGACGCCGAAAGATTACATGTCATTCATTTCAAGCTTCTGTGTGATCAGGACAGTTTCCATTAATTACAGACTGAGAAATAATTAAAAATCTAGAAAAAGCTCCACTGAAATGCAGGTTAACGAGCCAGCAAATCCATCCATCCGTCGAAGGGTGCCACCATCTGCTCACTATCATCGCTTAGCACAAGAAACAGTGAAGCTGTCCATTCTGTGTTATTCTGTGCTTTCAAGACCATGATTCTGGAATCTATAGAAATTTTTAAAGCCAAGAACTACTCTCTAGACCTCCTCCTTAACTGTCAAACTGATTTTGACATTTTTTCTATTCTTAGTTCTGTCTCAGGTTTACTGTAATACTTTTTTTTCTTTCTTAATTTTCATTTTCTTGACATTTTTTATGTATCAACTGTTCTTTATTCAATTATCACTTTTTACAGTTTTAAGTTTTATTATTCTATATTAGTCTGTTATTTGTTATCAAATCATTATTTTTCTACTTTCATCCAGTTAGAGTATTTCTATCCTTTATTGTACCCATTCTCTTATCCAATCCATGTACACCTAGCTGTTTATTTTGCTTCTACCTTTATCCAGTCATTGTACCTTGATTATATTACCGTAATTTTTGGGGTATAATACGCGTATTATGCGTAAAAAAAGTTAGAAAAATCATTACTGCGTATTATGGACGATGCGTATAATAGGCCAATAATAAAACCTGGAGAAGAAAAAGTTGGGGGGGGGGGGCGTCAAAAGAAATTGGAGCTGACAAACTTCTATACTACCTTTGGTTTTTATTATACAATATTATACAGTAAATACAATATACATTATATCTATACACTTTATATTCCACATATAAATATACTTCACGTTTATTTATTGCAAAAGCTAATGCAAAAGCGATTCAGTGGCTCTCTTCCATTTTCCGTTCATAAAACCAGGGATACCAGGTTTTCTCAGCAGTGTTGCCAAGTTGGGGGATTTTCCCCCAAATTTGGGGGATTATTTTTCAATTGGGAGATATTAGGGGGATTTTATTTTCTGGGGGATATTTGGGGGAAATTTTATTTACCATTTATTTAAAATAGAAAATGTGTAGTTACGTCTGAGACATTGGAAACATTCTATTCACAACAATCTCAGAAGTAATTAAGCGTGATTGGTTACAAGAAGTCACATGATTCACATTTCGTCACGGATGATATGTCACTAACCAATCATCTTTGATCTTTTACTTTTGATTGAGGTTCGGTTCGTTCTCCTTATGACTGGACGCAGTAGTAGTTAGTTGTTGTAATCGTATTACGACTTGTGTGTGTTAAACATGCCTCCGAAGCAGCTATCCACTGCAAAATACAAGCATAAATATGTAAAATCTTGGGAAACAAATCCACAGTTGAAAGGTAATTTTTTTTCGTTACATATAACTTTCAGCATTGTCTGAACGTCCATTCATTAAACCTATACTGAACACGTGCTTTCTTTTAAGACTGGATCGCGCTTGATCCAACTGGGGACATAATCAATGCATATTGCCACCTGGCAGTTGCGGCCAATCACTTCGTGACATCATCATTGGGTTTAATATGAGGATTAACATCACTGAAAAAACTTCTGTCTGAATTTCTATACGCGTAAAATTGCCAAAATAATTTTATAACTTTGGGGGATTTTTTGGGGGGGGCTCTTTCGGTTTTGGGGGAAATTTGGGGGAATTTTCGATTTGTCTGGGGGAATTTGTGAAAATAACTTGGCAACACTGTTTCTCAGCAACCTTTAAGATGGCTGCATCTGAGATGTCTGTTAGCCAGCCAGTGTTTTAGTGACTGTTATTCTGTGTAATAATAAAGTTCAACAGTGAGGCAAATTACTTTGCCATTAACTAGAGAGCTGACACAATAATAAATGCAATAAATGAATGCAACCAGTCTTGATGATATCAATCAAAGAAGTTAGAGGACGCTACTCCGTAGTTTTACCAATGTTTGCTGCTATAATCGATCTTCATAAAGATGTGGGGACAAAACTTTTGAATTATCTATCAAATGGATATCTATCAATCATTCATTCATTTGCATGACATAGATCACAAGAAAATACAATTTGAATGATTTTGTGAAAGCAGGAATTACCTCTCCTGTGGATGATTCAAACATGAGAAGACTGGGAAGAAGAAACGGTAATTAGGCCTAACAAAGAACTCAGACACAGATGATTCCGATTTTGAAAGAAATTAAATACATTTATTTCAGATAAAATGTAAGTTTAACTGTAACGAATAAATTCTTTTATATGATCATTTATTTTGAAAATTTAATTTTTTCATTTTATGGGAATATATAAAGTCTAAAAATAAAAGTCTAAATATGGCCTTTAAAAATAAGATGACCATAATGCACTGCGCATTTGAACAAATATGGCGGAGCACTCCCTGATGTTGAATCTTAGGTACATAAAATGCGTATTATGGGCTGGGAATTTTTCTAAAAATACGAAAAAACAAGGGTGCATATTATCGGCGAGGGCGTATTATACCCCAAAAATTACGGTACTCATTGACTTTGTCATGTTATTCGTTGTATTTTATCTAATCATATAAGAATTTATCACAGAAACACATGCAATGTTGGTCTAGGTGTACAGAACAGATGTACAGGAATGGAAAGTGGAGTCTATTGCATGACAATGCACTCCCACGTACTGCGATCCGCGTACGCAACGCCATGTAATTGTACTTGCCTGATCTGGCACCTGCAGACTTCTTTTTGTTCCTTCGCTTCAAGGGGGTCCTGAAGGGCACAAGTTTTGCAGACTTACCACATATCCGACGACATGTGACATCTGTGCTTCAATCAACCCAAAAGAGAACTTCAATGACTCATTCCAGCAATCAACGATGTCAAAAGTGTATTGTGTCCAATGGAAGTTACTTTGACGGGGAATAAAGGTATTTTGTTTCCATGTATTGTTTTATTTGTTTTATGCTTCCATTCACCGAACTTTATAGATGCACCTTGTATACTGAACAGTGAAGAATATATGGTTATTATATGGTATGCATTCTCTTAATAATGAATAAAACTTTAATTGGCTTTAACAAGCATACTGATAGGATCAAATTTAAAAACCGGGTGATGATTTTTGACTAAAATGAAGTGTTCATAAATTTTATTTAATTTTTACTATAACATTGCAATGAATACTATTTATTTTTAGCATGAAAGGATAATCATGTAATTAGTTCAGTTATTACTAAAATATTTGTTTGAATCAAAAGATATTTTTTTGCTCAAAAAAAAAAAAAAAAATCAGCCCATATGTTGTTAAATTATTTAATAGACTAACTGTTTCACATGTGATTAAAAATTTCAAATTTCAAGAAAAAATATCAAATTATTACCAATTATTTACTTGGGCATTAGCCATTCCTGACAAAGCATGAATCAATCCTGGTCCAGAAACAACAAGGCAAACACCCGGCCTGTAAAATATTTAAAAAACAATCATTGTTAAATATTACATTAAATGCTTCCCGGATTCATGGTTATCAGGGAGAAAGTACATAATGCTTGTGTGCACATGTAATTAAATCATTTCTGACTGTGATTTTAAATTTCTTGTAAAATAAAAGCTTTCACAATATTTGTACAAAAAAAAGATGATCAGAAGAAAATAGTAATTTGAGGGAGGCCGACGAGTTGGGTCTTTGGATGAACCTGGATTATTGACTGCTGTATGATGGTCACAGCAGCCAGGGAAGGGGTGGGGGGGTGAAGATTTTTGAGTCAATGATGACCCGCCCATCCAATGACTAGCCGTGCCTGATGTTGCTTAACTTCACTGAAGTTGTGTTTCAGTGAAAGCCGACCAGGCCACGGCCTCCTCCAAATTACTATTTTCTTCCGATCATCTTTTTTTTTGTACAAATATTTCATAACTTCAGTCCGAGCTCTTCACGTTTGACTAGCCACTGTCAAAATTAATTTTTTTTTCCCGACGTTTTTAAGAATTATCACATATATTTTTGTATTATTGTATTTGTGTATTATTTCAGTAGAAGAGTGTTAGAAATTGCAGGAAAATTCAATTAGTATTGTGTTAAATCAAAGTTTAAAAAGTACAGCAAATTCGTCGGCAATTAGGCCTATCGGAATGTACACACGGTCTAGAATACAATGGTCCGAAAGCTCCATTGTAGCTCCATTATAAAAAACCGGTTAATGACAAAAACTCGGTGGTGGCACATGGTAACAATAAGAACCCATTTTAAAAAATTTGCTGTGATTTATGGTCGTGGACCAAACTCTTCAAAAGTTGATGCTCACTTGGGGTGTGTCTAAAAAGTCCGACCCGTCGCGAACAGCCTGTCTATAAAGTAACGAAACAGTCGTGATGAGCGTTTTCATAATGCGACCGGTCGCACTAATCGTGACCGGAGTCCAATGACGGTCGGCTGCCTCAGTGAGTAAATCAAAATGGCAGACGAAAGTAGAAAATTCAAGTGTTCGAGTGCCCGATACATGATAAATATATTTTGAATTAAGAAAGGAGATGGCGAAATACATATTGGGCACCATCAAGAAACAAGGAATAAATACGAAACAGAAAAGACGGGTGAAGCAAATTTATGTATGTAACAATTTTATATCGTACTAACTTAAATGATGAGGAAACTTGCTGCGATGCCATGTTAAAGCAGAATGCTCACGGCCGCGCTGTCCATGATTAAATAAACGGAAGCAAACGGCCACCGACTGATCGCCGATCATACCACCTGACCTGTTGGTGACCGCTCGGACTTTTTAGACAAGAGCTTACTTTCACATTATGTAAAAATCATGGTCAAGATCATGGTGGTTAAAACTAACTAAATTTTATTCAATAAATATGAAATGAAGCAACTTTGCAAAAATTCTACAAAGTGAGACCACACCAACATCACGAACATAGGGGTATTCGGATACTTTTGGCACATTTAAAAGCTTACAATTAATACAGTAAAAATTCATGGCCAACGATGGCCCTATAGCATTCTACACAGTTTCATTATGTTGGAATGCTGTGCATAGCTGAGTTATATTTACGTAATGCCGAAGGAAAAATGTCTAGAATAATGTACACCAGTACTGATGTACACACATACCGGCCAATGAATTAGAAACCTTCGTTCAATATGGTATTGGCCCTCCTTTGGCTGTAATTAAAGAACATACGCTATTTGGCATGGACTCTACAAGGTGCTGCAATGCAGGTAAGGTAATGGGAGACCATGCGTTCGTCAGAGAGACCTTCAGGTCCTGCAGAATAGACGGAAGCGGATGCCTTCAACGAATGTCTTTTTCCAACAAGTCCCAAGCATTCACGATCGGATTCAAATCCGGACTTTGCGCTGGCCACGGCAGATGTTGCAACTCGGTGTCATGTTCAGAAAACCACTCCTGAACAATTCTTGCTCGATGGACAGTAGCATTGTCGTCCATGAATAACCCGTCACCATTTGGGTACAAATGCACCACTGCAGGATGGACTTGATCTGCAACAATGTTCAGGTAGTCTTTGGCTTTCACCTGACTGTCAAGGAATATCAGGGGACCCTTGCCATACCAACAAAACATGGCCCATACCATGACACCTCCTGCAGCTTGAACTATGTTCACAACACATGAGGGATCCATCGCTTCATGGGCTGCTGCCAAATTCTCTGCCAGCCATTGGTGCAAAACAATGTGTAACGTAACTCGTCTGACCACATCACCTTTTTCCAGTCGTCTACTGTCCAATCACACCGTTCTTTACACCATTGCAGGCGAACTTTCCAGTTTGTTGCTTACACCAGGGGCTTCCTCACTGGCATGCGACTTCCCATCCCTATTCGCTTCAACTCTCAGCGCATTGTTCTGGAGATGGGTTGCAATGATCCTTCATTGAAGTCTGCCATCAGTTGCTCCACAGTAGAACTTCGGTTTTGCCGCACAGTCCGTCTCAGATGACGTCGGTCCCTGTCTGTGTTGATTGTTTTTGATCCACAATTCTGCCGTTTCGACAACTCTTGTAGATTCAGTTTCCACGCATTGAACATCTTGGAGACCTGACCTTTTGAGATACCGGTCAGTTATACTGTCCTGCAAATCGTAGCTCTAGCTAGATGGGCTCCCACAATAACTCCTTTTTGGAACTCAGACAGGTCTGCTATTTTCCCCATTGTGCTCAACTTGAGCAGCTGCAGCTTGTTCCTGCCCTATATCTGCAGCTTGAAATGAGCATGTACAGTAGCTATTCAAAAAATTTGCACTTACCGCATCGTGACAAATGGAGCGTGTTTAATTTTTACGCCGCTAGGTGCGCATGATTTTGGAATTACTCACTTCCAAAGGTAGAGTTCGCAGAATTCCGGCTTTTAGTGACAACTCGCCGTTGAATCATGGGCATAAGCTAATTTGAAATAATTCTTTGTTTTGTTTCTATAATAACTATCCTTTTAAACGAAATAAAGAAAATAAAAGTGAAGTATAAAAAATAAATTTAAAAAAACAATAATTTTTAGTCTTTAATTTGAAACTATTTATCTAAGATGTATCAGGTCTCATTATTGGAATTTTTATGATGTCATCTTTTTTCATATTTACTGCATGTAACAATCTCTTACATCACAATAAACAGATCCAAGCCTACGAGATAACAGATTTATTTACGAGAATAACAAGTTGAAATTTAAAGAGGGAAATTTAACCCTTTCATTGGGTAATTAAATTTTATTTTCATTCTTGAGAAAATGGAATTATCCACTTTTAACAGCATAACAAGAAGTTTTTTAAACCCTGTGAGATGAATCAGATCTCCACAGTTAGAAATAATGTAATTTTGTATGGATATATTCGCTTTACGCAGCAAAAGGGTTAATAAATATTTTCAATCAACCAGTGCCGGCCAGGTGGCCGAGAGGGCTAGGGCATAGGCTTTCTAGTTCTCGAGTCCGCCTGACCGTGGGTTCAAATCCTGCCATGGGCATAGATGTTTGTGTTTGTCCCGGGCTGCGTACAGATATAACTTGTGTAAAAGATACAAAATGATCTTAGTAGTCGACGCCTTAATTTCTAGAACCCCCCCCCCTCAAACCAGTAATCGGGTGCAAACCACTATATATGATACGCCACTTAACGCAATTTGATAAAGGGCGGATATTTGGAAAGAAAGAGCACAATGTGAAGCATAATGATCAATTTGATTTTTTTTTTTAATGAAAAAAACAATATACGAGGGCAGTCCCAAAAGTACCCGACCTAACAAAGAAAACAAAAACAATTTGAAGAAATGTTGCTTTATTTCTCAACATAGTCTCCTTTTAGCTCAATACACTTTTCCCAGTGATGTTCAATAGCTTCAATACCCTGTTTATAGTGAGACCCATCGAGGTCCTCAAAATAGCCATTAACTGCAGACTCCACCTCTTCATTGGTGACAAATCGTTTATCACCCAGTCATTTCTTCTAGTTTGGAAAAAGAAAATAATCTGAGGGGGCTAAATCTGGTGAATAGGGTGCATGAGGAAGCAATTTGAATCTTAACTCATTGATTTTGGCCACTGCAATAACAGATGTGTGAACTGGTGTATTGTCATGATGAAACAACACTTTCTTTTTTGCCAAATGTGGGCGTTTCTCCTTGATTTCATCATTTAAACGCTGCAATAAGTTCGCATAATACTCACCATTAATTGTTCCTCCTTTTTGAAGATAATCAATTGAAATTATCCCACGTTCATCCCAAAAAACTGATGCCATGACCTTGCCAGCAGATGGAACTGTCTTTGCCTTCTTTGGAGCAGATTCCCCCTTTTCAGTCCATTCTTTTGATTGTTCCTTTGGCTCAGGTGTGAAGTGATGGACCCATGTTTCATCCATGGTTATGTATCGACGCAAAAAATTGGCTTTATTGCGATGAAACATTGCCAAACACTCAATTGAAACATGCTCACAACGCTGTTTAATCTCCATTGTGAGCAAACGTGGCACCCATCTTGCACACACCTTTCTCATGTCCAAATTGTCAGTCAATATGCGATGTTTGGCACTTTTTGAAATGCCTACTATGTCTGCTAAGTCACGCACTTTCAGTCGACGGTCATCCAATACCATTTTGTGGATTGACTTGTCTGGTGTGGTCACCTCATTTGGACGTCCACTGCGATGTTCATCTTGGCAGCTCGTTCGGCCTCGCTTAAACTCAACCACCCAATATTTGACTGTTGTAAATGAAGGGGCAGATTCCCCCAGAGTAGCATCTAACTCAACTTTAATGTCGGTTGGACTGAGACCTTTCAAATGAAAGTAACGATGACTAATTTTGTCCATTTTTAATAAATTACTGAGAGTGGTCACTACTGATGGCTGTCGAAGAAATACTCAGCAATGCAGCTTAATCGAACTTGAAACTTAAGCCTTATTAGAATGGTACTTTCGATCTTAGTAATTATTTTCAAGCTACTACTGCCATCTATTGGTGAGGTCGGGTACTTTTGGGACTGCCCTCGTAATTTTTATTAACCCTAAATGTTTACAAATTTCACATTAACACTTTTAAGCAATGAATAAATAAATAAATGACTAAACAAATAAATAAATATATCTAAATTAAATATATCAAATTTTCTAGTGCCCAGTAAAACAAATTGCACATGAGGTGGGATGTTCGGTAAGAACAGTTCTATATACCTAGAAAAACTGGCAATATAACCAGACCACAAAACGTAATAAAGGAAGCGGACGACCAAAATGCGTGTCTAATGATGATGAGGAAAAAATTATCATGCATTCAATTATAATAATAATAATCCCTTCGCAACACTCGGAGAAATCCGTGCAGCTTCTGAAGTGGATGTTTCTCTATAAACAGTCAGCCGACTCCTATGCAACAGCGGCTTGCGTTGCAGAAGGGCCGCTAAAAAAGAATTGTTGACGGTGCCACATCGCAAAACTAGAATGGAATTTTGCCAAGACTATTTGCTGTGGGGCATTAAGGATTGAAATTTTGTGATTTTCAGTGACGAGAGCTGCATCGAAGTATGTTTTGATGGCCAAATTTATGTAAGAAGGCCTCCAAATTCACGATATGATGATGCTTATATTGCTGTAAAGGTATAAAATAAATCATTAACCCAAAACATCCAGAACAACTCTGACCAAATCTATTCTAACTCAAAACATTACTTTTACATATTCCAGAGAACAAGTGGCTGATTTTTCGTCTCAGTATGAGCATCCATCTCATCTCAAGAACTGGGCCAAACTCAATTAAGTACAGGGTGATTCAGTCAATTTCTGACCATTTCACTCGAATCACGTGCATTAGGGATAAACAATTGAAAGAATATGAGCGCCATATCGAATTTCTAAATAGTTGGAGTTTGTATTGTTGCAAGTCGCTGCATGAAAATCGTATTGTTGAAAAATGGCACCCGATTTATCAACAGAGCAGAAATGCAAGGTTGCCGAATGGTATTTCGAGACAAAATCACCTGTAACCTTGCAAAGAAAGTTCCAGTAGGAGTATAAGTGTCGAGACGCACCAGGCAGGCAAGCAATCACGGATTTTGTCAAGTAATTTCGTGCCACTGGATGTGTTAAAGGCAAGAAAAACTGCGGGAGTGAAGCTCGTGTGAAGTTGTCGAAAATGTTCGCACAAGGTTGGTCGATTCCCCTACCAAAAAATCTGTTCGCCAGCGAGTCCTGACCTAAACCCATGTGATTTTTTACTCTGGGGGTTCCTTAAAGACAGTGTGTTCACTACAGCACCAAGAACCCTAGACCAGCTGCAACAAAGCATCGTCGACTGCTGCACCCTTGTGGATGCAGAAATCCTAGATAGAGTTATGAACAACTTCACCATTCGGCTGCGAGCAGTTCAAAACGTTCGTGGTCGCCACATTGAGCATATCACAAGACTTTTCCACGGGAATAAAAACTGCGAACTGCCTAAAATATCATACTGAAATGCTAAGTTTGTAAACAGTAATGGGTCAATACATCATAGTACTGAAATGGTCAGAAATTGACTGAATCACCCTGTACAATATACAGAAATTTTGGCGAAATATTTACTACCAGATGCAGTCGAAAAGTTCCCTGACGGAATGTGGATATTTCAACAAGACCGCAGTCCCATCCATATGTCAAGACATACAAAACAATGGATGAAGGCAAACATGAGCCATACCCCAGTCTTGGAGTGGACTCCGAGGGAGTGCGATTTAAATCCAATTGAAAATGTTTGGGCCATTCTGAAAAGATATTTAAGAACTGCCCAAAAATCCAGATGAACTGTGGGATGTCATCTTGAAACACATGGGAAAGATTACGGACATGGGATTTGTAATACAGCACCTGATAGGATCAATGTCACGAAGGATAGCGGCAGTTGTTGAGGTTTCGGGGAGCTGGAGCCGCTTCTGAACACAAAAATATATTTTCAAATAGTTTTGTTTCAATTATTTAAAAAAACCCACAAATATTTACCCTCCAGACGAGGATTTCACGTGAAAATCATGAAGCAGGCAGAATTGCAGCTTCCACATCTTTATCAAGACTTCCCGAGATTACAGTCTGTTTCCTATTTTAGTGGACAGTTGATAAAACCTTTTAGAAACTGCAAAACCCTGATATCTAACAATTTATAAGTCTTTAATACAATGTAAATGGTGCTTCTTTACATTTTCAATACTCTTTTACATAACAAAAACATAAACGGTGATTCATGAGAATCTACTTGTTTCCTATTTAGTGGACAATATAAATAAAAGAAATGAAATAAACAATACTAATAGGAGAATTTATCCTTAGTATTTAGTGGACCCTCCATTCTGTGTAATAAGTGTGAAAACACGATCCTTCATTGATTTAACAAGCTTTTGAAGGACTTCAGGATCTAAGTTATACCATGCTTCAACAATTGATTCTTTCAATGATGAAACACTGCTGTACTGACGTCCATCTTCGTAAACTTTACGCACAATGATACCCCATAAGTTCTCGATAGGGTTCATGTCCGGACTTCTCGGTGGCCAGACCATCATGTTGACATTTTTAGATTTCAGCCAGTTCTTTGTTGACATCGAACTGTGGCATGGGGCGTTGTCTTGCTGCAGAACCCAAGATGGTCCACAAATGTCTTGTCCATAAGGTAAGGCAGCTTCTTCAAGTAGCTCCTGATATTTCACAGAATTCATTCTAGTGGTAACGAATGCTAGAGGAGTAGTTCCATTAAAGCCAAAACCGCCCCATATCATTACTGAGCCGCCACCAAGAACTCTTGTAGAAAATAACTGCTTCTCTTTGCCAGTCATGCCAGTATGACTGCAACCCATCTGGACCATCCAGATTGAATTTTTTTTCATCTGTAAACAACACCTCCATCCATTTGTCATCCCACGTCATATGTTCCTTTGCCCAGTGCAAACGTTGATTCTTATGCTCAGCAGTTAATGGAGGTTTGGCCTGTTTTTTTGTGTATGTCAAGTGTGGTGATGAAGACAAAATCTTCCACACAGTCTTGCGCTTTACTGGAAGTTGCAGATCAGCACATATTCGAGCACACGAGTGGCCAGTTTGAGTTGCTTCACGGATGATGTGTTGTTTGTCACGATTTGTCAACTTTGGCTTCGGACCACGTTTCTTCTGCGCCGATTTTGAACTGCCCACTGTCAGAAACCTACCAATGGTACTCTTAGGTTTGTTCAGCAAAGCAGCAATTTCACGTATTGACTTTCCACTCTCTCGAAATGCCATGATTTTGCCTTTTTCAATATCAGACAGCTTTTTTCGACTTGCCATTATTGAAATAATCTGGAGTTCTCAATATGACTGCATATGAGCTTAAAACAATCAAAGAATGATATTCCTGCCTTCCTGAGAATTGTGTGCTGTTACCTTAACTCTTAAAATGGAACTGTCCACTAAATAGGAAACAAGTAATTTCGTATGCATCAAGTTTTTATAGCCTTATAAGAACAAAATGCACTTTTTAATCTGTCAAAATGTAAAGAAGCACTATTTACATTGGTTTGAAGACTTATAAATTGTTAGTTATCAGAGTTTTGCACTCCTAAAGGGTTTTATTAACTGTCCACTAAAATAGGAAACAAACTGTATACAGGCTAACCCATATCATGAAAAAACCATTGTTAAATGGGCATTACCTAGAGTGCCTTTATAACCGGGTATTACCTGGGTACCATTGCCATCTGGGGTGATAAAACTGAAATAAGCATTACCTCCCAGATTTTTACACGTAATATAAGCACGAAGCCTTGACTAAACCCATTAAAATCTTGATCGAACGAGAATTAAACATGTTTATTTCGTTTATATAAAATAATTTTCAGAATTCAAATGAATATGTTTCTGATTTGTTTAGAAGGTGACGGCTATTTTGGTTTTATGCCAATAGATGGTAATGGTTATCCTGGTAATTTTCCATCTTTTCACCATCTTTATTGTCGTCACTTTTGTCATTGTATGGGTCAGCCTGTATAATCTTGAAGCCTCGTCTTTACTCTCCTTTATTGTGATGTCAAAGATTATGTCACATAAGCAGTAAATATGATGAGAGATGATGACATAAAAGTTCCAAGGCGATCACCACGTGATGACATCTTAGATTACATCTTAAAATGAAAAATTATTAGATTTATTTTCATTTATTTATTATACTTCACTTTTATTCTCTTTATTTCAGTTAAAAGGATAGTTATTATAGAAACAAAACAAAGAATTATTTCAAATAAACTTATTCCCATGATTCAACGGCGAGTTGTCACTAAAAGCCGGAATTCTGCGGACTCTACCTTTGGAAAGTGGGCAATACCAAAATCAAAAATTTTTGGACTCTGGTGGCGCAAAAATTAAACACGCTCCATTTGTCACAATGCAGTAAGTGCAAATTTTTTTGATAGCTACTGTACCTCATATGATTGCTTTCATTTGCATATCACAATAGTTTCTGACCTGTGACCCCGTTTTACATATCAGTACAGTAATTCATCACGGGTTTCTTATTCATTGGCCAGTGTGTGTATGTGGCTTAGAAAATGGGAGGAAATAGAATGAAAATGAAACAATACTTTGATTGATGTTTCTTCAGCTTTGGCTTTGGCTGTAGTTCTATTTCCTCCCATTTATAGAGCTGCTCCAATCCCTCAAGCCCCAATGCAACTACATCAATCCTGTTATTGGGTCATGTACTTGGTCAAAATCCACAAAATTTCAAAAACTGCTCTGAAGTCTTGTCTTACTTGTATGGCCGACTCTTCTTCAACAGTTGTTTGATAGATATGGACACCGATATCAATTTCCTTCCTTGATATGAAAGCATATTGACCTCATTGAGTTCATATCAGCTTAAGGAGAAGAAGTTGATACCGGTGTCTGGCCCAAAAATAAAAATTTGGAGAAAGCCTCTTATCGTTTTGTTTAATTTTGAGAGCAACTGATATTCAACTCATTCTATCAATGATATCTTTCTGAATTTTCACGTTATTTGCTTGGGCTTTTTATAAAAGTATTTCTATATATTTGGCTAATAAATAATTTATTATGCAAAAAAAATTTTGGTAACACTTGCGCATGCGCAGATAAGCATTATTTAATAAAAATGCTCATATTTCATCAAATATTAATATTTTAATATTCTGATTGCAGGGTGTTGTCTCTACTGTTTGTCAAGTTTCCTGAATTCATTCGTTTTTTATTTGGCCATGGGGAGTACACATGCGAAGTTTGTGACAGGGTTTCAGACTCGCCCTGTATATTGTTGGTCCATGCATATTGTTGGTGAATTCTGTGTTGCTATCACCATTATTGATACAAATATGACGGATGAAGAGGGTTTAAAACTCATTGAATATGCTTCATTTCATATAGGCAGAAATATCAAAACATAAACATTGAATATCCGCCATCTTTTGAGGGCATCGAGACCCATGGCTGCCATGGCTCTGAACTTATCCCATTGTTATACAATACATCCAAACACGCAACAACTCGTTACCATCGTTATACTATAACAAGTCGGGCAAAGACGGCGCACTTCGATGAGTAGCAGTATAGGATTGCCTTCCTCTTGCCCTCAAAAAATGGCAGCTGTACCCATCATTCAATGAGAAGATATTTTCCCCTATTTGTTGAATAAAATTTAGCTAGTTTTAATTAAAATTCCTTAATAAATTATATTCATATTGCACAATTTTTCCTTAACCATTTTGACTAATTTTGATGATTTAGTGCATTTTTAGAACAGACCGTTAGGCCTAATCGCCGACAATGTGTACATTTCGATAGGCCTAATAGCCGATGAATTTACTGCACTTTTACGTAAAACTTAGATGTAAAACATTTATAAAACCTCCTAAAGTTGTGGGCTCGCATTATACAAGAGGGAAAAATTGGAGCTACAACAGCTGGGGAGGGGGGGGGGGTCTGACTAACTTCAAACGAAAATAGCGTATAACATTGAATATCATCGTTGTCAAACCAACATCAGCTATGTGCAAAAAGTAATACTGTCACATAGCAGTTTTTATTTGATAATATTCTAGCTGCTGCACATAGCATATTTTATAAAGTGGTCATGGTTCGTCGTATAGTGGTAATAAGCACATAGTAGTTCCAAATTTTGATTGCTTTTAAGAAAGATATTTAAATACATAGGTATTTAAACCATAGGTATATATAAAAAAAAGATACAAAAAAGACAAGTTTTCCTTAAAAAAACATATTCATTATCACTACCAGATCTTCTGCACATTGATGTTTTATAAATTTGTTCATTAAAGAACAAACAGCATCAAATTTGTTTAATTTTCAGTTGAAAGAGTATGTTAAATGGGTAGAATCTTTTAATTTACCTTTTTGTTAAATATCCATAAGCAGATGCCGCATAGCTTGCCTTAAAGGGAATTGGAGAAAAGAGAGAAAAAAAATTCTCAATGTATAATTTCAAAATGGATTTTCAGCTTTTATTCAAATAATATTACTGTTTAATAAAATTTGTTGTACATGTATTATAATTTATTAATAAACATGTCTGAAAAATACATATATTTATTCTAAAAAGTTAATAATTACAATTAATACAATTGTGACATTTCATGTCAGTGGGTGTCACATGGGCCCGGCAGAAACATAGCATTAAAGTTTTTTTCTTTCTTAATGATTTAGGGTACGCATAAGTGCGTAGATGTTGCCAACATAGTTGGTTGTAGTTTAAGAGACAATTGCAAATTATGTTTGTTGTTTGTTTTTATATTAAAAGTTACTTTTGTCGTTTTAAGAGAATGTAGTTTATTGTAATTAATTTTGTTGCCTGAGCGATTATTGGGAGCTGGCATTGTTTTCTCGGACGAAAATTCTGAGATGATGATGCTAGTCAATTGTTGCTTTGCTGTTTTTCAAAAGGATGGTTGTTTTTTTTTAATCGTTGTTGTTACATTCAGTTCCTGGGTACGGACAGAGAAGGAGGTGTCAATATCTGTTGACTTGAACAATTTTTGAACGTATCCGTAACCCTAATGTCGATGCTGCCGACAATAACAGCACTTTATGCGGCAGAATGTGCACAAGCATCCAATATTAAAAGAAAGCAATTTGTTATTAAGAATTAATTAGTTACTGGTAGTTGTAGTTTAAATTTGGTTTGCGAGCTACAATCAGTCTGGTTTTGTTATGGTTACACGTACTACGAAGCCTTGGCGACAGTCGAACACCACGGCAGTGTCCCTGCTTGAACGTTCAATCATCCTGCTGTTGAAAAAAAAGCTGATTAATCATGCCATGTAAGATGACAGCATACGGTGAGTGACTATTTGATTATTAGTTTCCCAGCACGGATGACTGCCAACGACATCGAACTCATTTTGAGTAGCACCCTGTTATGAAACAAATTGTTCTGTTCGACAGAACTTAGTTTAATCGACCGTGTGCATAGAATCGCAACTGAACTGGGGTCACCCCAATGTGTATTTATTTATGCAGTTATGCTAGGAACAGTAAAAGTATGTCTTTGAATTGTGGAGCAACAGATGTAGCATAAAATTTAATTGTATAATTTTAAGGTTATGGAGGTGAAAAATAAAAATCAGCAATTCTGAAAAAATTTAATTTGAAATTTAACTCCGAATTACTTTTTCTCTTTTTAAATTTCAATGTTTACTGGTTTAAATTTCCAGCTTTTGTAAAAGAAAATTGGAAGGAAAAATTTAAACCAAATATAGTAATATTTTTTCAAATTAAAGTAAATAAAAATTTTGATCGAAAGAAAAACAACTACCAGGTTGTTGTTTTAATTTTTAGATTAAATATATTACTTTTAAGCAATTTTCTGCCAATCATAATCGACAATGGTTGACTCCATCTTGGATTGTAAGTGATCATGTACGCATGTGTGTTAGGGATTTTCCAGTTTGTGCATGATGTCATGCATGGTCTTCCTTCTTTTAGTCAGCCTTGCACGAACACATGCAAATTTTTCTGATTTTTGAAAAATTTAAACGTTTCATTTGGCTTAAAGCATACGTATTTTTACCATTTGAAACCTACTGCTTAAGAAACATGTTTTGTGCAAAACATACTCAACGTCTCAACATTCCAGTGTTCCTTTGTGCATTTGGGTTGCAATGACAGACTCCATTTACTATATAATATTTTTCTCTAAAAATGCTGTTTATAAATAATAAAAAAAAGAAAAGTAGACATTAAATTTTTTCCACACGGACTAGTGTTTTGAGACTACAGGCTCAAACACATCTACATGGAAACCGTGCGCACAGATTTCATCCGACAAAAAATGCGCATGACGCGTGCGACAAGATTAAGACACACTTTCATGGAATTCATCCGACTGAATGTGCTTATAACCAATACCGAAAGCCTGCTCACGGAAAAATCATGCATTGTTACATCACCTATGGTAGAAATTACAGTAGTTGATGTAACAATTTATGGCTTATTATTGGTAGAAATATGATTAACAATACCATACTATAGGTGATGTTACAATGTATTACGTTTTTGCGCTCAGGCTTTGAGTAGAGTTATAACACAGGAAGCTGACTACTTTTCTGTGGAAAAAATGGATTCCAATGCTTTGATAGGGCGAGAATTGCTTTTAAAGCAGCAAAGAATATTATTATTAATATTTCTGCACTTCAATAATTAATTCTTCGTTGCAAGTTCTTAGTTCATGTTCATTGTCGCTTCGATTGAATAGGCCTCCGTTTTTTAATTTGTTGTTATCAAAACTCGAAAGCAAATGATGACGTAGCAGCAGCGAGCTGTGATTGGTTGTTCGTTTGCTTCGAGCGGAAGAAAGTCAGACGAGCTCAAAGTCTCGCGTATCGTTCGCATGAGTCGTCCAACTAGTTCATAAAAGATCATAAGTTGTCGCTTGAGTTGCACACGACAACTTGTCGCGTGAAATCCATGTAGAAGTGTTTGAGCCCTTAGATCTATAAAATATCATATATATATATATATATTTTTTTTTGACTAAAGGTTCCCTTTAAGGCAACCTTAATCACAAGTCAGCATTTTAAGGGAAAATATAGCCGCTTATACGGGGAGGTGAGAGCCACGTGTCGTGTTGGCAAACAACATGTCGATTGTTGTTTCACACGACGATCGTTAATTGTTATGTGACGTTTCTTTGGTTGTTGTCTTTGTTGCCTTTGTTGTCGTTCCCTTGCGATGATCGCCAGAGACTAGTTTTCATTCGTTCCTTGCTGTTGCCGGATGCTAAGTTATCATCCTTCTGTTTACTGCAGATGTATTCGAATGGGGGCCCCACATCACGCCGTTCCAGGCCAGCGAGAATCCACAGGTAACTACAGGTAAGCAAGTAAGCACGTATACGATCGCTCCCACCCTCCCCCTCGCCAACCAAGACATAGCATTTTCTGGTGTCAGAAGTGGAATGTGAGGAAAAAAAACGCCCAACATTAGCCACAGATTCCAGATGGATCCCAGTGAAATTGTTAAGCCATTAATCAAATATAAGTGACTATTTACCTTAAAGAGATAATGAAAACCCAACATGGCTGTTCCGCTAGAACTCATGCACGAATTATCCAAAATGATTTCCACTGCCCTACACGTAGCCACCGACACAGCGGGGAATTTGTTGGATGGGATCCACGTACTTTATTCAATGCTCTGCCTCTATTGTTCAAGGGATCAGTCACATGGTATGAAGTCCTCGATCAAGGAAGATAAAAGATATTGGTCTCCTTTGCTTGGGACTCAGGTTTTAAAAATTCAGTTCATATTTTATTAAAGTACTACTATTCAAAATTCAGTTTCTGTAATTTAAAAGTAATTGTTAGTTTGTATTTAGGCTACGAGGACAATTGTAAGCATATTTAAATATACAAAGGATTTATTTATCTTATTTAAAAAAAATACTCCTTTCTAAAATGATCAAATATACGCTATAGTTAACTTATACCATTGCAATGGCTCATTATTACAAATGAAAAAAATAATAATAAATTCTTTTACCACATCCTAACTTATTTCTCTAATCCATTAATGCTATCGGTGCTTTATACTCATTATTGTACTCACAATTCTATAGGCTTTTTTTTAAATTTTTTTTCCGCATAAGATGAGGCTATAGTAAAGAGCCGATATATTGGTCTAGCAAGATTGCAGGAGCTTTTGGGATCCCGCAACATTATCAGACACTTACGATCGCAATTAGTTTCGTGCCATAAATCCTCACACCTCCTCGAAGAAGTTGCCAACTATCATACCTCTGACTTTAATTTGTATTTTCTGTATTCTTTTTTTTTCTGTATGACATATTTTTTTGTAAGCTATTACTGGGCTTATACTAGCCTGTTGCTTAGAATATTTTAAGTAAATAAATAGACATATAAAACATTCACTTACAGCTTGTTCATTCCTCATGGCTATGAATTTAATACCTTCTTCTTGTGCAGCCATGGCAACTTCCATCACAGGAATGCCTACAATTCCGAACATATATTCTACGCCCTGAAAAGAAATACAAAAAAGCATAGCGCTTATAAATTGCCATAATTTTTGGTATATAATATGCATTCATGTATAATATGCATTTAAGTTTTTGTAAGATTTTGAAAACATTTCCTGTATATTATATGCAATTTATGTACCTAAGATAGCAATTCAGCAACAGGGAATGCTCCACCATATTTGCTCAAATGCGCAGTGCATTATGATCGTTTGATTTTTAAAGCTTTAGACTTTTTATATTTCCATAAAATGAAGAACTGAGAAGTATTCAAAATAAATTATCATGTAATAAAATTTATTCATTACATTTAAAATTACATTATATGAGAAATAAGTTTATTCAAAAATCATTCAAAATTGGAATTGTTTGTGTCTGAGCAAAATAATTCCACCATTTCATTAAGCAGTTCATTGTTAGGCCTAATTACAGTTTCCTCCTCAGCTTTCATTCTCCTGGTTGAATTATCCACAGGAGGGGCAATTCCTGCTTTCACAAAAACATTTCAAGTTGTATTTTCTTTAAGGCGTGGATTCCACATGCAATATGTAAAAACAAGGATAGAAACCACAAAGCAGAAAACTTTTTGACATCACTTCCTGCTTTCGTCTTTCTGCCCGACAGAAAATCCTATTTTTTGATTTGGAGTGAGTCATAGCCTCCACAGATAAGAGAATATTTTGTCGGGCAGAAAGACGAAAGCAAGAAGTTATGTCAAAAAAGTTTTCTGCTTTGTGGTTTCTACTGTTGTTTTTACACATGTGGAATCCACACCAAACTCTGCAATGCAAAATATGTCCATTTAAAAGATAATTCAAACATTTTCTCTTGATATCTTTATAGACATCGTTTAGTAGCAAACATCGATAAAAGTATGGAATAGCGTCCTCTAACTCAATGACTGATATCATTAAGATCAGTCGCATTAATGTATTGCATTTATCACTATGTTACCTCTAGTTAATGGCTGAGTAATTGGCCTTACTTTTTGAACTTTATTTTTACAGATTTCATGCAATCCTTAATGCAAGGCCAATCATGATGCCCTCCAGCGACTACCGTGATGGGGAAGCATTAATGCCCAATCATCTCCTTTTGATGAATGGTCAACCAACCCTACCATGGGACATTTTTGTGAAAGCTGATGGCTATGCTCGCAGATGATGGCGACAAGTACAATTTCTAGCTGACGAGTTTGGCGACATTGGATCCGGGAGTATCACCCTTACTACAGGAGAGATCCAAGTGGCTGAAGAAGACACCGAATCTGAAACCTGGAGACGTTGTACTGATGATGTACAAGGTGACACCAAGGAACCAATGGCCATTAACAAGGATACTGGAAGTCTTCCCAGATCAAGAAGGGCTTGTACAAAGGGTGAAAGATGGCGTTTACGAGCGACCGGTCACCAAATTATGTAATTTAGAATTAGACATGATTGTTTAAGTGGAAGGACAATTAAAGGGCCGGTATGTTGGTGAAGAATGCCCCAACAAGTATATGTTTAATTAATTTATTTATTTAGTTTTGTATAAGATGTTGTTAAATTTAAACATTTAAAGCGAGAGCTGTTTATGTGCACGTTGCCAGGTTTATTTGTTGAGCCACAAGAAGTGACGCTGATTGTTGTAATTGTTAATTTTGAACGTTCTAAGTCATTTTATTTTAAGCTGCAATTAAAGATAAGCCTGTGTCAAGAATTAAAGAATTTAACCATGAAAGGCATACAGATAAATATGTTCCTAAGTTAATTAACTTTATTTAACATTTTTATATGCATATATTTATGGTTATTTTCTTTTTTGTAACAGAAAATCATATAATATGAGAACCTGTAATCCAAATCACAGTATAAGAAATAAACATTCATCTACTTCATCTATATCATGTAAATTTTTCATTGAATAAATATTATTATCAGCAGCAATTCTTGTATCTATGCATATTTTTCTGCAAGCCTTGGACACCAAGAACTCATACAGTTGTCATTTTGTACAATGCATTTTGGCGATGATAGGGAATTTGTCGCATTGTAACAGCACACACTGTGTTAGTATTGATCTTATAATCATTCAGTAAGGGGTCCATAGTACTGTTTCTATCGATAAAATTGGTACAGACTTTACAACACAACAAAGGGAGAACAGAGTTTCCGACTAGTTTCGCCATTTATTCCTGGCTTTATCAAGGATACACACAAAAGGACATAAGCCTTTATATACAGAAAATATGGTACAGAATGAGAACATGATTGGATGAAGAAATAACAAATAGTAAATAATATAAATTGTACAGTGGCGACATTGACAGGAGAATGATTGGATAAGGAACCAATAACAATGAAATTATAAGGAAACCTTGAGAGGAAAATTAACTGAAATATAAAGGAAAAAGTGATGTCATAACACAAACAAAATTGAAAACGCGGACCTAGAAGAAGACTCATCCGGAGTTAACGTAAACGAAGGTATCAATAAGAAATGGAAATGAAAGTAAATATACAAATTTGAAAAATTACAAGATATCGGATAAAGAATTTAAAATTAAATAGATATCAAAAACGGTTTGGCAAATGAGGAGGTGATCTGGAGAGGAGATCTTAGCTTTAAAAATCTCAATAGTTTCGAGAATGGCAGTCTTGAATGGGTCGTTGCATAGATGGAGAATGGTCATAATTTCACTTTGCTCTTTGGGGGCATGTCCCGTGCGGGCAAGGTGGATCGCGTAGTGTGAATTATTATCTTGTTTCTTGTAGGAGTCCATGTGTTCTTTGAATCGTTTATTGAAATTGCGGGTCAATAGGCATATATAGTATTTATCACAAAATCCACAGTTTAATCTATAAACTCCGGAACGGGAGTAATTATCGGTGTGTGTTTGGATGGGGGGATTAAGAGTGAAAGTATGGGGTCGATGAGCGGTAGGAAACTTGGAGGCCGAGTGAGGAGAAGAAGGCGGAAAGGCAGTAAATTGAGGGCTGATGAATCGCAAGTACACCCATTTCTTGGATGGGGATGGGTGAGGAGGTTTAGGATTGGAGAGGGCAAGTTTTCTTCGTTGGAGAATCCGGGAGAAGGTGGAAGTTGTGTAGCCATTTTATAAGGCGAGGGCGCATATAGTTCGGAATTCCGTGGCACGGGAAGAAGGACTGAGGGGTAACGTGAGTGCACAGTCGATGAAGAAACGGAGGGAGGCTTGTTTATGGATAGGAGGGTTTGAAGAGGAACAATGGATTAAATTAGAAAATCTGGTGGATTTACGGTAGACAGAGAATGAAAAGCGGTGGTTGGAGGGGTCATTAGTGATGAGGATATCGAGGTATGGAAGAGAGCGGTTAGATTCAGTTTCAAAGGTGAACTGGATGTGGGGTGAGAAAGCGTTGAAAAGGTTAGAAATGTCAACGGGTGAAGTAAAACTGGAATCAAAAATAATTAGGATATCATCAACGTATCGAAATAATGGTTGAGTTAGAGAAAAGGGGAGAGACAAATGTGAGTTCAAGGTTCTGGAGGAAGATTTCGGAAAGAAAGCTACTTAATGGGAACCCCATTCCTAAACCGGACGGTTGGGAATAGAAGGTATTATTAAAGCAAAGGTAATTCTGTTTAGAAATGACAGTGAGGACAGAGTTTAGGTCGACGTAGTCATGAGCGGGAAAGGAGGATGAGAGCAGGAGGTTTCCAAGGATAGAGAGGGTTTCTGGGACAGGGATGTTAGTATATAGGTAAGTAATGTCAAGTGACATGAGGGAAAGGTATTCATTAGTGTGGAAGGAGGAGAGAGATTCAGTAAGGGTAATGGAATTTTGGACATTATAGGTGTTTGGCAATAGTTTAAGGTTGAAAAGAAATGAGGAGAGGGACTTAGCAATGCGATGAGCAGGGGCGGGGGTGTAATTAACAACTGGTCTTATAGGCATATTGGGCTTGTGGATTTTCTTCCCCCTCAGTCCTTCTTCCCATGCCACCGAATTCTGAACTATATGCCCCCTCGCCTTAAAAAATGGCTACACAACTTCCACCTTCTCCTGGATTCTCCAACGAAGAAAACTTGCCCTCTCCAACCCTAAACCTCCTCATCCATCCCCATCCAAGAAATGGGTGTCCTTGCGATTCATCAGCCCTCAATTTTACCGCCTTCCTCTCCTCACTCGGCCTCCAAGTTTCCTAACGCTCATTGACCCCATGCTTTCGCTCTCTTAATCCCCCCATCCAAACATACACCGACAATTTCTCCCGTTCCGGAGTTTATAGATTAAACTGTGGATTTTATGATAAATACTATATAGGCCTATCGACCCGCAATTTCAATAAACGATTCAAAGAATACATGGACTCCTACAAGAAAAAAAACAATAATTCACACTACGCGATCCACCTTGCCCGCACGGGACATGCCCCCAAAGAGCAAAGTGAAATCATGACCATTCTCCATCTATGCAACGACCCATTCAAGACTGCCACTCTCGAAGCTATTGAGATCTTTAAAGCTAAGATCTCCTCTCCAGATCACCTCCTCAATTGCCAAACTGTTTTTGATATTTATTCAATTTTAAATTCTTTATCCGATATCTTTTAATTTTTCATATTTGTATATTTACTTTCATTTCCATTTCTTATTGATACCTTAGTTTACGTTAACTCCGGATGAGTCTTCTTCTAGGTCTGCGTTTTCAATTTTGTTTGTGTTATGACATCACTTCCTATATATTTCAATTAATTTTCCTCTCAAGGTTTCCTTATAATTTCATTTTTATTGGTTCCTTATCCAATCATTCTCCTTTCAATGTCGCCACTGTACAATTTATATTATTTACTATTTGTTATTTCTTCTTCCAATCATGTTCTCATTCTGTACCATATTTTCTGTATATAAAGGCTTATGTCCTCTTGTGTGTATCCTTGATAAAGCCGGGAATAAATGGCGAAACTAGTCGGAAACTCTGTTCTCCCTTTGTTGTGTTGTAAATTCTCTACCAATTTTATTGATCTTATGTTGACAGAGTCTTTTTTTACTATTGGAAATATTGTCAATCACAGTCCTGTCACAGATGAATTATTTTTTAAATAAAATCAAACTTACAGCTTCCACTGTTGCGATAACCATCATACCCTCAGGACTTCTAATAAAATCAAAAGCAAGTAACATTATTTATTGCATGCTCGGATCGGTGCAGCAAGCAGTCTCTGATACGAACTATTGTGATGCATTGTAACAAAGTTAAACTAGGAAAGAGAGCCAAGCTGTCTGTTTTAAAATCTGTCTTTGTCCCCATTTTCATCTATGGTCTTGAGTCTTAGGTAATGATTGAAAGAGTGCTGAAATGAGATCTTGGGAGGTGTTGCAGATGTTCTCTACTAGATAGTGTTCAGCATCAGAATAAGGTAGTCTTTACGTGTTGAGCCGCTATTTCTCTGCATTGAGAGGGCCCAGCTGCGTTGGTACGGCCACATGTACGGATGCTGCAAACTGTGTGCCTAGACAATTGCTATTTTTCAAGTCGTTGATCACATAAGATACCACGGGATCGGCCTAGAACTAGGTTGCTAGACTGTATGGATTCGAGCGCTGCTGCCATGACCTTAATGGATAAGCAGGTTTGTAAACTAAGTAAGCAACCATTTTTCAATCTCTCTTTCATACTGACAGCCACTTATTTACTATCGGCAGTCCTGTCAATTTTTACAGTCTTATCACAGACGAAATTTTATAATTTAAACGAAATTTACAGGTTCACAGATTGTGGCACCGTCGTATGATGGGCTTTAAAATATCATAGATTAAAGGTCAAGAAATCAATAATAAGGTAATCATCGATCAATGAAAGGTGGCATAAGGTTAGGCCAGAGGCAAAAGAGGTTAAATGGATAACATTTAATATCAATTAAGCAGTTTTTCATTTTAAAGGTTTCGTAATAATGGGTTTCGACTGTAATTGTTTAGTTTTTTTTGTTGTTGTTGTTGTTCATTATCTATTTTATTTTTTTTTTTTAATTATTTTATTGAAGCTAAAAGTTATTGATCAGTAGCCTAATAACAATAATTTTTTTTTTAAATAAAAAAATTAAATTCATTAAATGAAAGACAAAACATATCTAAATTGTAATGTCAAAAAAAATGTTTGTGATATTAAAAATATTTCTTCTAAACACATGTATATTGAATTCTAAGACTGTCTTCTGTATTTTATATTATTTAATATTAATTTGTAAAATGAAGTAAAATTTAAAAAATTTACCTTAATTTACCCCCCCCCCCCCTTTCCATATCATTGGCTGTGACCAATAAAAAGCAGAGATAGGTTAATTTCTACTATCCGGCCAAAATCGCAATCTGTTCGTTTTGCATTTTTCTACTGTCTAACCAAAATCACAAACTGTTCGAAGCATTACCCTAATGAGAGAGAGCTTATCTAAGAAATTTTAACTACCTTTAAATTTTAGCAAACTTTCACCACTTTGTGCCTAACATAACTCTTGGCCATGCGGGCCTCATTAGTCACTGTTTTCTGTTATTCAAATGCCGTTGGCGTTCGGTAAACGACTTCCCCCTCCAGAGGTTACCTAAACATGTATACCCCAACCTGTTTAGTCACGTTTTGTGTTTTTGTTTTGTTTTTTTTTTGTTTTTTTTTTTATATTTTAAAAAAGTAAGATATACAAGTAATCTGAGGATAGGAGAAACCTCCACCGGTCAAACATCCCTGGTACAAAACTCCCAGTCTTCAAATACAAGGGAGGAAAAAATACCCAACTAGAGTAAAAGCTTAAAAGGGGACATAACCTCCAAATGAAGCCTTAATTTTTATATCTTTTTTTTTTTATAATTTATAGATCATTTTTATTGAGTTATCCAAAAATTTACTGAAGTTATTTCCTTCTATTTGGGGAGTTTTTTAAAATATGTTTTCGAATAATAATTTTTAATAATACTACTATGAACGGATATTTATAAGAGAAAAGGACGAGACACAAAACCCTGGAATACAATAAAAAATAGTTATTAAATAAAAATGAAAAATAAAATAATAATTAACAATTAACAAAATAATTAATAAATAATAAGTAAAATCAAAATAAAACTAGAATTATAAAATCAAATAAAAAGCTGACGTTTCGTATAGAGACTATCCTTTATCAAAGCAAAAAGGATAATTCTCTAAAGGCAATTAGAATATTAGAGAATTATTCTGAAGTTATGAAAAAAGTACTAAAGGACGCCTTTATATATAGTTGGCATAGGAAACAGTAAGACGGTATTGGCTGAAAAAGCAGAAGAGGAATTTGAAGACGTGTTGGGATAGGCCAGGAAGGAGGACAAATAGGAGGTAATAAGAGGACGATGAAAAATAATGCAATAGGATAACACATACAAAATTAAAATTATAAAAAAGTTCAGGAATGATAGGGTGTCTAGCAAAACGGTTTCGTAAAATTCCCTGGGATAAAAAATAAAAAAAAAAAAAAAATTATCCCTGAAAAAATCCCTGACAGTTCCCGGTTACACAATTTTATTGACAAAGTCCGTTCGCTAGTCACCCTGTAAAATAGTATCATACTTCAAAATACCCTCTCTCAGCTTGAATCCTCTACTGAAATCGATAACAAAACCCACCTCTTCCTCCTTCCTAAATTCAGTTCTCCTGGTCGTTTCTACCTTCTTCCCAAGATTCATAAACCTGGCAATCCCGGCCGTCCGATCATCTCTTATAACAACACACTCTGTGAGCCACTATCTGCTTATGTTGAACACCACATACGCCACATCCCAGCCTGTCTTCCTTCCTATATCAAAGATACTAACGATTTTCTCTCCCATATCCAGCGCCTTAACGACTCTAACTACGATTTCAAGAACGTCTTCCTCTGCACGCTTGATGTCTCTTCCCTCTACACTAACATTCCTCATGATGATGGAGTTAAAGCTGTGTGCAACAGTCTCAAGGCTAACAAACCTCTTCAAGTTCGTTCTACTGACACTATCTGCCTTCTTCTTCGGACCATCCTCACCTCCAATTTCTTCACTCTTAACAATGAGTATTACATCCAGACCAGTGGCACTGCTGAGGGCTCCAAAATGGCTCCCAACTATGCTAATATTTTTATGGGGGAGGTGGAAACCAAACTACTTTCCACGTCTCCCTTGAAGCCGTTGGTCTGGCTGCGATATATTGATGATATTTTCTGATCTGGCCACACAACGAAGACTCACTCTTATCTTTTATCACCCATTCCAACTCCATCCACCCCTCCATCAAGTTTTCTCACAATTACTCCATCAGGACAGTTTCTTTTTTGGATGCCTCTATTCCTATCACTAACAATAAATTGTCTACTAATCTCTAAAAGAAGCCCACTGACCAACACCAGTACTTACACTATGACAGCTGCCATCCGCACCATTGCAAGGATAACATCCCATTAGGTCAGTTAACTCGCATCCATAGAATATGCACTAATCAGTCTGACAAGGACTTCCATGCTCATGCCCTTACCCACTCCCTAAAAGCAAGAGGCTACCCCAAATCTGTCATATGCGCCTCTATCTATAAACATCGCAATTCTCGTTCTAACAACCACCCCAAACCTTCTCCAGCCATGACAACACCTACATTAGTTCTTCCTTATCATCCAACCATCAATAGTATTAAAAATGTCCTAAGGAAACAACATATTATTGACAACTCTGCTCTTCTCCACTTCATTCTACCAGAACCACCAAAAGTTTCCTTTAAACGGACATTTAATTTTAAAGATATTCTGGTCCATGCTGCTATTACCAAACCACGCACTTCCACTAAGGGATGTTCTCCTTGCAATGCAAAGCGTTGTGGCGTTTGCCATTTTCTTAACCCTGCTACCTCCATCTCCAGCAGTGCTTCCTCCTTTACTTTCAAGATTAACCAGAACCTGAACTGCACTTCTCACAACTTAATTTACCTGTTACATTGCAAAGTATGCCAGAAACAGTACGTTGGAGAGACAGGCAATACCATACGCTCCAGATTTGCCGGGCATAAGTTCGATATTCTTAGCAATGCTGACACCCCTGTCGCTAAACACTTTAATTCCCCTGGTCACTCTTTACAGGTCATCAGCCTTTATATTCTTCATAGTAACTTCCATAACAAAAAAAGAAAGAAAGCAATTAGAGTCTTTTTTTATTTGCAAATTTAATTCCCTCACCCCTAATGGCATTAACCTTAGCAAAGGCACCATTCCTTCAGTACCTTTCCCATATTCCTCTTCAACTTCAGCTATTCCCTAATTTGTCGCAGGCTCTCTGGGCCTTTTTTCTTCTTTTTTTCATTTCTTTATCTTGTCTCAGTTTTAATGTTCTGTCATATCTTTCTACTTCTATGTTCATTTTGTGTCCATCCCTGTACTTTTTTTCATAGGCTCTCTGTACTCTTATTTTAGTGACCTTTTTATTATGCAATACTATTTTACAGGGTGACTAGCGACCGGGCTTTGTCAATAAAATTGTGTAACCGGGAATGGTCATGGATTTTTTCAGGGATAATTTTTTTTTATTTATTTTTTTTTTTTCCCCAGGGAATTTTACGAAACAGTTTTGCTAGACACCCTATCATTCCTAAACTTTTTTATAATTTTAATTTTGTATGTGTTATCCTATTGCATTATTTTTCGTTGCCCTCTTATTACCTCCTATTTGTCCTCCTTCCTGGCCTATCCCAACACGTCTTCAAATTCCTCTTCTGCTTTTTCAGCCAATACAGTCTTACTGTTCCCTATGCCAACTATATATAAAGGCGTCCTTTAGTACTTTTTTCATAACTTCAGGATAATTCTCTAATATTCTAATTGCCTTTAGAGAATTATCCTTTTTGCTTTGATAAAGGATAGTCTCTATCCGAAACGTCAGCTTTTTATTTGATTTTATATTTCTAGTTTTATTTTGATTTTACTTATTATTTATTAATTATTTTGTTAATTGTTAATTATTATTTTATTTTTCATTTTTATTTAATAACTATTATTTAATAATACTAATAATAATAATAATAATAATTTATAATGTACGACATCTCATAAGACAGTCATCCCCAACAGGGCAAAGCCCAAAAACGGGGTTACTGAGAAAAAAGAATTAAAAAATATCATGTTTAATAATTGCCCGATTAAAATATTCGGCAAGTTTAAACCTGAGATTGAGAAATTTAACATTAGTCTTATAAAAAACAGAAATAAAAAGAGTGAGACCAAGATGTAAAGAGCCCTTAGAGAAACACAATCCCAAACTATACATAATAAAAATACCATCTATTTGATTGCTAAAAAGTTTTATTAAGAATTTACTATAAGCCTGATCAAGAATATATTTTACTAAATTACATTTATTATAATCATATAAAATGAGATCAAAAGAAGCCCAGAGTTTAACAATTCAAAGCAACATAGAATTGTGACAACGTATTAAAAAATGTGGTTTCAAATATAAAATTTCGATTGCATATAATATTCTAGATATAACTAAAGATTAATAATGAACTTTAAAAGTCTGGCCCAATTTAAAATATAAATGCATTCTCAGAAATAAACCTAATTTTCTGGATATATCATTAATAATGAATAAAACACATTTATTAAAAAAAAGAGTCCATACAATCAAGTTATCCCCAAATCCTTAATATCATTAGCTCTCGGTATAATTATACGATCAATCATATAAATAAATATGAAGGAAAAATCTTTTTTTAGAAATTGACATCACATACGTTTTGGAGCAATTTATTTTTAACATATTTATCACAAGAAGATATAATTTTGTGGAACAAATACATCCGTTGAAAGGGTGTATTGAATATCTAATTTGTTATTCTTGTTGATTTGGTTTATTTTTTGTTGTATTCTTCGTAAATGTTTCTATTAAAATTTTGTCTATTAATGTTATTGGATATTTGTTGATTATTAGGTTAATTTTAATTTTTTTTTTTAAGTTAGCAAGAATATATGTTGGGGATGTGAAATTTTTTTATTCTTTGTATATATTATTTAATAGTGTTTATTTTTTAGTATGTAGGTTGTTGTGAGAAGGAATGTGGTATGTTGTTTCCTTTTGTGGGTTTTTCATATATTTCAAATTTTAGGCTATTTTCATTTCTTATAATATTTAAATCTAAAAATGTGATTTGGTTGTTGATCATGTTATTGTGTGTAAATTTTAATGGATATCTTTCTTCCAAACCATCAATAGACATAAACAACAAATGGACTCCGCTTCTAAAAAATAAAGACCAACAAACAATTAGACATTTAATTATATTTTATTTTCAACTATTATTTCATTCAAAAATCTTCAATTCTGATGATGAAAGTAAATGCCTCGAAAAACGTAAAATTTCACTACTTATACTTCGAGACTTTCATTTACTGCTTCAAGTTTTTTCTTCATTTTATTTTTTGGACTACCTTTTCAAAATTCTAAATATTATATTGTGCCTGTGAACTTTCATTTCATCTACCTCACAACAAGACTTTCTTCAAGAATCACACTTCAAGATATGTTCAACATTGGTGATTTTTCTTTTTTTTCTCTATTTATTATTTACAACATTTGCATTTATAAATAGAGAAAAAAAAGAAAAAAAAAAAAAGGAGATCATTAAATTAATAATCAGCAAGAAGTGCTCAAAAAGTTTAGCGGGAAAAGGCATTACCATAATTGGCCGAAAAGCATCTGGTACTTAACATTAGTTGCTTTTGGTATTGGTACACAAAAGGGTTCTTTCCAAACAGATGGAAGGCTCCCAGACATAATAATTCTGTTGAAAATATAACGCAAAGGAAGGGTCAATATCGCCATCCAGCCCTTATAAATATATCCTGGTATACCAGCTGAATCAGGGCATCTAGAGCACTTCAGATTACAAGAGCGGGCGATTAAGTCCCTAGGTTTATGTAGACGAAAGTTAAATTTCGTTGACATCGTATTACTGGTTTTCTCCAAATTGTCCATTGCAGCGTTATTCAAAGGGGAAAAACCATCATTAGACATGTTCTGTTCGAATACTTTAGCTATAGCATTGAAATTACCAATATTATCTAGGTAATTATCTATTGCATTTATTTATTGAATTAAACTTGTGTTGATACCAAAGATAACTGAAAAGAATAAAATCATTTGAAATAAAAAATACTGCAAAATCATCTCTATAAAAAAGGGAGGGTCGAAATATTATTAAAATGGTATATTATTTATCTTCTGGAATGAAAATGATATAATTAATTAAATTTATAAATTTTACGAAGAAATTAATGGAGCCTTATGGATGTAAAGCTCTGGAAGTTTAGCTATTATGTTGATGTAGCTGCCATCTGGCGGCATCATCTTTCGAGGAATCAAATTTGAACGCTCGCTGCCACAATATTGGTCATTAAAGCAATACAGTAGGCTTTGGTAGAAAATTAAACAGTGGGGTTTCTTCAAAAAAAAAAATTTCAGTTCTGCTGCTCGCGTTTCTCAGCCATCACTGGATGTGCAGATTGTGGAAATTAATCATTTTTTCATAACTGCTGTAAGCCTCTTTTTGAAAAATGTACCCTATTAATTCCAATTATTTATCACAATTATACAACCTCTGACAATTAAGTTCGGTGAACGAGTTCACGCAACAAAATGCAAAACAGATAGAGTCACATTTACTTTATTGTCCTTCGAAATAATCACCCTGGAAGACAATACACTTTTGGGATCGGGTGTATAAGTCCTGGAAGCTCCTTAGGGATGGCTTTAAGTTCATGTGTCACATTTGCTTGAATGTCTGGAATGTCCGCAAATCTGTGTCCCTTTCAGCCCGTTTCAGGCGTGGGAACAAGAAAAGGTCTGCCGGTGCCAAGTCTGATGAATAAGATGGATGAGCTATGGATACGACCCCTTTGTTGGCCAGAAACTGTTGCACGATTACGGCAGTGTTCCTCTTTGATCCATTATCCACAGTTACGTGCGCACGCTACACCTTCAAGTGAAGAAACGAGCATCTGCTAAACCATTGCACGCACAAACGTGACCTGTCTGAACTTGCTTAAAACAATGACTGGGCTTGTATTCACATGCATTGTTACTCGCGTAAAGCTCGCACAGATTAGGGTGTGACGTCATTCACCGAACATAATTGTCAGAGGTTGTATTAAAAAAACACCGAGGCAAGAACAGATGAAGGGGAGGTTTTTTTAAGCAAGCAATTTTATCGCGTTTTTGCAACTTATTTCTAAATTTTCTTTTCAGTGTTGGGAAATTTAGCCCATAAACGCAACAGACGTGCGTATATCCACTGTTTCTATTGCTTTTTTGAGTTTACCTGCGATTTCAGCGCTGATGCTATGATCCGAGCCCCGTTCATTTTTTCTTGAGTTGAAAAGTAGCGAAACAAAGTTCGACACTTATAAAGTTCTGATAATAATTTTAAGTTCATGCGATCTGATAAGAAGTTCTTGGATAACAAGTTTTGCCGACATGAGTAAATCGATAAACTGAACTGACTTCGCCACCCCACAGATAAAATATAACAGATGGGACAGTTCCCTACGAAGGTTCAATCTAGCGATCATGCGCCGCCACGCGTTAAGGAACGTTACTATAGCGCTGTCAATTTTGTCATCGTCTGCTAGCGGCATATCTAAGTTTTGAAAATGTATTATAATATTTACATTTAAACTTGTGATGGATAATCATTCGAGGTACTGTTTTGTTTCAAATTGCCCTAATTGCAGGAAAAATAGGCCGGACAAATATCGTGTTTCACTTTTCTCAAAAATGATCCTGAAAGGCGAGTTGGTAAAATATTTTTTGAAATAAAATATTTCGTTTAATACAATTTTCTCTAATGTTAATTTGAGCTTCAAGTTGAGTTATTTTCTATATGATTATTGAGAATTTAGAAGGAGTAAAGAAAACTGTTGAAACCGTTGAAACAGCTAGTCCCCCTACTGGGTGATGTGGGCTGAAAGAAAGAAGAAAGAAGAAAACTGTTAAACATCAAAAGTTGTGGACAATACGAAATTTGATTATTGCAAATGCGAAGCACACGTATGCATTAAAGCATTTAAATTAATGATGAATAATTTATTAAAGTATTGCCGAGATGCTTACAGTTTTTACAAATTGGTTTCATACAATTTTAAATGAATTTCATACATTTTTAAATAGATTTAATACTCTTTCAAATAGATTTAATACGATTTTAAGTGAATTTAATACGCTTTCAAATGAATTTAATACTCTTTCAAATACATTTAATACATTTTTAAATGAATTTAATACAATTTTAAATAAATTTAATACGATTTTAAATAAATAGAACTGGGTAAATGAAGCTTAATTACTAAATATTCTAAAAATAATTTTTTTAAAGTTTTTACAAATTGCTTTCATACAGTTTTACATGAATTTCATGCATTTCTAAATAGATTTAATCCGATTTTAAATGAATTCAATACGCATTCAAACAGATTTAATACATTTTTAAATAAATTAAATACGATTTAAATAAATTTAATGCTGGTTTTAGTTCAGTATAAATTGAGTTTAATTACTAAATTCAGTATACAAAAAAAAAAAATTCATGTAAACATTTTTACTGAACCCTTGATTTAGTAAATTTTACGGTAAATATTTTTTATTTTCTTAATTCAATTACGGAATAGAAAACTGTAACATAAACAAGTAACATAAACAGTTAACCTCTGTGTAATTAAACTAAAGTAAATACGGTAATATTATAAACGTAGGAGTAGTGATAATTATATATTAATTAAGATAAATAGCACTCCTTTAATTAAAAGAAGACAATAAATTAAAATAAATAATAAAAAAATAATAAAAAAACAATGAAAAAAGTCACCCAAGTAAAAGTTTAAGGACGAAA
>JAHWFO010018052.1:201638-296594 GCA_023313115.1 Rhysida immarginata | reverse complement strand
ATATTTTGTTGTGGAAAAGCGGTTTTGGCTCTTTGTGTTACCATCGACATGATGAATAAGAAATCGTGATTCATCCGACCAGGCAACTCTCTTCCACTTATCCATATCCATGGTCCAGTCTCGATGTTTTCGGGCCCACTGTAGGCGTAGTTGATAATGACGCTTGGTCAACAGAGACACACGAGTGGGACGTCTGCTGCGCAGTCCCATATCCAACAGTGTTCGCTGAATTGTGTGTTCCGAAACACTTGCACTTGGACCTGTATTGTATTGGGCTGCCAGGTGAGCCACTGTCTGGCGCCGATCTTGCTTTACAAGCGGGACATCTCCGACGTCCTTTTTCTTTGATGACGCGTGGGCGTCCAACACCTTGGCGTCTACTGCTGGTTTCACCGTCATTTATCCAATTTGCATAAATACTAACAACGGCAGATCGTGAACAATCTATCAGTATTGCAGTTTCGGAGATACTCGTTCCGAGTCTTCGGGCCATTACAATCTGCCCTCTACCAAATTCGCTTAGATCGGCAGCCTTTCCCATCACGCGCAAAATTAAGTGCAATACCGAGATATAGAAAGCCGAGGCATATTCTTAATGTCAACTTTGAAGACATTGGCAACGTCTCCTTCCCGGATTATTGGAAGATGTTACCCTCCCCCCTCCCCCAATCTGTTGACAATCTTCAATCATATTATTTTTTCATATTGTGGAAGACCTCTTGGGTTAGTCAGGCTTCTTGCCTACTTCAGTTGATTTCATTTGGAATTTATTCTGGAAGGGTGAGCCTCGTGATAGCACTGCTTTTGTTAAGGCTCTAAAGATGTTAAAGCATCTTTAGAGCCTTACTTCTGTCCCACCTGAACAAATGTACACTTCACTGTTCGATTGTCAGATCACTGGGTTTCGTGTGTGTAGCTTTTTTATTTAGTGATATACTCCAAGCTCAGACAATCGTCAGTCAAATTTCCCTCCAACAAGAGGAGGTAATTTTATTCCTTCATACTGTGGATGACCTTTGTGGGTACATCAGGCTTCCTTTGAAATATGTTTATGAAGAGTGATATTATGGAAGCTATGCATCAAATTCCACTCCTATACCGATAAACTACACTGTTCGATTGTTGGTTGTCATTCGGAATTTAGAACACAGTACCCTTCTTTCGGTGCAACACATAAATTTTCTCTAAAATATACCGTTTAGTTAGCTTAATTTACTCTATGAGGTAAATAAAAAAGCAGGAGAGGAGACTTGTGGGATTAGTAGTTGAAAAAAATCCATCAACAAATGCGAATGCAGAAGTGGAATATTCTTTTGTTTTGTTATAAATATAATTTTATATTGTTAAATTAAACATTACACACTATTTAAATCAATTAGTACTAAGTAGTGTACTTTTTTTAAACGAAAACCCCCTACTCCGGATAAGTGGATATTTTCTTTCGATCTCGAGGCTATCCACTTATCGAGGTTCGACTGCATAATTATTCAAACAGGAATGTTTAAGGACTCTGATGACGACTGGTGGGATAATGATGAAGACGAAGATCACAGACTGAGCGCTGAAAATCCATTCAAATCCCATTTAAGAAAATTAAAACTGTTATAATTATTTTCGATTATGTTAAATGCATGTTACTCTAAAATTACGTTAAATATGATATTTCTAAAATCATGCAAAATTCATGTTATTTTTAAAAGAAGGATTCGTATATTATAATATTTCATACCGAATTTACGGTTTTATTTTTAAATTAATTTATTATGATAAAAATAAGATAAGTTCAAAAAATTATTTATAATTGTGTGATGATGAACCAAAATCCAAAGATGAACCAAAAACATTTGAATCCAAAGTTGAAATAGATTCTTTATAAGCATAGAACGAGTCTTAAGAGCAGCATTGCGATAATGTTTATGCATTACACAATTTGGCATTTCAATGAAAAAGCCATAAAAATTAATGTGTAAATAAAATGAAAAAATTATGATGGAAGTGGAAAAATAAAAATAAATAAATAAAATAATATAACTAATATAAGAATACATTAATTATATGATAAATAAATACAAAAAATAAAATAAAATAAATAAAGCGAGTAATTAATTAATTAAATAAACTAGACTAAATGAATAAATAAAATAAATACATAAATTAATAAAATAAAATCTTGTAAAATAACAATTAAATTTAATCACTGCTCTGAAGCACGGTCTATAGATATTCATGGTCATCGAGCTCCATTGTTAAAATTAAGCTAAAGTTTCTAGCTCCCAATAGGGCGGGAACTCTATTGAAAAGTGGCGCTGCATGTACAATCGGCCCAAAAACGCCTGCAGCGCCGCCCTATCGACAGACAGAAACTTTACTTTCATTTTCAGTTTCAATGAAAAACCCAATGACGTATATTAAAGATAGACTCCGAATCCTATTGTTGTAACTTGAAGCAAATTGGGAAGCTCCATGCCCAGAACTGTCATGGCCGAAAGTGAGTGAAGATGATGCAAAACACGTGGCTAAACAGAAGAGTAGCTGATTAATAATTCTTTCATACGTAGTTTTCATTTTAGTTACGTAGTTTAACTTTGAGGAATGGTTTTGAATTAATTATTCCTCAGGCCCAAAATCTTCAAAAACAAAGCAGCCAGACAGCTAATTACTCCACGGCTCACTCCTGCCCAGAACTATCATGGCTCAATTTGCTTCACTTTTTGCCGCTGTTAATAATAAGATTCGGAGTCTATCTTTAATATACGTCATTGGAAAAACCTCTATCGCAGGTCACGGTCGGCCCTGGTGCGATCTATGCGGCACCTGGCGCGATCTGTTTTCCTTAGCTTCTCGAAACAATGGAAAATGGCTGAAGCTCGATGACCATGAATATCAATGACGTATATTAAAGATAGACTCCGAATCCTATTGTTGTAACTTGAAGCAAATTGGGAAGCTCCATGCCCAGAACTGTCATGGCCGAAAGTGAGTGAAGATGATGCAAAACACATGGCTAAACACAAGAGTAGCTGATTAATAATTCTTTCACACGCTGATCACGGAGTGATAAGTTTATCTTTTCGTTTACTTTGTATTTGAAGTATTTATTATATTTTATAAACAATTTTTCGATCATGGTTTCAAATTCGTTTTGATTGTCTTTCAGTTACGTATTTTCATTTTAGTTACGTATTTTTGATTTATTTGTGTGGAAAATGATTCCTGATCCTTTTTCTTGTCTATTTGTACAGTTGTACGCAGTTTAACTTTTATTTTATTTTTATTTTATTTTATTAGAGGAAGATGCAATGACGCCGTCCGGGGACCGGTATGGTACAAAACCGACGAGTTAGGTCCCCGGGGGCTACTTGAAATAAATACAATAATAAAACTTACAGTTAGTGACGTATGAAGGAAAAAACAACATTACAAAAGTTAAACAAAACGGGGCAGACCAAAATGAAAATAATAATAATATTGGAAAATCACTTAGAATAATCATTTTGAGTACAAAACATTGATGAATGTAGACAAATAAAATAAATAAGTAATTTAAATTAATAATTTACAATATAAATTATGAGAAAAAAATACTTGGAAATATAAAATTTAAGATAATTTTCATACCCTAGATAATATTAGGGTAAAAAAAATTAATACAACTAGTGTGAATGCTAATTTAGCTGAACCCAGAAGTTACTAAACAATTATAATAAAACTTAAGGAATATTGTTGACAAATATAAAAATTTTTAAAGCTTTTCTAAAGGCATTATAAGTAGGCAAGGTACGAATATCTAAGGGTAGCTGAGACCAGTATTTGATGCCAGTCTCGGTGGCTCAGCAGGTTGCGTGATCGCCTCTGATGCCCGAGTACGCGGGTTCGATCCCGGCCGAGGACGACGAGGATTTTTCAGGGGGAAATCCTGAGATCACGCACTTCCTTCGGAAGGGAAGTAAAGCCGTTGGTCCCGTGTAGTCGTTTGCCGGCTGCACGTTAAAGAACCCTTGCGAGGCAAAATTTGCGGCCCCTATAACGCCGTCCTGAAATGACCATGGCAGTTGAAAAGGACGTTAATACCAAACAAACCAAACCAAACCAAACCATTTGATGCCAGTAAAAGAAATACATCTACCTAAATAATTATTTCTGATTAAGGGTAAGCGGATATTACTGGCTATACGGGTTGGATAGGTAAGGAAATGTTGATGATGTCTTATATTTAGAGAAGAAGATAAAGACAATTGAGAGTTAGTGGCTTTATAAATAAAAGAACATAATTGTATAGTATAGAGCTGATGAATAGTTGGAATGCGTAAAAGCGCAAAGTAATGAGAGACTGAAGAAGACAAGTTTAATTTCAAAAATGTACATAGGAACCATTTCTGTAGTTTTAAGATTCTATTTAGATTATACGAAGTGGAGGATCCCCAGAAAATGATACCGTAGCAAAGTGAGGAGTGTATCAAAGAGTAGTAGAGGATTAATAAAATGTGGTTTTGAAGATATTGGAGTCTGGAGATCATCCCTTGATTTTTATTTAATTTGGTTAACAAACTGTCAATTTGGAGGTTCCAAGTTAAATCAGGGGTTAAGATTAAGCCAAGGTATTTAAATGAATTAGTAACAGAAATTAATTGATTATCGTAATAAACTAATGGGTTATTAGGAACGTTAGGTTTATTGCGTTGAAAAAAAACATGAGTTTAGTTTTATTAGTATTGACAACTAAAGAATTCGTTTCATTCCAATTTTTCAATTCAGATAAAGCCAAGTTGAGTGAAGAAATTAATTGAGAAATATTTAGGTTAGAGAATAAAAGAGTAACATCATCAGCGTAAAGAATAGGATTAGTTAAGAAAAAAGCCGTTGGTAAATCATTAATAAATAGATTAAAAAGCAAAGGGGAAAGAATAGAACCTTGCGGCACGCTATGACTTCTGTTTAAAATTAAGGAAGATTTACCAGAAAGAGCTAAAAAATAACGCCGATTAGTTAACAAATTAGAAAGCCAGGCCAAAGGAGGGCCATGGATATTATAAAAAAAAGACAATTTGTAAAGAAGCAAAGGAATAGGGATAGAGTCAAAGGCCTTAGAAAAGTCAATGAAGATAGAAGCAACATGTTTATTAGAAGACATTTCGGAAGAAGCAAATTCAATTAGATCGTAGCATGCAGTTTCAACATTTCGATTAGGAGTAAATCCATGTTGTGCAGGGTTAATGAGATTATGAGAATAAACAAATTGGGATAAACGAATAAAGAAAAGCTTCTCAAAGATTTTTGCAAACACAGGTAAGGTTGAAATTGGACGATAATTTGAATACACACTAGGATCGCCTTTTTTAAAAATAGGAGTAATTTTTGTTAGTTTAAGAGTTGATGGATAAGAACCAGAGATTAATGAATGGTTGAAGATATAAGCTAATGGAGAGGAGATACAGTGTTTGATCGAGATTATGATATCAGAGCGTAAACCAAGGGGATCAGGGGCCGAAGATGATTTAAGTTGCGACATGACTTTATCGACTTCATCTGATGAGGTGAGAAATGCAAAGAAAGTGTGAGAGTTACGAGGAACGGGTAATTGAAAGGGTAATTTAAGTTGGTGTTAAAAGAAGAAGGGGAAGGAGGGTACACAAAAAATCTGTTAGAGAGGTAGAATCAAGGTTATGAAATGGTTGAGGCAAAAAATTAGAAGATGAAGGCCCTTTTAGCAGTTTATTTAGAATTTTCCATTTGGATTTGTTAGAAGACATTTGTTTAAATAGGCGACCGTAATACTCCTGTTTCGATTTATTTACTAGGTATCTAATATTATTTGAGAGATCCTTAAAAGTTCTGGATAAAACCCGAGAAGGTTTGGGGCGTAATTTAAGATAGAGGGCATTTTTCGGCAAAGTTGACTTTAGTAACTGCGAGCACTGCGTGCACTGCAGTGAAGCCTCTCTCAGAGACACCCAAATGAACAACTGTTTCGTATCCGCCCTGCAGTGAAGCATCACTTAAAGACGCCACTGTTCACCCATAATTTCGCAGCATTTTACTCTGAAGTTATTAATTACTATTAGAAATTAATAAAACTTATTTTAATTCTTAAATATTTAACAGTTAATTTTATTGAAACGCTTAGTCTAAGAATTTACAAAATTATTTCTAATTAATAAGTGATTTAAACATTTGACATATTAAAAATATTCCTAATTGCAAAAAAATTTGGTTGAGTGGGTCATGTATAACATAAATGAATTCTGTACATACACTGTCGCGATCTGTATATCTAAGGTAATACTAGGTCGCGATCTGTTTGATTTTGATTTGTTTGAAGTAGGATCCTGCAAAAACCCCACCGGTCAAAACTCCTAGAGTAATAGCACAAATGAGGACATATCCCAGAAATAAACCTTAATTTTTATCTGATTTTTGATAATTTATACATTATTTTATTGAATTATTTAAAAAATATGTGGGTTTTTTTTATCAGAATTTACTAGAGTTTTTATTTTCGTATTTGGAGAGAGGGGGTCTTTTTTAAAAGCTTTTATTAACCTTGCAATGTTAGTTTGTTTAGGTCAAATCTTGTAATCAATATTAAACCAACTTCCCGACAAGCTAGGGAGCTGAAACTTGACACACATACACAGGATCGATGGCAATTTATGTTAAAGAAAAAAATTTTCAAATCGGTTCACTGGTTCGTGTTCTAATGGTACAAATTCATTACTACGAATTGATTGTTGTGACAATTGGACAATTCGTTATGGCGAGGGTTAAATGTATCTATTGTTTATTGTTGCAAAATTAAGCTGTATTGTTGCCACTAAATAAAGCTTGGTTTGATAAAACCCTTTTCCTCTTATCTTGTTTTAAATTTATTTTCTAATATTAATTTACCGAATTAATTATTTGGTGATGGCGTTGGCCATAAAATTTATACTACATATTTTCATTATTGTCGTGCATCCGGGTGAAAATGACATTAAATTTAAGTGATAAATGAAAAATTAAGTCACGAGCCTACATTACAGTCAACAATTACAGTCGCGACGATTCCAGACTGGAATTTTCTTTTTCTTGCCTATTTTCATTTATTATTTATTTAAACGCATTTAACATCGGTATTGTAACATTTTAACATCTGAGGCATCGTGTTTAAATAATCCATCAGCTTTTCTTTAATAAATTTGATACTTGGGGTCTTTGTTACTGTTTACATATACAGTACGGTGGCTACGCTACGACCTATCCATTATCAGAATTATTTTTATATTTGCGGCGTAAGACCGTGTAGCGAATGTACGAATAACTCCCGTAATAAGAAAAATAACCAGATTTACTACTACTCCAAAAGAAAGGATCGACATGCTATAACTACTATCACTACCTCAACTGGTCTTACCATTACTGATGGATTGGATATTAGTAACTGTTTTGTCCAGCATTCCAGTGAAATTGTCTACTTCTTTCAACACATTCTCGGAGAACCGTCTACCTATTGTTCCTCTATTGATAACCTCATCTTAACGGAGTTCACTGATAGAGATGTTGATTACGGGACAAACCTTGCAATTCTCCGACAGAGGTTCCTTCCGTTATTCTCAAAGGCCTTCGAGATGTCATATTTATTCCTCTTAGGCGCATCTTTAATTTACGTCTAAAAGCTAGCCACTCTCCTAAAATAAGGAAGAATGCGGTTGTGGTTCCTGCCTTTAAGGGTGGTTCTCCCAAACAAACTGACATTACTAGCTATAAGCCAATCTCTATCCTTCCACCCACTGCCAAAGTCCTTGACAACATCATTCATAAATATCTTCTACAACATGTCCTTCCTCATGTTCCTGCGTGTTAACATGGTTTCATTCCCCGACGTTCCGTTCTCACCACTCATTCTCATGATGCTCATGGCCACTGCCAGCAACTTGACGTGGTCTACTTTGATATATGCAAAAGGCCAATCATGAGTTACTAATTAAAAAATTGCGTGCGTATGGGATTGTTAATGGACTCCTTCGGATAATGCGCTCTTTCCTGTTGGATCGACAGTTTGTTGTATCTGTACGACATCATTTATCATTGCCCTATAGGCCTCACTGTGGTGTTCCACAGGGTTCTGTCCTAGGGCCTTTATTATTTGTTATCTTCTCTGCTGACCTCCCCGAGGTGATTAGCAACTTCCATATATTGATGTAAGCAGATGATGTGAAACTTTTTGGTAACATAATAATTGTCTTAATGCTCACCTGCTGCAGCAAGAAATTTATAGTATATATCATTAGTGTGAGCAGAATGATCTTGCAATTAATGCAACCAAATGTGACAAAAAAGACCAATTTTATCGAGTTCTCCTAGTCTGTTTGTGGAAATGTGCAAGTTGCCAAGCTCTATGTTCGTAATCTTGGCGTAATCGTTGATAGCACACTTTCCTAAAATTCCCATATTGACTGTTCATCTGAAGGCTTACAGAGCTCTTGGTACCATTGTGCGCAATGGAGCCGATTTTCGGTGCGCTTCTACATTTGTTCGGCTCTATCGGAGTCTAGTTTTACCCATTTTGTCCTACTGTTCTGTTTTATAGATGGGGGTTAAAATATGCAGTCTTGTAAACTGGATAGGGTGCAAAATGTTTTTCTCCGGTTTCTGAAGCGGAAATTCCCGAATTTTGATGTACCTTCAGATCTGTGTGCACTCTCAGACATTAGAATGAAGATTGATTTTGCCTTAAGAATGTTTTAGTAGGGAAGATGGATGCTCCCACCTTCTCGAGTCCACTTTCATCCGAGTACCGTCTCATACTACGAGGAAGCCCGTGTTGAAGTCTTGGCCTCCTATTAAACTCAGAGAAGAATTTCGTCGGGATACAATTTTCAGAATTCCAAAACTATATAATGAGAATTCTGATGTCAGTGATTTATTTAATTAATTTTCCTCGTCATGTTACTATCCTGCCTTTGTGATTATGGTTGTATTTATTGTTTATCTTGTAACTCTCATTCGATGTGCTCGATATTGTAGTTCCGTGTTGGCTTGAATTAGCTGTGTGAACACAATACATGAACTGAATTGAATTGAATTGAATTGTGTTTTTCTGTTTCTTTATTGTCCTTTTTTTTTTTTTAATTACGTTACTTCCCTTTTACTTGTATCTTAAATAACCCCATTTTTGGCCTGTTGGGGGGCAACATAGCGGCTTGGACTTCCAGTTTATTTGGTGGGTTAATTCCCTGTTGTTATTACCTATTATTATTATTAATTATTATTATTATTATTATTATTATTATTTATACCAGATGATTTGTTTGTTTTTAGTATTTATTTGCGTAAAATGACGGCCGTTTATGGGAATAAAATCATAGTCACACAAAGAAACTCCGTGTTTACACATTTAGGTTATTTACTCATTTGGTATTAATTGTATGAAATTATACGATTAAGAAATGAGTAAAGAGCGTTTTAATTGTTGGTAATCTTACAAACACGGAATTCTTTTGTGTGATTTTAAAAGACTGTCACTTTACGCAAATAAAATCATAAAAGACCCGTCATTTCTTTGTGATACAAAACCCACTCAACTTTTTTTTGCAATTTAGTAAATTTTTTTAATATATCAAATGTTTAATTCAGTTATTAATTAGTAATAATTTTGTAAATTCTTATACTAAGCGTTTCAATAACATTAATTGATTATTGTTAAATATTTACGAATTATAAATAAACTTTATTAATTTTTAATAGTAATTAGTAACTTCAGAATAAAATGCTGCGAAATTATGGGTCAACCAGAGACAAATGAAGAAAGAGACTGGCAGTGACCTCCCCTCTAGTGGTGCCTTCGCGCCGCCATTATGACATTGACAACGCTGATCGCGGGAGGCAATGCATATGAATCAATCGCAAACAATTATTTTTTATAATATCTACCTAAGATATCTGGATGAATTTATTATGGGACCACCAGAAAAACTTGCTCTATTAAACAAAAAATAATTATCCAAATCGGCCCATCCGATAAAAAGTTATTTTGTGATAAATAAAGTTATTCTTAAACATTAATTTAAAAAAAATAGTTTAAATGGAAAAGGAGGAAGAGATTATATTAAACAATTAACTAGGAAAATTCTCCTTTATAAATTATAATTTGAAAGTTAATAAAATAAAATATACAGTTCACTAATTATAATCCAAATTATTGTTGATTTGTGAGAGATGTACAAATTATAATTTCCCTTTCTAATACTAACTGGCGACCACATTCTCATACATATTGGTCAAATCGTTTTTTTTTTTAAAGATCCAATACTTCAGTTCACAAGTAATTATATTATTAGTTAATTGCTTATTACAATATTTGGATTAATAAATTGATTATTTTATTGAACTGAGAATTATTTCTTTCTTTTCGTTTTTTGTTTAAAAAAAACAATTTAAGTACCTTTTCAAAAGTATTTTACGTTACCAGATTTCCTTTTAAATTAAAATTTTAAAATATTTTAAAATCAATTAGCTAATATTTGATAAATTATGTTAGGTTTGTTTATTGATAGCAATTAAACTTTTAAATATCCTACCAGTTTAAATGTCCTGCCTTTACAAATATTCCATTATTATCAGATTAACAAAAATTAAAATTGCATTTTTTTATTATCTTAAAAAAAAATTTGTTACACAGCTTTTAAAATTTTTTATAAAGTATAAACTTCTAACTGACATTTCAGTAAACATAGTATAAACGTTTTTATTGTGATGAATACATTAAAAAAAACAAAATAACTTGTCACTCAAGAAATAAGCACCAAGCTCAAACACCCGTGTATAATAGCTATTTCATAGCTAAACGAAAAATTAGAAAGTGAAACATTTGCATTGTAGATTTCCAAAGGATGACAAATTGATTGGCATTAAATTTACCAGGTTAAAATTGAGTGCAGGGCACAAAACATTAATTCATGTATAACTCTGATGAATATAATCATGAATCCATATAAGATGATGCGTCCAATCCCTGATATTAAAACCTTGTCAAAATATTATGATTCGGTTGTAGAATATATTGCAGGATTTGTTTCTAGGTCTCTAATTAAATCTATAATCTGCATTCAATGTAAAGAAGCGTTGAAAGAGCAATATAAGAGCTGCCACAACCTTAATTTCATTGTGAAAAAAAATAAAGAGGCATTATCACACCATCGAAAGATGTAGTAAGCCTGTGCAAAATTCCAGAAAAAATCTTTAGGAGTGAATTTGAATACGCCTATCAAAATTCTAAAAAAACATTACATTTTATAATCGAAAACAAAATTAATATTTTCACTAATTTAACTCACCATTCATTTGAAATGAGTCCTTCTGACGATCATGTGCTTCGACTTATTGGACTTAATGTTATCACATGCTCTAATATTCGATATCACCATGAAACCAAGCGGCTGACAGAAAAAATAAGTGGAGAAAACATACGCAGTGTCTTTTCACGACTTATTATATTTAAAAATCAATAAAGAATAAATGAATTTAAATGTTTTTTGTAACTGAAGCTATTTTCGAAACTCCACTGGTAATGCTATATGAAGAGGCTTCAAATTTACTTTTTATTTAGCAATACAAATGAAATTCTTTGCTAGGTATTAAAAATTGATTAAGTTACAATAATCAACTTTTTTAATAATAAAAATCAGTTAAGACTGAAAAAATAAATTCATCCTTCCTTTAGTTTCATTTACTTTCACCATGGATGAAGAAATAACTTGGCTTCTTCATTTTTCTTCATCTATGCTTTCACTTGTCTGTGGCTAAGCCTCCAATATAACGACAGGAGTTGCGAGTTGTACGTGCTCTTTTAAAAATTCGTAAGGCATTGAATCAGCTATTGAAAGTCATTAAAAGTATACGTTATCGTTAGTTAATGTAATAAAGTTTATTTCAGGAGGTTATACTTACTAATACCTCCTGAAATCATCTACAAAAACAGCTGAAATTACATTGAGAACATAGGCCGCCTTAGGTTTTTGCCATTCACAACAGGGCGACTGCTGCACTATCGGTGGCACCAGTAGCGCTCAGCGAAGTGAATAGGGCACTGCCAGTCTCTTACTTTCATTTGTCTCTGGGGTCAACAGTGGCGTCTTTAAGTGAGGTTTCACTGCAGGGCGGATACGAAACAAGTGCTATGAATGAATTGTTCATTTGGGTGTCTCTGAGAGAGGCTTCACTGCAGGTCACGCCGTGCTCGCAGTTACTAAGTCAACTTTGCCAAAAAATTTAAGTCCAAAAATGACACTCACTCCAAAATCGAACGCACTATTAACTACTGCTAGGAGTCCTCTTCATTCGTCGGCTATCGGTACCAAACGCTCTCTGCCTTTCTCTTCTTTGCCCTGGCCCTTTTTATTCTCCTTTTTAATTTGCATATCTACTTTTTTCTCCAAGCGTTTTCTTGCCTGTCGTTTTCTGCTTCCTTCGCCTAATCTATTTTCGTTTGCAGGTACATGTATTAAGTTTTGCCTACCTATCTTTTTCTTTCGTTTACTTCCTTCTCCCCCTCTATTACTCTTCCAAGTTGGATCGCCGATTTTTTTCTTCTCCTTCTCCGTCGGCGCTCGGCGATCTGACACCTAAATTTTCTCTGAGTTAAAAACGACGCCATCGAGAAAAGTAAATAAAGAAAGAAATTCCTTCGACGGCCCAATCAACTTAAGAAACGTTCAAAAACAGCGAATAGTTCATATTTTCTTTAATCCTTTTGTATGGCTATCGCTCAAGAGTTCCGCAGTCGCAGACTAATCGAGGAGAAAGAAAAAAACATTTTCCTAGTTACTGCCGAACGAGACAGTCGCCTTTTTTATCTTGTTCTTTTTTTTCCTTCATCACCTAGCAATCGACTACTTTTATTTTTTTAATTTCATTGTCGCTATCATAACAAAGAGGCACATTCACAGTATTTCATTTTCACTAATGTTTCAAAATTCAATCAACAGTTTCTTTAAGTTTATCCTTTTGTAAATACATGACCTACAATGATAAGAGAAAGCCTAGCCATTTGCCTTCTTCCATTGTACAAATGGTATCTCTAAATCAGTCGTAAACAGCAGGATTTATTACTGCCTGGCGATAAAATATAACATTATTAGAGTCGCTTATGCTGTCAGGTTTACGAAAAATGTTAAAATAAATAGAGGTTACTTTATTTTTCATAAGGAAAACTGAATTTCCTTGTTATTTTTTGTCGAATGTGAAAGCGCAGGCTCTTCCTATAATTATACATATACAGTCCTGGAAAAAATGATAGGAACGTTTGTGTTTTCAATATAATATTTTTAATAATGAATTTATTTCAACGAAATTTTACACACCTGTGCCCACACTGCATTGACACCACTGGTTTCAATTCAGTCAAAATATTTAAAAAATTAGTTGAGCCACAACTAATTTTTGAAAAAAAGGGTGGAAAAAATGATAGGAACTAAATGAATAATCTGCCCCCCCCCCCACACACACAGACACAAACTGGGAATGTGAGACCTTCTCACCATTGCATATTAATGAAATTCTGAACAAGAAGACATATCTCTGATAAAATAAAACTTGTTCACTAAGTATCTTCAAAATGGGACGTGGTAAACAACTTACCCATTATGAGAGAGGAAAAATCATGGCATATAAAGAACAAGGCATGTCAAAAGCAGAAAATTTATCGTTTGATTGGAAGGTCCAAGCAAGTAATTTCATCTTTCTGAAAAATCCAGAATCATATGGTACAAAGAAAACGACAGGACGGCCTAAAGCACTTAGTGATAGAGACCACCGTCGAATTCTTCGCATGGCAAGCAACAAGCAAATTTCTGCCAACTCCATCAAACAGGCGATTGGAACACAGGCTCATCGAAGAACTATTAATAACTATCTCAACCAATGTCCTCATCTCCAACGCCAGAAAATGAAACAGAAACCACCTCTTACCAACCAGCACAAAGTCGATCGTCTTCAGCTAGCCAAACAGCGTCAAACCGGGACTTCCGAATAGAACTCAGTCATCTTTAGTGATGAAAAAAAGTTCAACCTCGATGGCCCCGATGATTGAAACTACTATTAGCACGATTTACGAAAGGAACCAAAGCACTTTTCGAAGCGCATCCAGGGTGGCGGTTCAGTTATGGTTTGGGGGGCATTCAGTGCCAGTGGAAAGGTGGAATTAGTGTTTGTAGATGGCCGCATGAACAGCGTCAAGTACCAAGAAATGCTTCAGAAGTATCTTATCTCATTTGGACCAATCATCGGAGGCCAAGATTGGATATTTCTTCAGGACAATGCCCCATGTCATGTTTCCAAATCGACTATGGAGTGGTTCAAGACCAAAAACATCAGGGTTATGAAATGGCCTGCGAGAAGTCCAGACCTTAACCCCATCGAAAATCTCTGGGGAATCATGGTTCGGGCCGTTTATAAGAACGGGCGGCAGTTTGAGAATGTCCAGAGTCTCAAACAGGCTGTTCTTGAGGCTTGGGAAGAAATTTCGTGCAGAACTCTTGAAAAACTAATATAATCTATGAAGGACCGTGTGTTTCATGTGATCAACAAAAATGGTGGATTTACAAAGTATTAAATACGAGCAATCTCATAATAACTGAAGGTGTTCCTATCATTTTTTCCACCCTTTTTTTCAAAAATTGGTTGTGGCTCAACTAATTTTTTAAATATTTTGACTGAATTGAAACCAGTGGTGTCACTGCAGTGTGGGCACAGGTGTGTAAAGTTTCGTTGAAATAAATTCATTATTAAAAATGTTATGTTGAAAACACAAAAGTTCCTATCATTTTTTCCAGGACTGTAAGTGTGTGTGTGTATTTCTTTGTCTCTTATACAGCTCCTATTCAAAATATTAGAATACTCACAGAAGACAACATTCTGATTGACATAATGGCCAAATGGTAACTCGTTTCATTAAAATTAAAATTGTACCTTGTACAGAGAAGAAAGTGTCTTGCTATAGGCGTAACAAAAGTAACATTCAAAACTAGGTCATTTAAATAAAGTATAAAAAATAAACTAACGATTCAGAATATTAGAATACGTAATTTACTGGTTCAAAATATTAGAATATCGGGGTAGTTGACCCTTCCGTATTTAAGTTGGTCAGTTGAAAGTGTATAAGCATAACATCATTGAACACTACTTGGAAGCTATTTGGCTCACTGCAATGGATCGTAAAAGCGACATTACAGCGACAACGAAAACCCTCATCATAGCCCTACATCAAAACGGTAAAACACAGAAGGAAATCGCCACAAAGTCAAATATACAGAGTGCATAATATATTCAGCAACGCCAATGTGGTGAAAGCTTTGCGACAAGATGACGCAACTGCCGAAGAAAAAGAGCAACAACTGTGCGGGATGAAAGGTGCCTGAGGAACATCATCAAGAAAAACTGTTTCAAAAGCGTTTGGCACATTCATCGACTGTGGGGCCTGCATAGAATACACGTCTCCAGGTCAACTGAAGTTTGTATCAAGAATTCCAAAAATAAAGCCCGCGCCGACAATGGAACAACACTGATAATGAGGATGTTTTCTGGAGTGATGATGAATGAAACAACGTACTGTTCAGCGATGAATCAGTGTTCTGCGTGTGCCATAGTGACATAGGTATCCGCGTGTGGAGAACGACGACAGAGGCATTCAGCAGAGAGTGTCTTAAACGTTCTGTCAAATTTGCAGCATCTGCCATGGTATGCTGGTTTATGGCCGCTGAAGGAGTAGGACACTTGTGTGTTTTGAAGACCCGTGTAACTCCGAAGTATATCAAGAAGTATTGGAGAATTACATGCTAGATTCTGCGATGTGTGGTGAGGACTTCATATTCCAATAGGATGGTGAGTGCTGCCACAACTCTAAAGCAACAACGGCAAGGCAGAAATCTCGAAACATTACGGTGGTTCCTTGGCCTGCCAATTCTCCCGATCTCAACCCAATAGAGAACTTATGGGGTGTAATGAAAAAGCGGCTCCAAGTCATATCACCTGGGAATAAATCTGATCTCATCATTTGTTTGGAACATGTGTGGAATTCTTACAAAGGTTGGACTGTGCGAGGCTTGTTGGTAATATGAGAAACAGATTACGGGCTGTGATCAAATATTGAACGTTTCAAGAATGCCAGTTGGCGTTAATGAATGTTTATTCATTAGCTTGTCCACGTATTCTAATTTTCTGAATCGTTAGTTTATTTTTTTTACCTTATTTAAATGACCTAGTTTTGAATCTTACTTTTGTTACGCCAATAGCAAGACACCTCCTTCTCTGTACAATGTATATTTTTAATTTTAATGAAACGAGTTACCATTGGGCCAGTATGTCAATCAGAATGTTGTCTTCTGTGAGTATTCTAATATTTTGAATAGGAGCTTTACATATCTGCAGTTTTATTCTGATCTTGATGAAATTATGCACACTGCTTCATCAAGAGGAAGAGGACTGTCTACCTGACTTTTCTCAAAAAATTTAATGAGTTAAATAAAGTGCACCCCCTTTTTTCTTTCAATAAGAACTTTGTTTTTGAACTCAAAAATCTCTTTCCAATTTGACTGTCTTTCACTATTCATTACTGTCCATTGTTGGGATGGTTTTATGTGCTTAATAAAAGGGGGAGGTATGAGCGGATGCTGAGTAGGACAAGAGACAGTGAAAAAAAAAGAATGGCAACAGCAATCAATGTGAGCAGAAGCAGTAATTTAGCTCTGCTAATTTACATGAAAGTATGCGAATTTTTGGGATTGATCTTGGAGTTTGTGTTAAAAAGTAACTCTCAACACGAAGGCTGAATAATTAAGATCAACATTCATGCAAACAACAAGAGATTACAGTTACGATGCAGGAACACATGCGATTATGCTAATAAGCGAATGTCAGTGAGAGAAAAGCTAAAAGACTGGAGTTATTCATGGGAAAACAGTGATGCAAAATCAGCGGAAACGAGCATGGATGAATCTTGAGAGAAGATGTTAAGCAGAAGTACGTTCCTGGTGAAAGGAGGCCTTCTATCCAGCTAATGTGCTTCTAGGTCTGAGTCGTCCCTGAAGGACACAGGGCAAACGATTCAGGTCGATGCAGATAAAGTGTGTGAGCAATATCTGTGGGTGCAGAGCATTGCTACACCTGAGCAACGGGTGGAGATCAACCTGAGTCCAGAATGAAGCCAACGGTCATCGGTTTGTCAATGTCAGTCATCTGAGCGAAAAAGTGTATTTGTGCTTCAAGAGTGCATAAGTGAGTGAAAGTGAAGTGTATCGGCAACATCGTTGTACGACGAATGAGTGACAAACAAAGAGCTCTTATCGCATGTGTAACAGTAAGAACTCTTATTTGCATAGCTAAACTAGGTGTAACAGACAGCATTGATTTATTGCTCAGCAATTATCCCTCATTAATCTATTCAAGGTCAGACCTCTAGGTTTAAGTGAAACGCTTAGACTGCTTAGACTGCTTAGACTAAATTTCGTGCTTGCGTTAATTTCCTTCATAGAGAACCCTTTAATCTGTCCTTTCTTTAAGTATAAGTATTTACAGTTTTTCAATTGTCCAATTTTATCAATTCACCTTTAATAAAGAATATCAAATTTCATATTCATTATTGCATTGATTTTTCTTTTATTCTTGGTAAGTTATGCCAAAACGGTAGGAGGTTTTTTATAGATGATAGTTGGATTTGTTACTGAGAGCTTTGTTAGCAGATGACAGATGAGTAGCCTAATTATAATTATCAGTTGTAAATCTCAAAACAGAAGGGCGGTATAAATAAAAATAAGAGAGACAGCATTGACCCACTATACGATCTTGATTAAACGTATTTTTCATTTGTCATTAGAGCAGATCGACTTAAGGTAAGTTACTGATAAGTATCACTGCCACAATTTCTTTTAAAAAGTTCCCAATGGATGGCGTCCTCAAATACGGCCTTTAGCAGAATCTAAAACATGAATTTTTTTTAAATTCTAAGCTTTTTTCATGTGAACTATTTTTCTGAATATTCACACACAGAAATTTCAACATTTCATCAAAAAAGAGCCCGAGCAAAGCCGGGTAAAACAGCTAGTAATATACAGGGTGTTTCTAAATTTTCTCCCTATTATTCATGTTTATTACTCAACAATTATTACAGATTTTAACGTGATTTTTTTATTCACAAAGAAAACCTCAAAAAGTTTCTTAGCCTCGCTTGAGTTGATAAAGAAACACGCAGTTGGCGCATGGTACCATTGTTGGCGCAAGACGCAGTAAACAATGGCGAGTGTTCAAGAAAAAGCTGAATGCGTGTTATGGCTTGCGGAATTTAAGTCAATGATTAAAATTCAGAGAACGTTCAAACCAAAATTTAAAAAGGATCCTCCAAATCATAAGTCAATTAAGCTATGGCATGAAAAATTTTTAAACACAGGCAGCCTGTTACACAAAAAGGGTGCAAGTAGACCTTCAGCGACACCACAGAGTAGAAAAAGATCAGGGAGGCGTTCGATCGTAGTCGCCGTAAATCACTTCGCCAAGGGGCTCATCAACTGGATACGCCAATGACATCCATTCATAAAATAGTGAAGCACCGCCTTCGTCTTACACCCTACAAAATCCAGATGATGCATGAACTGAAGCGGAAGAATTTTGCTGAGGGTATGCTCCAAAAAAATCGACAATGATCCCAGCTCCCTGAGGACATTTTGTTTTCTGATGCGGCAACATTCCATACTTCTGGAGCAGAAAACCAACACCACTGCCGCATTTGGGACTCGCAAAACCCCCACGTTCTAAGGTAGCATATGCGCGACAGCCCAAAGGTTAATGTTTGGTGCAGTTTAAAGCATGATCGAGTAATCGGACCTTCCATTACCGCTACAACCTACCTAGTTATGCTGGAGAACTACCTGATTCACAGGTGGAAGAACATAGTCTACCAACAAGATGGAGCACCTCCTTACTGGAGCCTGCAAGTTAGGCAGTGCCTTGATACGAACTTTCCAGGACGATGGATTGGAAGAGATGGGCCAATCCCTTGCCCCTCTCGCTCACCCGATGCGAACCCTCTGGATTTTTTCTTCTGGGGATATGTGAGAGACAGAGTGTACAAGACCAACATTGATGACATGGAAACTCTCAAGAAAAGAATAATTTGAAATCACCCCCGTAAGGCTAGCCCGAACATGAGAGGAAATAGAGTTCCGCTTTGAAGTCCTTCACGCCATAAATGGGGGGCACATTGAAATTTATTCAGGAATGCTAAGACACTTTGAGTTTTTCTTTGTAAATAAAAAAAATCACGTTAAAATCTTTAATAATTTTTCAGTAATAAACATGTATAATATGGGAGATAATTAAGAAACACCCTGTATAAGACCTTTCAACGAGATCTAGTGACTTTTTTTCGGCTCTATGCATTATGATCCACAGAACTGGGGATATCTCCGACAGTCGTAGTTTTTGCAGCAGTCTGACTAGGGGAAGGTTACTGACATCTTTCGTCTTCACCCAGATTATCCGTGGGCAGAAATTTTGAAGGCGGTTAATTATCAGAAAATTATGGCCGTCGGATTTGGATTGCCAGTTAACGCAGCAATTCCTCTTTCATATTTTCCGCAGTTTTTATGAGCTGTAATTTGTGCTTGCTATCCACTGCTTAACTTCGTACACCATCCCATGCAGAAATTGAACTATGCAAATAACATGGACTTTTAAAGACCTAACATGGAAATTTATATGGGACATTTCATTATTCCGAAGGTGATGACATAATTTCGTCCACGTATTTCTCATGAATGTCTCCGAAAAACAACATTACCTAGCTTTAACTTGTTGGCAATGGCTATTTCTTTTCTGACAGCATCCGACTGATGTTTACTAATCGTATTATATTCAAAATGTTTGTTCAAACATGGTAGTATTTAAGATTGTGACTGGTCCTATAATTTTGTCCAGGACTGTAGCTTCTATATTCACGTGAACGACTGAATTATTTTGTTCTGGCCGATCCGAATTTATTTAGCTAATCCGAATAAAACTTTTTAAAAGGTAATATGCAGACAGTATCCTACAATCTAAAATTGAGGCTTCTCAGTAAAAGTACTTTAAAAATATCAATGGGATGGACATGTGAAAACCAATACGCAGTTTCATTCTTCAGCTAATTAATAATAAAGCGGGTTAATAAGATGAAAACGGCTTGGGTCGCCCCCAATAGCTCTGACATCAGCGATCCAATCCATCCAAGTAATAAATGGCCTCATGATTTACATGGTTTCCTCAGTACAATATCACTTAAATGCTCATGTACGCTATCAATCTGCATTATGTTCTTCTGATTTCCTGTTGCACAGGTGTTCTGAATGTGATTCCTAGTATAAATTTGTTTTCAAAATATAATAAACAATACTTGTGTTTGTTAGCTTGCGGATCTAGTCAAAAATAAACTAACGAGATCTAGTCATCAATAAAGGTAAATATGTTTTGTAAATTATAAATGAGGCAAAAGTTTCAGCGAAATTTTAATTTTTTTCATCAGTCGTGACGAAGTTCGATGATCTTTTTTTGTGTGTTTTTAAAGAAATTTAAGTAAGTTACTAATCAATTTTGAGAGGTTTTTTTATTCACACAATTAATTCAATATTATTCGCTAAGTTTCAAACGTTTCTGACCTTTCTCGTCGGCAAATAACCAACCATGTTAAAATTAAATACTATTCAAGATGTTAATATCGAAGTCAACAGTGAATTTATAATGTTTCATTTCGACAACACTATATTAAAGATATGTGTGCTCATCAAAATGATAACCATATTAATTCTAATAAACCTGGAAATTTGTTATCTGTAAATATTACTAGAGAAAATTACAGCAGAATGTAGCGGTTAGTTATAATATCTTGTCTATATGTTGTCAAAATACAGGGTGTCCACATGAAACCTCTCTGATTTATAATGTCAATCAGAAGAACACTATTAATCCTAGAGATTTGCAATGAAAAGCAACTCCAACTCTCCTGAATCTCCACGAATTGAATTTTTTGGGTTGCTAGTGAAGGTTTCCCTGATTTCGTCCACAGTTAATCTAACCTACAGTAGCATGTCGCGGTCAATATCAGCAATGGCTGCAGTGAAAACAATTATGAAAGTTAACCTTTCCAAGTACATGTCTCACATTTCGATACGTTTCATTACTGTCGCGACATGCTACGAAAGGTTTGGCAAGAGATAGACTATCGGCTTGACGTGTGTCGGGTTACGCAAGGCGCTCACATAGAACACCTGTTATGTGATGTGACGTCTTTGAAGTAAACTTTGAACGTTTTTTTTTCATAACATATGTCTCACAATACCATATGTTCATTAGGTTTTACAGAGCAAACTTCTGAAATCGGGTCCAAGGAAGTTTCAGAAAAACGTTTCCTAATTTAAGAAATTTTTTTTGACTTGCTCTGTATTAGGCCTATTATATATTACTGTTCGGCCTGATATTAATAATAGGTAATTGCTGTTAGGCCAATTGTTAAAAATAGCTGACAGATATTAGGACTATTGTTGTTAACAACTAATTGAAGTTAGGCCTATTGTTATCAATAACTAATAAATGTAAATCCTGTTATCACGTAATAAACTCAAGGCCTATTGTTAACACAAGCTAATTGATGTTAGGTCTATTATTATCAACAAATAAATACTGTTGTGAATTTTTAATGATTGTTGTAAACTTATGGAATTTGTGTACGGCCTGTGTAGCTCTTAATGTAGAGAAAGCGAGAAGTATAGGGATATGGCAAATGTACAATAAATTTATAATTGACACCACATGAATTGTTATTTTTGAGTTTGCAGTTTTTTACTTACTGGCCTGCGCACCATTTACACTTAGTCTGTCTCAAATACTTATGTTAATACTCTAACAAATCAGCTAACCGAAATATCCAGAATCTATAGGATTTTAAGGTATTCGAGGATAAAAAGGAAAGCATTTGATTTGTAAATAAGCTTTAAGTTATTCGGGTTAGATGAGGTTGCTAAGGCCATTTCGTACTTCTAACGTAAATGTGTAGTTCAAAATGAATAAACAGAGAAAGTAGTAATTCTCTATATATTCAAACATATACGAGTCCTATAATTTGTAAGCATTCCTATTTAATGTACTGAGCTTCAAATGTTGAAGCATTCTGTGTAAGGGACCATTATTGCTTCAAAATCTATTGCTAAAGCGTTTCAACGTAAGTGTGTAGAGTTGAAGCGAGCGATTAGTTACAAGTTACTGAAAATATTTTGGGTAACAGAAATTAATTACTGATAATGCACGGCGTAAGTAATTATATACCATATCTGAGCATTGAAAGTTTTCAGTAGTACAATCATGGGCCATTAAAATGCATGCAAGTGAACCAATTTCGATTATCATTAATTGAGGTCTTTTTTCATAACATATCATTCTTAATACATTCTATTCTGATATACAGGGTGAGTCTGAAACCCTGTCACAGACTTTTAGATGAGGTAGTATGGATGATTCTAAGCAAAAAAGTTCGTATGAACATGGGTTCGAATTTGAACGATAACCGAGATATGAACAGAAATAAAAATGCCGCCACTAAAATCAACAAGTTAATTAATAACTCAGGTTCTATAACACTCTAGGATAATGGCATGATGGTAGGTGCAAGACGGGCTGGAATGAGCATTTCAGAAATGGCGACTTTCCTGAACTTTTCACATACCACGTATCAAGAGTGGGTCAAGGAGCAAAAAACATGTAGTCATTGTGACTTCTGTGGACGGAAAACCCTTATTTTGGAGGAATAATAGCGTACATAGAGTTCTGTATACCGTTAAAATTTTATCGACTTCCAACGAGTAGTTTCCGAGTTACGCAGTCAACATCGTAACACGTGCTAACATGTGAGTACTAACCACCACGTGTTACGATGTTGTCTACGTAACTCGGAAACTTCTCATTGGAATTCGGTCAAATTTTAACGGTATACAGAGTTTTATGTACCCTATCATTCCTCCAAACTTCCTTATCCTGCGTGTTATAGAACCTGAGTTATTAACTTGTTGATCTTCGTGGCGGCATTTTTATGTGTTCATATCTCGGTTATCATTCAAATTCGAACCCATGTTCATATGAACCTTCTTGCTTAGAATCATCCATACTACCTCCATACTAAAAGTTTGTGACAGGGTTTCAGACTCACCCTGTATAACGCAGGGTGATTCAAATCGTGTGTAAAACAATTTAAGGGGGTATTATAGAGGTCAAGGTAAACACTGAAAGTCCTACTAACATGGGTCCGAATTTGAACGAAAACTGAGATATGAACGGGAAATAAAAATACCGCCACCAAGATCAACAAGTTAATAACTCAGGTCCTGTAAAGCCTAGATTAATGAAATTTGGAAGAATAACAGGTTACACAAAACTGTGTATACTGTTAAAATTTGATGGAATCCCAAAGAAGTTTCTGAGTTATTCATTCAAAATAATAACACGTGTTCACTTGTGAATACTAACCAGCACTTGTTACAATTTTGACTGCGTAACTTGGAAACTTCTCATTGGAATTCGATCAAATTTTAACGGTATACAGTCTTATGTACCCTGTTATTCCTCCAAATTTCATTAATCTCATTAATCTAGGCTTTACAGAACCTGAGTTATTAACTTGTTGATCTTGGTGGCAGTATTTTTATATCTGTTCATATCTCAGTTATCGTTCAAATTCGGACCCATGTTCATAGGACTTTTTGTGTTTACCTTGACCTCTATAATACGCCCTTAAATTGTTTTGCACACGATATGAATCATCCTGTATATTACATGCCGAATCTTAGCACTGAAAATTCTAGTGGTACCATTTTGCTACTAGTGAAAATGTAGCATTGTGCCAGTTTTAGCTAGCTTTCGGTTTACTTCATATTCATGGCACGTGATTCCAGTTGTTTGATATATTACGTGCCGTATCTAAACATTGAAAGTTTCAAATGGACCATAATGGAACTATAAAGCACGCACCTTTCAACCAATTTCGACTATCATTAACTTTACATTATGTTCATTCATGACACGTAATTCCAAGTTGTTTGATATATTACATGCCGAAACTTGGCATTGAAATTTTCCAATGGATCATAATGGTATCACTAAAAGACGCACCATTGAACCAATTTTGACTACAATTAACTTTACGTAATATTAATTCATGCAGGTCATTCGAAGCTGTTTTATACACATATTACATGCCATATCTTAGCATTGAAAGTCTCCAATTGACCACAATGTTATCAGTATAATATGTACCTTTGAACCAGTTTTGACTAGCATTAATTTAACATTACGACTGCTGCTATAATTTTTTCCAGGACTGTAGCTTCTATATTCAAAAGAACTACTAAATTATCTTGTTCGGGCCGATCCGAACTTACTTAGCTAATCCGAATCAAAATTTTAAAAAGTGAATATACACACACCAATCTACAATCTAAAATTCAGGCTTATACATAACACTCGCATAAATGGGATGGACAAACGGACATGCAAAAACCAATAAGCACCTTCATTCTTCAGCTGGACGTTCATTCAGTCATTCATCACGAAATCTCCAAAACTGTGAAACCTACAAACTTGAAATTTGGCAAATATATTTCTCCTGGCTTCTAGGTGCTCGATAAGAAAGGATTTTATTTTTCCTTTCTTCCTTTGTAGTTTATTTTTAAAATTCAATTTACCTGGAGCTGAATGGGATTTTGTGCCAGCGTTAAAAAATTGTGACGTTTGCTTTGTTTAATGAACACTTTTGCGATAGTTCCGTGAAGCAGCAGCAACAATGATTGCAAATCTTTCGAGTGAGATTGCAAATCTTTCGAATGCATTTTTATCCAAAGCCAACTAGAAAGACAGGCCGGGGCACTAGAAAGTCACATGATCAAGATAGATCGAGCAACAATCCAATCTTCATTTTTCCAACAAACGAAAAAACACTGATTGTTGGAATGCAAGATAGAAACAATGAAGGTTGGATTGTTGCTCGATCTACTTTGGTCATGTGACTTTTTAGTGCCCCGGCCTGTCTTTTTCGTCCGCTACGATTTTTATCTGAATGAGATTTTTGCCAGCATTAAGAAATTATGACGTCATTGTTTGCTTTGTTTAATGAGGACTTTAGCGATTGCTCCGTGAAGTACCATCAGCAATGACTGCAAGCCTTTGGCGCGGGAAAAGAGGATTTCGTTTATTTTCTATACATTTTTCTCTGAGCTGAACTGGATTTTTGCCAGTGTTAAGCAAATAGTGAGGTCTCTATTAAAGGTCCACACAGAGCTATTATTAATTGTCCCAATTTCCTCATAGGTGGGAAGCTGAAATTGAGCGTGCTTATTCCTTCCAGTGTAGTTACAAAATTTAGGTACGTTTCATTATGTGCAGTGTATATGCGTTATACTACACGATTTTTCGTCTGTAATACGTGAAACTCACTAAGGTATACACAACATTCCAACACGAGTGAAGCTGGGTAGAACTGTAGAGAGCTAGAGTTGGAGAGGGCCATCCACTGGGAGCATTTTAAAAGAATTCTTTTCGGTTTTTCACCATAAATTTTTACGTATAAATTCTAAGCTTTTTTCATGTGTTCATTTTTTCTGTATGGTAAGTTTTCATGTGATGTCGCAATAATAAGGCAGCCATACAAGTGCATTAGCGTGAGTGCAAATCCTAAGTAATTTCGTCGACAGCATTTACAATATGAATGAATTAATAAGATGCAATCACGCACGCTATCAATCTGTATTCTTCTGATTTTCCTGTTGCAGAAGCATTCTTGAAAGTGATGCATAACAAAAATTTGTTTTCAAAATATATTAAGCAATACTTGTGTTTGTCAACTAACGTTATTTTTTCGAATAACGCACGTGATCAATCGTTAAATATGGTAAATATGTTTTATAAATCATTATCGAGCTAAAACTCTCAGCGAAGTTTTTATTTTTTTCATCAGTCGTGGCGAAGTTGGATGATATTTTCTCGTGTGTTTTTAAAGAAATTTAAGTAAGTTATAATCAATTTTGAGATTTTTTTTTTTAGTCACACAATTAATTCAATATTATTCACTACGTTTCATGCGTTTCTAACCTTTCTCTTCTGCAAATAACCAACCATGTTAAAAGTAAATTCTATTCTCGATGTTAATATCTCGAAATCAACAGCGAATTTATAATGTTTCGTTTCGTCACACGCCATTTAAGAGATTTGTTGGTTAATGTTAACTATCTGCACAATCGCGCGATTACTGAATCCGCAAACTGAATTGTCGCGATTCTTGTAACTGGCCGGGGGGAACCAACTGCCCCCTATAACCAAATAGGTTGGATATATATCAATAATTTACCCCCGGAGGGGGACGTCGTAGACAGAACGGCGAAGGCGTTCGAGTAACGGAAAACAGCGACCAGCGAGGCCCGCAGGGCCGAGAGGGACTTGCGTTTGCGATTGTGCTGATAGTTAACATTTACCGATTTGTGTGTCCATCATAAGGATAACCATATTAATTTTAATAAACCTGAAAGCTTATCGAATAAATATTTCTAGAGAAATTACAGCAAAATGTAGTGGTTAGTAATTATATCTAGTGTATGTGTCGTCAAAATACAGGATGTCCACAGGAAACTTCACCGATTAAAAATGTTAATTAGAAGAACACTATTATTCCTAGAGATTTGCGGTTTGCTGTGCCATGGAGCAACTCCACTAGTTTTGGTCAACTCTCGTGATTCTCTACGAAATAAATTTTTGGGCTTTTAGTGAATGCTTTCCTGATTTCCTCCACAGTTACCCCAGACGTCCATTTCTTGCCCCATCCAGAATGAGTGTTAACACTCTCCGTAGCCAAAACTTATCAAACTATCAATAAATTTGGAGTCCTTAGTATTGTTTCTATCAATGAAATTGGTAGAGATTTTACAATACAATAAAGGGAGAACAGCGTTTTTTATTTATTAAACTCTGTCTTAATTGTCTTTAAACCTGGTAGCTCTCGTTCGTACATTCCTCTGAAATTCCTTTGCTCAATAATCGGTGAATTCGATTTAACGTACAACACCATGCACTGACTCTCTCTTGTGCTGTTGTCGTCTTTGCTAATTAGTTAAATAAACATATTCAACAAAAAAAATACAAAACTTTTTGTGTTCTTTGGATAACGTATAAACATCTTTGCTCTTAATAACACCGCAAACCGCAATTCTCTAGGACTAACTTTCCTTACAATTAACATTTCAAATCAGTGAGGTTTCGTATGGAGACCCTGGATACGAATTTTAAAATTTTATATTGAATATTTTTTTTACATTTTATTACTATGACTTCATATTATTAAGCAGCAGAAGAATGGAGCTAGTTATTGGTTTCACAATGTCCGTCTGTCCGTCAGTCCGTCTGTCCCCTCCATAATTTCTGCCTTCTTTGTGGTAGAAGGTTGAAATTCGGAATGTAGCTTACTATGGTCCTGTCTACCTTCAGTATTTAGTTTTGGTTTTGATTGGTGCACAGGGTCGGAATTATGGGGGTGAGAGTCAGAGGGGACAAAAGATTTTTGTGTTATTTAGGTACGTAAAGGAGAGAAATTCACTATGCAGATTCCTCTACGTAAGATCTTCATTACTATGAAGATTAAACCAGATTGTTCTAGTGGGTTCAGAGTTTTGGGGGTGATAGTCACTTGGTCTTTAATACTATGATAACGTAGGTCATGTGATATGTCATTCGTTCGGAAAAATTGTTATTGAAAATATTTGACTCATCTGTAAATCTTGACTGTTTTTCTTTGATTACAATTTATTTCATATTAATATTTTCTTTTTTATATAATCTATAATTCTATTTTACTTTAATTTCCCTCTTTCATTGTAACTGGTTAGCTGTAAAGTGTCACTGGACACTTAGCCTGTTGCTTACAATTTTAAATAAATAAAATAAATATTTTATTTCTCTATCTTTAAGATAGAGCTCTAATATTTTCTAAATACTAGGTTCGAGAAAAAATGGGGGGAGGGTTAAAAAGTGCAGATAAAGGGGTAAAAAAAAAAGATAACTTCAGGGCTTTCGCTACTTTCCTACGCCCTCTTCGGAGGAATTACTTTTTTAAAAAGTTTAAAAAGGAATCAAAATTAAAATAAAGCCTTTTACAGCAACGGGAAGGTCCCAAAAATCAAAGTTGACAGAACTCCGCCGTGGTAGAAAGTTCATAAGCTGATATTAGAGGTCAAATCAGAGGATCCATCTTTTTTATTCAGGCTTCGGAAGAGAGTTCAAAAGATCCAAAAAAACAAAAAACAATGCCGCTGTCGCAGTACAGTGTTATAAGCAAACCAAAAAAAATGAAAGACATAATATATATCAGCTTAAAAATAAAAAAAAGAAAAGTATATGCAGAAATTAGATCAAATTTGCTTCGGAAGAAAATTCAGTAAAAAAAAAAAAAAAAAAAAAAAAAAAAAAAAAATTAGCGCAACTCACCTAAACAGCAACCATTCAAAAACGATTAAGACAACACAACACGACCAGGAGGTTAGGCTCTAACAAAGTGATAAGAACAAATACTAGGACAAAAACCTGACATCCAAACCCAGAGACAATGACTAACAAACGGTTGAACGGAGCAATCATCCGGGAGTAAACGTGTAACGTGATGAGCAGCGCTGCAAAAATGCTGAACAGAAAAAGAAAGGAAATTAATCAACAAAAGCAATATACAGAAATATGTTCAATAAAAAAACACATCAAATAAGAGTTGAAGATTCTGAAGACCACGGGCATGAACCAAAATCAGGACGAAAGTTGGAGACGTAATAAATTAGTTCTGTTCTATGGCGTAAAAGAAACTTAAGTCTGATATCAACTTAAGAAACTCGTTGACTGCGAGAGGCCGGTGAGATCCATCAAAGGTTCCGTAAAAGGAAATCCCAGAGAAATACTGAACTTTCAACTAAATCAGGGAACTTTTAATTGTGGTTGAACGAAATCAGCCGGACGAGCGTCCACTTACGGTTGAAATGTAAAGAAAGGTGTCTACTCACTGTGGAAAGAAAGAACGTCTGGATTCATGATATGGCGTTACTATTGTTCATCTTGAAAGGTTAACGGCGGCGAAAATAATCGACCGACGAAGAATATCGCTCCGTTTTGGAGTGTAGAAAAAAGGACAGTCAGTCATAACAGACTAAAGGAAACTGCAATGGAAGCGTAGCTTGGAACGATGACCATTCTCAGAAGCTAGCGTAGACATCAAATCATCTTCGGCGTGGCTCGGGGAATCAACCGACTCTGAAAATTTGCTATGTCCCATTGTAAGGGAAACTTGCAGAACAACATAATAGTCGGGACTAGTCCATTCTGTGCAACCGAATTTATAATTCTACTCTTTTGCTTCCTACTCGATCTTTTAAGTATTTGGGCTTAATTTGTCTTCTGTTTTATCTTGGAATGTTCATTACGATATGTTGGTCAAGACTCTTATTTAGAGATTGAGGATGATTTCTCGTTTACATTATCTCCCTTTTCCGATACTGCTCATATTATATTATTCCTTAATCCATTCCTCACTATGTTATGGAATTCAATTTTGGAGCTCTTCGTCTAAATTTAATATTACTCGGCTTTTCCGTATTCAGAAATGGTTTTTGCGAATTCTTTATAAATGCCGTTTACCGGCCTCAGTCTCCCATTTGTTTTACTTATCTGGAATTAATTCTATATATCAAATTTATATTTTACAATTATCTACTTTTATTTATAAAATTATTAATAATCATCTCACTTTATCTTCTGCTTTGGTAATAAACCGACAATGTGATTTCCATACATATTCAACCCATTTTGCGAATTCTATCCGATTACTTGCTGCAAAGATAATTATTATCGCCGCTGTGTTTACTACGCGAGGACTAGTTGGTGGTCTAAATTGCCTGAAAACATCCGGTCTTCTCCATCTATTGCTATTTTTAAAAAGAATTTAAAACTTTTTTTATTTACTAACGCTATTGAGAACTAACTGTACTAATTTTTTTCTTTTTTGTTTTTACTTTATATACAACTAGCAGAGGTACCCAGCGTTGCCCGGGATAATTACACTTGTAGGTAAATCTCAAAAAATTAAATTATAACTCCCAATTGTTAAATAATAACTCAATCAATGCAATATAGAGCGAAGGGACTATCCATTCTAAGAAAAATCCGAAAGACAGGAATTTACCTCTTCACTGAAAAAATCCATTCTAAGTAATGTACCGGGACTTAATTTACCTCTTGTTGACTTGCCTCAGATTAAATTGATATCCATCTTCACTGGATACTCTAGACCCAAGTATTTCTTGGCCTTGATGTACCCTCTTGCTCTATTCGAAACTCCCATTGTTCAGATGCTTCCAATGCCCGTATACTTTTCGTTTTCGCGTGTTTACCTTAACCGCCGCTAGAGGGTCACTTCCGTCTGCCATTACCTCCTGTGAAAAATGCATTAGCGTCTGTGAGGCTATAAAGAAATTCAATAGGATATTGTGAGAATTTATCGGTAAACACAATGCAGAGTGGCCAAAAGAAGAGACAAAATCCTGGAGGTACATCACGTGTAGTGTTTGGGTGTACAAACAATTACGAAAAGCTGAAATTATAGAGAGAAAGCGTGTGCACTACAAATTATGCCGTATTCCATGCATTCGTTTCCATTTAATTTAATTTTATGTATCAAAGGAATTTATCAAAAAATTAGCATCAACTTCCTTCCCACATCTTTCGGAGTCAATGATTTTCATAAATAGCAAGAAGAGAGATTACGATCATCATCTTTAAGGAAAAAATGATGCTATATTAAAATGCCATTAGAAAATGTTTTCATGGCATTAGTGAATTAAAATCAACAAGATTTGAAAGGAAGACGAAGTAATTTCCGATACCAGAAAGAATTTTTTTTTAATATTTTTAAAGGAATTTATTATTATAACTCTGTAGGTGGTCTCTATTGCGGGAGCCTTGGATAAAATTCCTGATTTGAGTAATACTGTAGCCAAAGAGGTTTTTTTTGTAGCAGTACAGTCGATATTAGTTTATATGCTTCTTTCTTGGGTCAAGCTTCATTGTGTAGTATCCAGAAAATGGCTAGAAGTTATACAAGAGCAATTAAGGTGATTTATCACCTAAATTATTACACCTCTACACATAATGTATACAAATTGACAAATTTGTTATGTCTTTCTGAATTGTATAATCTTGAGAGTTTAAAATTAATATATAGGCTCACTCATCAACAGCTTAAAAATAACTTTTGCTGGATTAGGAACTATGAGATTTATGCCATTAATACTAGGCATGCTGATAATATACATTTGAATATGGTAAACACCGAAAAAGGGAAGAGACTGTGTACTTTCTCGGCAGTTAAAAATTTTAATAAGCTACCTGATTATATTAAAAATGCTAAATCTCTCAAGATTTTTACTCGGCGCTGTAAGATTGGTAAAAATGTAAAAACAAAAAATTACATGCGTAAAATGTTCTTATAAAAACAAGTGTAAATTTTTTTTTATGTAAACACTTTGGCTGTGTTAAGTTATAAATGGCATGTTAATTTATTTTGTTTGTATTTTATATTATGCTTTACCTTTTTTAGCATTTTTTATATCTTATTTATGCCTTTGACTTATACCAGCGATGTCGGTGCTTGTCAATTTTTTCTTATACAAATAAAATAAATAAAATAAAAATAAATAAATAATTTATTAGCTAACGTCTACAATAATTACTATTAATACATCATGGGGTTTTAACAATATTGTGGCATTATTTATGTATATTAACCACAGTTCTCAAATAAATTTAACTTAACTATGATCAATTGAGGCATCATATAACATGGGACTACTGTAGGAGCAATTCGTTTTTCCCCAGGCTGTAATGGCGGCGCGTGCGATGGTCACGTGACAGGCTTTCCTTCCGGTGTCAATCGCTTTTTCTGTTTTAGTTGCAGAGTTTCTTTAACCAGTACTCGTTCATTCTCTTTCTTTTCCAAACACACAAATTTTCGACAGTCGTCTGGACGTTTGATAGGGAGCTCAAGGGAGACACGCGTGACTCCTTTGCCTCATCAACAGATGCTGCCTTATTAATGTTCGGTAACTGCATCATCATTCTATGCTCATTATTATTAATTCTTGGAAACGAACGTTCAATCATCGCATTATCAACATCTCAGTTTCCAAAATATACACATTCCCACAGTCAAAATGTATTTTTATGAAATGTTTGGATCTGTTGTGCTACCAAATAACCCCGGCGTGGCTCGGACTTTTTTTTTTGGATTAAATTTTGAAATATCTTAAAAATAAACATATGAAAACGCTTAGAATTAATACAGTAAAAATTATTAATGAAAATTCGAAAAAAAATTTTTAAAGGCTCACAATGGATGGACCTCTCCAAGGATGCCACTGCAAGTCTAAATAATTTCTTATTCACGTAATGTTACTTTAGATGTACACTTGATGTTGTTGCAATTCCCTTTATTCTTTCGATATCTTGAAGCAAAACTTGACCATTCATCACTTTGTGTTGTCTAGCGGTCGACGATTCTTCTATTTACTTGCTTACCATTTGCTCAATACAGCACGGAGCTAAAGGAGTGCTTCCACTGTCGTCTTTCCACTCTTTCTCAATAGTCTGCTAACTCTCCATTATCTCCAGTTACTGATCATTTTTAAAGATTTTCAAGAAATTGTTAAGTACTAAGAATTCTCTTTTCTAAGAAAAACCTGAATAACAGGAATTCTATGCATTGTTACAAATTGAAACTCATCTATATTGCACAAACTTTGCCTTGCATTGTTGGTCATGTGATATATATTGTTGGTCCGTGCAGAGTGTTTGTGAATTGCGTGTTGATTCCATTGTTGATAAGTATTGTTGCAGAAACTTTGCCTCGCATTGTTGGTCATGAGTATTTCTCATTAATATGCCCTGCCATAACCATGAATATCGATTTTTTAACAATAATTATTATTTTATCGAAATCTGAGATAGACAGTGACCTTCCTCATGCTTTGAAGGTCATGTATGCGAAATTTTATCAAGATCGGAATAAAACTGTAGATTTGTGTAATAAACAAACAAACAAACTAACAAACAAACAAACAAACAAACCCACAAACAAACATCCTTCTTTATACATGTGTAGATAGATTGTTCTTTGCTGCTGTTTTACGTTACTGTCCACCAGAAACCTACCTTGTCGGCCTACGGTCATAATGATTCTGGTGGGACATCTTGTGTAAATTTATTTTAAAAAAATAAATAAATAAATAAATATCCCATAATTTTCAAAAAATTACACATAGTCGCAGCTGAAAAATTGATGAATAATCTTGGTAGGTAGTTTTTGTGTCATTTCCCATGTTCTCAGATATTAAGTTAATGAAAGGTTAGAAAGTTTGAAATAAGTGTGAAATAAGTTTGAAAGAGAACGGGGTGTCCGATTTGCATTACGTTTTATAATACATTTATAATTAAACGGACGACGGTCTTTTTTCTAAATGTTGTATTTTCTATTCATCTCAGAATGCCTCTAAACTAGTGTCCGATCGAAAACGTATTTTATCTTTCGGCCGAAGCCGAAACCGATATTTCGGCTATTAACTTCCGTCGGCCGAAAAACCGAAACCGTAGCCGAAAAAACGAACTTATTTAGATATTGAGATGAGATATATAATATTGATTATACAGAATTAGAACGGCATAGAATATATATTAAAACTGCAAAATGCACATAGTTTCATCTTCCAAACAAACCTACCTAGAATTTTTTATTTCACTAAAAATTATTTTCAATACAACTGAACTGTATTTAGTTACCATGATTGACATGCATAAAAGTATTGTTTGTTCGCTGATAAATTATAGTTATAACTTATTATTACTTTATGGAAATATTAACTAACTTATATAATAAAATAAATGATTTATTTCATTTATATTTAAGAGGTAGTTTTCAAACAAAAGTTTTGAGAAAATAGCCTTCATATTCATAACGTTTGGGAATATTATGAATAAGTTATTAGTCATGCGTTTTAAGTCTTAGCTGTGATTGACTGAATGAATTAGGCCTAATCAACGATTAAACAAACTAATAGGTTCTTATTTCTCAACAATTTAGAGCTATGTTTGCTAACATAAATTTGGTAATTGGAGATTATTTAGAAGTATTAACATTTTACATAGATACCTACTAGTTAGTCACATCAGTAGGCTAGTAGTACCCGCAATTTAACGGTGGAGAGCTGTTATTTTGTGTTATTGCTCAGTCTCCGACACGTTTGAGCACATGATCGTGAAGACGAAGACACGTGCAAAACTTTCGCTTTTTACCGAAAGATACAGCAGACTGTCAGCCGAAACCGAAATTTGGCCGAATGCCAAAAAAAGGCCTAAAGTACCGAAAACCGAAAGAAAATCCAAATATCAGACCCTACTCTAAACTTCCTTTCAATGAAGCAGGTATTTCAGCATATTTTTGGGCGATTAACATTATCCTTTCCTCATAATTTCCAAACTACTTTCATGATAGAAGCACGCCTTCTTCATGATAGAAGTGTGGGCATTTTACTAGAATGTTTTCCTTACTGATAATTATTATGGTTATTCCGGATTTTGCCTTTAAGTCCTGAGCATAATAAACAGTAAATCCCTCAATTTGAGACGACGCAGCAAGATGGATAAACACTTACTTGCATTCTCCTGGATAAACTTTAGAAACTGTGAGATAACCTTTGTATAATTTTCGATAGTCGACTTTACCTTTCTGGATGTGTATAAGCTTCAGAGATTTAACCATATATTTAGACGCGTTTTTGTTTTGAAATTTTCAAACAGTTTTGTCGATAATTAGTCTAAGAGCTCCTTCGGAAATTTTCAAGCATTTTTGAGTGTTTCTGCGCATTTTTGACGCAATTATATTTTTCAATTGAGTGTTTCTGCGTCTTTTTGAAAAGCATTCCTGCTCTGGGAAATTTTTAAAGGGATTTTCAACTTCAGAACGATATTCTTAGACAATTTCATGGAATACAAAGATAACTGTTGCTTTGCTTACAGTCAGAGTCACCATAACGCCTGCCATATTTTTATAGTTAAAGGAATTGCGAGGAAAAAGAATCTTAGCGACTATTGTCATTAATAACTTTTCTCGGACTTCCAAGTACTGTCAGGTCGTTGCATATCAAATGTCGGATTTCGAGATCGGTTCCGCGCTTCAGCACGGTTTCCACGTTTAGTAGCACGTACCCGTAACAAAGTGGTACATTCCCAGAGATAAACCTATCAGCGACCAGCTTCCTGAAATTTGCTTGTCTGCGATGATATTTAATAGCGTTTAAACCCAAGCGAAGATAGTCTTGAATTCATACGAATTACGCGTGATAATGCATTACGAGTTCAGGTTGAATCACACAGCATCCAACGCCTCTCGAAACATCAATAAGGTATTCGGTGTAGGCACCATAAACGAACGTATTGTCCAACGTTGGTTCCGAAATTTCCGAGCGGTAGTGAGGGACCTGGCAAATGAGCCATGCGGCAGACCGCCCATCATGTTGATTAAGGCTGATCTGAAGCGATCTGTGGAAGAGGAACCGTCAAAAAACTGTTCGGGACCTTGCAGGGGATCATGCTGTATCAGCGTCGACTGTCAGTAGACACTTTAGGACCATCGGCAAGGTGAAAAGGCAGGGCAAATGGGTCCCACATGAACTTATGGAAAACCAAAAAGAGCATCCGTTGGGGGTGTACGGAATTGCTTTTGCGCCATGAAGAAGAGGGGATTCTTGATCACATTGTCACCTGCGACGAGAAGTGGCTCCTATACAACAATAGGAAATGGTCAGCACAGTGGCTGGATGCTGATGAACCTCAGCAACAATTCTCTAAGCCCTCGTTGCACCCCAGGAAGCTCATGGTTATAGTTTGGTAGAACATCCGTGGTGTAGTGCATTACAGCTTCCTGCAGCAGGGGGAGACGATCACCGCTGCGACCTACTGCCGTGAACTGCATCGTATGCACACAAAACTGTGTCAGCAACAACCTGCACTTGTAAATCGCAAAGGCGTCTTTCTGCTGCATGACAACGCGCGTTCGCACGTAGCACGAACGACCGTGCAGGCGCTACAGGCTCTGGGCTACGAGGTGCTTCCACACCCCCCCGTACTCTCCGGACCTTTCCCCTTATCTTATCTGGTATAGAGGGTAGATTATCGCAAGCGATAATCTGCGGCACCTACTCCTACGAGGGAGTTTTGCGCCATCCCATTTATAACGACTGCTACGAGATGACAGTAGCAGTCGGGACCGACGGCTTAACGTGCCCTCCGAAGCACGGGGGGTTTCATGATGGAAAAGCTGCTGGGGATAAACGAACCAGAGGCTGTCACCAACCGCTGGAACACCAGCTATGGTCAATCGGCAAATGGGTCAGACCAAAGTCCCCCAACAGCCGCGCCCCAAATAGCTGTCCCGCCAGCGGTGGCCCTCAAGCCCAGGCCGTCACCCAACCAGCAGCTGGCCGCGCCTGAAGTTGCTGAACTCCATCGATTGGCAAGCCAACCGACGAGACAACCAGGCCACGGCCACCCCCAGGACCTTTCCCCTACCGACTACCATCTTTACCGGAGCCTGGACAATATTCTCTGGAGGAAAACATTCCTAACCCAAGCAGACGTTGAAAACGCATTCCGGGAGTTTATTGAGTTCCGTGACCATGGATTCTATCGGAGAGGGCTCGAGAAGCTGCCAAATCGTTTGCAGCAATGTGTGGATTGCAATGGGGCTCATTTCGAATAGCACGTGTGAAGGTGTCTTTTCTAGAGGGCCCTTAAAAATGACCTCTGCAATCCGACATTTGATATGCAACGACCTGATAAACTTGCGCAAGGATGTATTATATTAATCAAAATGTTTCTAACGATGAAGGTCAACGGTAGCGAATTTCTGGAAACAAATAAAGCAATGTTCGTCTTAAGAAAATTCCCTTTTTTTTAACAAAATAAAAGAAAATTCATAGAAATATTTTTGTCGTCCAGGATCAGGGATGAAGGATAAATGCATTAAACCTTAAAATTTTTTTTGTAGTATAAACAAAGTATTCTTCTATTATGTTCGTATTATCTTAAGAAAGGAAACAGGTAAGCCATTATAATAAAATGATCCCCGGATTGAAAGTTCGGTGAAACCTCTAAGACAAAGCTCTAAATATTATTGGACGTCTAACTGTTCAAAGTTTATATCATTTATAAAGTCCCATGTAAACGGGGTTTTTCGACTAATATGTCACTTAGTCGTCTGTTTTTTCTAAATACGCACGTTGACTAATCCACTTTCAGACTATTAGCTATCAAGTTCTTACGAGTCCTTTTCTCGTAATGGAAACGTTTTCATTACTATCGCGAAGACAAAATTTCTTAAAGTAACTTAATTGAAATTTCGCATTACTGATCTCTGTCGTCAAATAAAATACATCTTTTAAAACGTAAAATACGCGTATCTGAGGATTCACAGTGGCAGAACTCGTTTTTCGGGAAGTTAGTGGGGAAAGGAATAAGGAATGCGAATTTTGAAAATTGTGAAAGTGATGGAGATACTAGGGGACCGTTAACATCATATTCTATACCAAAGCCGTTTTCATTACCGTATAATTAAGTTCTTCACCGTAATCAGGCTCTCACAGCAGACTATTCGATTAATTTAACGTCGTATCGCATGGCTCACTGATCGCCCATAGACCGTGTTCTATATATCAAAATTCGTGAAAAAATACGGTAAGAAACTATAAAGAAATTGAAGTGAAAAGATTGTCCGAGCAGATGTTTTTCTGTTAAATTCAAAACTCATCTGGTAGTGCTGCTTCGGTCTTGTGAACTTTCATCCAATCCGCTTGAAACTTCCCGACAAATTATGAACGGTGGGTACAAAATCAAAACTGTTGCATAAAGTTCGACTAACATTGCGGTTAATTCATCATCCTTGTAAGTTTCCATCCTCTCCTCAATCCGGGCAATTTTCCGTTTGATTCATTCATGACAAAGACGCCTTCAAAGAGTGCCATCTCACATGACGATATAAAAATAAACAAGACACGGAATCCGTAATTGTTAAAACAGTAGCAAGCAACAATAACCATCTCACAGAGGCATTTTATATTTCGCTGTCATTAGTAGTCGCTTGGAGAATGTTTTTTAAAAGCTTTTTATAACTTTGCTGTGTTAGTTTGTTTAGGTCAAATCTTGTAATCAATATTAAACCAACTTTCCGACAAGCTAGGGAGCTGCAATTTGACACACTTATGCAGAATCGATGAAAATTTATGATAAAGAAAAAAATTTTCAAATAGGTTCATTGGTTCGTGTTCTAATGGTACTAACTCATTACTACGAATTGATTGTTGTAACAATTGGATATTTCGTTATGGCAAGAGGTAAATGTATCTATTGTTTATTGTTGCAAAATTAAGCTTTATTGTTGCCACTAAATAAAGCATTATAAAAGCTTGGTTTGATAAAACCCTTTTTACATAATCTTGTTTATAATAAACACATAAATTCATTATACAGGCGCATTACATTATTGCGTGCCAAGTGTCATGATCTTGCAGTCTTCGAAACCATATGTGATGCAAATAGGCTGTCCTGCTCTCTGTATGATGAGGTTATATGACCAAAAATTCCTGACATTATACAATATCTAATAAAATCTTTTATTTTTTTTTATAGAAAACGCCATGGGAACTTTTACTGGACATTTACTATTTGGTTTCTTATTCTTAACGATTTCATTCATCTGGTGCATTCAACTTTTCAAAGATTATTGCAGAGGAAAGAAGGAAGGAAAAAAATTCAAGAGTAATATTTGGTTTCCTAATGCAAAGACGAGCAGAATACATACTTTGCCTTTGTGTTGGGTTACCTTGACAGGAATTGTAATCGCAGATACTGTAGAAATTATCACTTTAATATTACAGCCAAGAACTTACTTGAATAATTTACAGCACATTGCAGCTTATTCTCCTATGGGACTCCATTGTGCAATTTCTCTCCATTTGTTCCATAAGAAAGTGCTACCTCCAAAAAGCGATTTTATTTCTTTAGTGATAGGTTTACTCACAGCGTCGTTTATGTTCTTTAATCATCAAACCGGTAAATCATCGCTTGAAAATCAGTTGCATTCGTACCTGAGTGCAACTTTGGCTATAGGTTGTATCTTTATATGCTTAGAAATGTTTTTCCCAACTATTTTTATGCTCCCACTTCTGAGAGTGTACTTCTGGATGTTACAGGGAACTTGGCTGTGTCAAGTAGCATTTGTGATATACCCGCCTTCCTCCCAATTCCCTCATTACGATCCAGAGGGACATTTTGCTAAAACAATAACTAATATATCCTTTAGTATTCATACGTCATTTGATTTTCTTATAATCCTTGGCCTTTATGCTATGATTTGCACACGTTACCGTCCTTTAATAAAATATAAAAATTGTGTTGAAGGGGAACATCTAATATCTTCTGAAAAAGTATTCCAAACGTGAGAGAAGAAATATTTCAAATGTCAGTTGCTAAATATGTCAAGTTTAACAAATGTATGATTAAGTAAATGGAAAAAAACTCTCTTAGACCATTTACCGGCTCATGTTCATATTATTCCGTATGGTAGTTTAAAATCAATTACATTAAAAAATTAAGAAATAAAGGTGAAGAATTAATTACGAATTTTTTGTAGAATTTAATAATGTATGCAACTATTTCACTTATAATGTAAAGCAATGAAACTCTCAATTGTAACTTTTGCAATAAACATAAATAGAATTTAAAATATATTTACTTTTAAACTAAATACAGAGCAGCGTGGTTTTAATAAGTTTTCTAATACACTGGCGGAAAAAAATCCCAAAACCACGAAGGACTTGTGCTAGATAGATGAATGAAATTTGGACAGTATATTCAGCTATGGTATTTATTCAATTGATTCAAGTTTCAAGGTTACAACTTATAATGGGCGCCATCAGCGCTACCATGTACATGATGAAAAGCACGGACTTTAGAACCCGCTGTAGTCGCCGCGCTGGTCATGCAGGCCTGCACACGTGCACGCATGCGGTCGTAGAGATGCCGGATGTCATTTTGTGGTATGGCATTCCATGCCTGTTGTACCTGGATGGTCAGATCAGCGACAGTTGTTGCTGGTTGTGGAAGAGCCCTGACACGGCGTCCGACCATGTCCCAGACGTTCTCGATGGGCGATAGATCTGGTGATCGTGCTGGCCATGGTAGGATGTGGACACCCTGAAGGGCACGTTGGGTTGCAGCGGCAATGTGGGGTAGAGTGTTATCCTCTTGGAACAGCCTCCCTGGCATACCAGCCATGAATGGCAGCACAATGGCTTCAACAACCATTCGAATGTAAACATTTGCCGTCATGGTGACTGGGATAACCACCAGGAGGGTCCTGCTGTCGTAGGAAATCCCTCCCCATACCATAACGCCAGGGATGGGGCCAGTATGCCGACGACGGATACAGCTCAGTAACAGGACTTCCCCACTCCTCCTCCTGACCCTTGTGCGACCATCACTCTGACCCAGACAGAAACGACTTTCATCCGTGAAGACCATAGATCTCTATTCTGCCCTCCAAGTCGCTCTGGCTTGACACCACTGAAGACGTGCCGCACGGTATTGAGGGGTAAGAGGCAAACATGCCACAGGGTGCCTGGAGTGGAAGTTCCTGGCCAGGAGAGGGTTCCGAATTGTGCGTGGAGTAACGTTGGGTGCCACAGCAGCCCGAATGTCCGCTGCAGATGCTGTCCGATTTGCCACAGCCATCCTACAGATGCGCCGGTCAACCCTGTCTCCAGTGGCCGGGGGTCGTCCAGATCCTGGTCTCCTGGTAATCCTGCCTTCCATGGCCCATTGCTGCCAACAGTTGTACATAGTGGCAATGTCTCGACCCAGGCGTTCTGCAATAGCCCGAAACGAAAGTCCACCCTCTCGAAGGCCCTCTGCACGTCGTCGTTCGAATTGGGTTAGCTGCCCATATTCAAGTCGCAGTCGCCTTCGAGGCATGTTTTACGTACTCTATCACATACGTCCACAAGTGTCTGAAGTGACAGAGACGCGCGTCTGATCTCCTTTATATCTGTCTTTGGAATGTCTCATTTGCATGTACAGGGTGGCGCTGGTGGCGCCCCATATAAGTTGTAACCTTGAAACTTGAATCAATTGAATAAATACCATAGCTGAATATACTCTCCAAATTTCATTCATCTAACATCAATTCACTTTGTGGTGTTGGGATTTTTTTTCCGCCAGTGTAATTTAGCAAAAACAACAGATAACAATGAAAGAAAAGTACTAGTTCTGATACAGTATCATTGTTTCATCTGCGGGCAAAGCTCAAGTAATACGCAGGCTCAAGAAATAGATTCAGTCAGTTACATTTAAAAATTAACTAATAATAATTCTTAAAACAGTAATGACCAATTTGGTAATAAAAGTTAAAATTAAAATATTTCGTGACTAAAATGGTATTAAAAATATTAAAATCTAGATTTCTATTACCACATCCACTAGTTTGGATGCCAGATCAATCAGACTTTCGTTTACGCGATAAAAGTTAGTAGCTAGTCTTAGATTATAATTTATCTACTTACATGAGAGGCATATCTCAACGTTTCGTGTGAATAGGTACGTTCCAATAAGTCCATGGCTTCTATTTGGCCCGGAAATAGTTGGCTAAGAAAATTTAAAAAACTATTTTCAACTTACTTTCCATTTATAATATACAATGAAAAAATTCCAATGAAAGGATTTTCAAGAATGAACTGTTCTGGCTTTCCGAGCGGGGGTTCCCAATAGATTCCCGACAAAAACTTCAAAACAGAGAGATGACGGTAAGAAATGAAAATTTCCAAACCTCACTATGATGTAGGCAATCCAGCTGTTTGTTGATGGCGATAAAATGTCCATTAGACCGTATACCCCGCCCTCTATGTTCTGGTTCATAACTGCTGGCATACTAAGCACCAGAGTATCAAGAAAGTCTTTTGGGGATTCTCACTCTTCAACCAACACAGTTTTGAGCTAGTGTATTATTTGTGGTGGTGGAATGCGTCCAGCAACACATCTCCCAGAGAGTCCTATGCAAACGGGCTATAAGCGAACTCATCCATTAACCGGGCTATATGCGAACTCATCCACTAAACAAACTACATGTAAACGGGCTTTGTCGTCCATGTACCAGCAGCATGCCTGAAAAATCGCAAATATTTGTAAAGGATATATTACCCCTAGGTAGTTACTGGTCACCTGTCGAAGATTCAGAGGAGAGTGCGAGAGCCCGTCATGATGCCTGTCCACACAATCACACAACTATCATTCCATCATGGATTGTTTATCATTCGAAGATGTTGTCAGGTCTCATTCGATGGTGTGAGGATTGGCCCTGCTGGATACATCTACACAGGTAAGAGATAAAGCTTATTGGCCTGTTCAGTGCACGAGGCATTAGTATTTGTGACTGGCCTGACAGACGTTCTATCTCTCTGACACGATCACTGTTGCCAGATTTGGCTATAAACCACAAATTGGCTTGTAAAATTTTTACTTCGCGGTTTGCGTTTTTTTTTAGGCGGTTCGTGATTTTTTTGGGCTTTTTTTTGGGCTTGTTGCTTTTTTGATTTTGATTTTTTGCGTCTTATAGCTGAAAAATAAATTGACGATTTAAAATTTAAATTATATCAGGGATGGATCAGGCGTGATTACGTCATATGATTGCTCTTCTACTGGATAGAGTAGCTATTCCGGTTTCGAGATTTGGCGCTAGTTTTCCATTGGTGCTGTAAGTATAAATAAGCAGATAAATAAGGGGGTGCTTATTACTGTCAATTGATGACATCGTACATTGAGACACAGACTGTAGAGATCATCCGTGGATAGAAAGGATACCTCTCCAGGATAGCTCGGAAATTATCGTTCAAGGCGCTCAGTACTCCTCTCGGTGTATCCTTCTCAGGATGGCAAACTCTGCACCACACCGTGAAACTGCAGCTCTCTGGTTCCTTTACTTCTCATTGAATTCAGATCAGTTCTGTTTTCTGTATTTATTTTAACTGTCATCGTCCAAAGTTTCTGGACTAAATTCAGCAAATATAACGTCCAAAATATACGAGCTGCTCTGACGTCTGTCTTCTAGTCCTTTGGCAGAGTCCTCATCGGCCGGACGCTCGAGTCCATCCGGGTCCTTTACTTGAGCACGATGGAGGTTTGTCTTTGTCTTTCTGAAAATAGACTAACAATACGTATGGCAGATTGTGTTTAATCCTAAGCCCTTAAATCTAATCATTTATGCTAATAAAAATCAGTGGCCAAAACTCGTAACTCTGATGTAAAAATAACCGGGGCTTTATTTCTTTGTTTATTACAATCGGTCTATTTCATACATCCGAGAATTCCATTTAATCGTTAAGTTTCCTTCAAAACCTCTACTTAATTCCACAGGTAAGGTCAATAATTTACATTCAGTTCTTAAAGCTACTGTCTTGTTAATATCGCCGCCGGATATTCAAAAAAGCTAAAAAAAATAAATAAATAATACAATAACTCTTTAAACATTATTTGTTCTGTTTCTATAACATTAACAGAAATAGTCACCATGCTATCACTTCAAAAAAAAATTAATTTTCGCACCACAGGTACGCAAATCTTAGTTCCTTTATATTATTCATCATCCACATAAAAATTACTTTGTGATTAATCATTACTTCCTTTTTTATTATATTTTCATTTAGAAAAGTTCGTCCTTAGCTATCATCTCCAGGAACGACCAAACCAAAACATTCATTAATAACATTAATTTCAGGTTCCATTTAGCATTAAGGTAAGTATCATATCATCATATCTTCTATTTACTCGTTTCCTTTATTCTCTTTTACTGTTTAACTCATTCATTAATGCTCATCAACTTCATCTATATTTAAATCAGTTCTCTTTCTTTTACAGGTTCTACCAGCAAAACTTCCACTCGCAATCAATGTTTAACTTCTAAACGCAGAGCAACAGATTTTGTCTTTCTTCTTCTATTCAAACTTAGTAAGTAACGCAAGGGGGAGGGGGGGGCACACGGTCGAACGTGGAACTGGAAAAGTTCAGGGAAAGACTTACGTTAAGGTAATGTCAGTAAGATTATTGGGCTACCTTACGTTAATACCGGCATTTCAGTCTACATCTTTACATCGATCCGCATCCGCTTTCACAACTGGCACGATCCACAATTGATTCCGAATACTAGGCTTTCGGACATCATTCAGAACGCAGAAAATCGCTTCACGAGAAGTTCTTCAACCATTGCTAAGTGAGGAAAGATAAACAAAATCTTTTACGCAATATACTTTTCATTTATCGGACTAAGCTTAACGAATAATACCGGATTTCTTCTTATTTCAGAAACCTTTTCGGTTAATCTTCGGTATCTGCACAATCTCGCGTCTTCAGTGTTCTGCTAAATCGCACTTTTTCGATTACTGCTTTGTTTCGTAAAGTGACTGTTTTGTGAGCTGTATAATTGCACCATCTTTAAGTAAAAGTTTCTAAAAGTGGGCGACTATTTTTGAAGGGAATTGAGAAAAAACAGAGGTGCGGTGTTTTTTTTTTGGGGGGGGGGGTGCGTTCTAAAAATGTGGGCGGTTATTGGACGTGGCGTTTGAAAATGGCTCAAAAAATTCTTTTTTTTTTTCATACTTTTAACTCCCGCTCTTCTCCTCTTCTATCTAGTTTATCCGGTACCTTTGGCCCCAACTTGCCTTTGTTGTTTTTACCTGAATTTCGTGGATGTTTTTTTTTTCTGCGGAGGCGGGATTCGATCCTGGGTTGGTTGGACGTGTTGATTACCAAACAAGCGTCTTTACTGATTGAGCTATAACCTCGTTGGAAGAAAATGGCGTTTATGAAACTTAAAAACAGTTGAACAATGTGAATGCAGTTTTTGCCGCAGGTTGACGCGCTCAGGCTTTTAAAGATTCGAAAGTTATGCTTCAGTCCGAGTCTGTTGGCACCTCCCTGCATGCAATCATTAGGGGGTATGTATGTCTCTGTAACGCTCAAAATTGAAAATATTTAATTGAATACGAATTTTGAGGTTACTAACTTCTAGAGAATTTTATTTCCTGAAAATTTACAATGATAAAGGCCCTATCAGTTTTAGGAATTCTTTTTGAAGAGGAAACTCCTTGTTTCTAGAATGCTCTGGGTGGTGAACATATTTTTCTGTGTTAACAAACTGAAAAGAAAACAAAGAAAAGCAACATTAAAAATAACGAGACAGCGAAAGACGGGTTTTTTAAGAAAGACTATTTATTTTTAAGGTAATTGTTGAGATCTTGAAAGTCAAAAGACGATAAGTTAGAAATGCCAACAATGTGCACGCTCAAAAAAAGACTTGGCGATTGTTGTGGAGAAAAAGGAATAGAAATGGACGAGAAGTGGGGAAAAGAATAAAGAGTAGTTGCCTATGTAGCAGTGTTGTGATGGGGCGACAGAAGGGGAGGGTAAGCTCTTCAAATCGATCATGGAATTTTATCCGTCGTTCTTGTGGCAATATGAAGTTTTACAGCCGTGTAAAGCATGGAAAATTTTCCTTAGCGTTGCATCTCAAGCGATGGCCCTAAAACCAAAAGGAAAGTGCAATTAGGCACGGTGTTAATTAGTCATTTTGTTACAGAGCAATGAATCCAGTTTTAATAAATGAGATTAAACGTCCATTTCGCAACGTTCATATGAATGGAGGACAGGACCAAGTTCCAATAAGATAAATGATTTCATCATCTACAGACCCTCATAGAACGCAAGTTTGTAGAAATCGAACTATCCGGTAAGGTAGAATGTGTATCTTGGCCATGAAGTTTTGAGGATGAACTTGAGCTACCGTTTCTTTTGGTTTTCCATTACAGATAAAAAAAAGATAGAAACAGGACCATAATCAACAGCGCTTTAACATGGTGGACCAGGATCAAGATCTCGGAAAAGGAAAAACAGTTTCCTTAGGCGTGCAGGAAACTTATACGTGATTCAATGCCGCGCAAGGTAAAAAATAGTTGTATGTTCGGCGGTCCTCGCCCTTACTAACCTGATTAACATTACTCCTTTAAGCATTTTCCCCTCCCCCTCTGACTTACCTGTTTTCCCCCGTCGACATAAATCCCCACGGAAGCGTGCCGTCTGAACCTACAAATAGAAAACTGAACGAACTGAGAAAAGATAAACCAGCGGAGTTGGAGAATCTAGAAAAGCAAAATAAAGAAAATTAAACATTTCAACGACAAATTGAAAAGGGAAGGAAAAATTCCACGACCCGGATTCGAACCGGGGACCATGCCTATCGCTGGCACTGCTCTAACCAACTGAGCTACCGCGGATATGAACAGCTTTGCTGTTCGAATCCGGGTCGTGGAATTGGCATGATTTTATGGTTTTCCCTTCACCGGAAGCCAGACACGTCTGAGCGATTATCTGTATGATGTACAGTGCCGCCGTCTGTAGAGAAGATTCTAAAAGTGGGCGACTTGTTTTAAAGGGCGTTTTTTTATGAATTGTTTCAAGTGGGAAAGCAAAATTTGATAAATAAAAAAAATATTTTTAAATGTGTTGTGATTCCCATATGGTTAATTTCTACTGCCTGGCCAAAATCGTGAACTGTTCATTTTGCATTTTTCTATTGTCGACCCAGTTGTGGATTTCTGCTTTTTTTCCTGCTTTCTGGCTAATCAGGCATTGCCAAAAGGAGCCATGGTTTAAAGGTAAGCCAGAGTTTTTTTGTGCATTCTTATGTTGGTTAGGCTAACTGAGGTTGGGTTAACTTGGGGTGGTCCATAAAATGAACTCCCAGAACTTTCTGGGAGCCATTTCTTGGCCAATAAAAATATTTAGTCCGAGTGCTGTTGCCCCCCCCCCCCTGCATTGTGGATTCCGACGTTGGAGGGCGTGTTTTGGCTGTCTCTTCCCGTGGTGCGCTAGCTGTTGCTATAGCAACCACACTATTGGCATGTCGCGGTCGTTTCGAACTATTTGTGGATTTCAGATTTTCTTTTTTTGCTTTCTGGATAATTAGCCATTGTCGAAAGGAACCATTTCTTAAAGGTAAGCCAGCATTTTTTTGAGCGTTCTGGTGTTGGGTTAGGTTAACTGAGGTTGGGTTAACTTAGGTTTAACCGTAACATGAGTTCCCGCAACTTTCTGGCAGCCATTTCTGTTACCACTAAAAAGTACGGATCATTAGCCTCCTGTAACCAGCCGAGGGGAAACCAACTGCCCCCTGTAACCAAATAGGTTGGGGTATGTTTATAATTCGGGGTCGCCGTGAGCGAAGCGAGGGAGCGTGCGCCGCAGGCAGGGACGCTGGAGCGGAGCGATGGCGTCCGCGTACTAGTATTGTAGAAGGGGAAACCAACTGCCCCTGTAACCGGCCGAGGGGAAACCAACTGCCCCCTGTAATTAAATATGTTGGGGGTATGTTTATAATTCGGGGTGGCCGTGAGCGAAGCGTTAGCGTCCACGTACTAGTATTGTAGAAGTGGCGGCTGGTATTGCGTCGTGGTCAGATAGTTCAATTTAGCCAGTTAGTTAAGTTTTTTCCTTGGGTAACATCTTTCAACACACGGCAGGTCGTTCATCACTGGAATTACTTTCAGACTTGCTCGCGTTTGTTCAATTCAGTTGTAAAAGCAGACGGCAGGAAAACCAACAATAGGCGGCGCCAGCATACGGCAAGATAATCGCTTAGATGTTTCTGGCTTCCGGTGAAGGGAAGATGGTAAAGTTTCCCCGTGGAATTTTTCCTTCCCTTTTCAATTTGTCGTTAGAAATATTGGAGTGTTGCTTCAGTTATTATCTTATATTTAAACATTTCAAGTCAATTAGAAGCATATAGAATAATAATAAAAACCCTTTACATAAGTAGGTGAACTTACCGATTGTTTGCTGCAGAACCTATGAGAAGTTTGATGCACGAACAGAAAAACCAAGGAAATATAGATGAATAGTTAGAAACTAATCCTGATTTAAGTAGTGAAATGGAAAAACAGAAAAGTGAAATTAAGTTTTATAACCAATAAGAAACTGAACTTTACCTTGGAGACGCTGTATTTAATGCAAATATATTAAGTTTTATATTGTAGTTAATACCAATTCTAATATGTTATTATTTTTAATTGTCTGGACACCGTGGCGAAAGGGTCCTTGAAGACCCCGAAGCTTTATCAAGTATGAGTCGAATAAGAGCAGGTAGTATTTTAATCTTTTTATAGTTAAGTGCACGAACTTTGTGGAAATGGAACTGAGTGACTTAAAGACAAAAATGCAAAAGACAAAGACCACGATAGTATGAAAAGAATTTTAACTGACTGCTCATATTTAGAAAAGTTCACACCGAAACTTGTATTTATCTTAATATTTGTAATTTACGGTTGATTAAAGCCCAGTGAATTAATCAGAATTGATTTGAAGCTATGTGATTATTTGGGATTGCTAAATAAGGAAGTTAAGATAGTTAGAATTAGCGAGAGGAAAGTTGATCATATTTTGGCTGATTGCTTGTCCCCGGAAAACGCAGCACATTATTTCCCCCGTACTGTATGCTCAGGATCGGAGCGTTACAGTCTCTAGGGCGCGTGAGCGTTCTCGGAAACACTGATTTACCGGACACAGATAGTAAGAAAACTAATTAGTCTTGTTATGCTTCAGTCCGAGTCTGAAAACTTGTTATGCTTCAGTCCGAGTTAGAAAACGAATTAGTCTTGCTAAGCTTCATTCCGAGTACTGTTGGCACCTCTCTGCATGCAGTGACCAGGTCTCTAGGGTGCGTGAGCGCTCTCGGAAACACTGATTTACCGCACACAGATAGTAAGAAAACTAATTAGTCTTGTTATGCTTCAGTCCGAGTCTGTTGGCACCTCCCTGCATGCAATTACCAGGGGGTACTCATACAGCAAACGATGTCTTAAAGGGCAATTGACACGAAAAATGACCTATCAATTTTATTTTTTTATAACATAAAGGACCATGAACTAACTCTAATTCGACTTGTAAAATTTTTATAACTTAAGTAGTTTTTTAAATATAATTTTTCAAACATCAGTTTTCAAAACTCACGTCGTTTGAGCTTCGCCTTCATTCACCACTAGGGCATGACGTCACACTGGAGAATCGTCTTGGCTATCTAACATAGAATAACTCATCATCGTTTTTCTTTTTCGATTATTTTCTATCCTTCATTTTGGATAATCCAAACAAAAAAATGAGATCCACTTACATTGAAATGTTCCTTATTGCACTAGCGTTATTTGGGTTCAAATTTGCAACAAACTTGAATTTTAGTTTATTTTTCATTATTTGGTTAATATGTGTCGGTTTCAAAAGTTCAAGTAAAAGTTACAAGATTTAAAAAGTGAGCAATTTATACATGAACTGTGGCCTTTGGTCTCTCATTTTTTTACTTTTGTTTATATTTTATATCTTCTCAATGTGTGACAATTATGTATAAGGGACACATACTGTATATATCATTAAATCAATTCATATTTACATATTTAATCAATTGTCGCTTGGTTTGTTAACATGCCTTATTATTGAATCGTCAGTTTATATATTAATAATGTGTTTATAACATTCTCTTGTGTATTTACTTGGTTGTAATGCTTTCGCTCTCCTCCCGTATGTGTTTCTCACACCCGTGTCAATTTCTCTTACGATCGGGATGATCTGTGCCCATAAATATATCTAACTATAAATATTGGTTAATGTTCACTTCTGCACATCGCGCGATGACTGATCATGCGACCAAGGAAAGAATTTATTTGAATTTATTTTTTAAAGATTGAGGGGCTGTGCCCACCAGACCCCCCCCCCTCCTCTAACGAACTGATATATATAACCTCAATGAAACTACTATATTATTTCCTTACCACATAATCAAACACATGCCTACATCGTTTAAGGGAGAAAAAAAAAGATACGCGAAACGAATTTCCTGTAGTTAAAAAATATAAAACAAAAAAATTCTCTATAGCCTATCTTATTCCAATTCCTGAATAAACTGTTTGCATATTTCTGTTCATAATTTGTCTAAGATTTTAATCTGAGTCTTCTTTTAACTTAAAATCAATAAAGAGCAGGTCTTTTTTTGATTTCACTAATAAACAGCTCTATATAAATTGACATTTTTATGAGAGATTTAAAAAAAAAGATGTTTACAGCAAAATTAGTCAGAAAAAATTCCCAGAAAAAATAACACGGCAGTACTTGTAGTGCATACATATATAGGAAGTTTTAACAGGTGTTATTTTTTATAATTTTTTATAATTTTAGTTCAGAGCACCGGAATCATCACCAGTACGCCTCCCCCCCCCCTTCTATATCCTATTGATTCTGTTCGAGTGAGCAACAATTGAGTTGACTTAAAAATGGGTCTGGTTAAATCTGTTTGCCGTTGATATTGCACGCGCTCCCACAGAATTCCATGTTACTCCGCTTTGGGAAACTATTTAGTTGACAAGAAAGGGATCATAAAGATTACTGGGATAAAACATTTTTCTCGAGAACTTTTATCGAGTTGATATCGGGTTGACCTCCGTATGAATGAATGAGACTTTAGCGGTAATGGCTACAGGACTGGAAACTCCTTTCGCTCGTATGACGTCATCGACTTCCCCCCTATGTCTGGAATGTTTTTCGCCCTGGTCAGTAAATAGCGAATAGTTGTTCATTTTATTAAATAAATAATCATTTTCGTAATTAAATTATGTATTATGCAATTATGCAGTTTTATTTAATTATTTACTTAATCTTCTAGTATCGAAAATTTTGATGTCAGTTGCCCTTTAAGGACGTTCTAATATGGTCCCAATATCCCATTCTGATCTTGGTCTTTAAGGAACGTCTTTAAGATGTCTTAAACAGACCAATTATTATAATGACAAAAATTATTCTTTATACAAAATAAATTCAATTTTAATTTATCAACAAACAGTTCATTTATATACACTCTTTATTTATCGAAATTTTGATATGAAAATTTATGTCCGAAAAATGTCCTAAAAGGCTTTCAGTGGGACTTCTAGCTAAAATTTAGTACTTATAGTGCTTAATTTCTTAAAAATAAAAAGCATTTAACTTATAATGATTAATTGCAAAATTTACTTTTATTATATAAGAGTAGGAGTTGCAATAAAGTATAATAATTAAAAAATAAGAACTCCATTTAATTAAAAGAAATAGAAATAAAAATAAATAATAAAAACAATTAATAAAAGTCACCCACTGGAGAAATACAAAGGTTGAAGTGGACCTTTGTTTCATCCACTTCCTCATGCGCCCTAGAGACATACATAACCATACCGCACACAGATGTCCATATGACGTTCTAAGAACATCCTTGACGGGACATTCAGGTCGTCCTTAAAAGTCCCATAAATATCCAAATTGTGTCCTAATTAGGTTATACATGTCCCACCCTACGACCGTCCCTAAGACGTCTTATTCCGACAATGTTAGGCTGTTCTGTAGACTTCTCCAGTACTTTATTCGGACATTCTAAACAGGTCCATAAGATATCTTAACAAGCCAATCTGATGACGTCATATGACTGTCTCTAGTATTTTTTTCTGTTCTTCTTAGAAAGGCCACAGGATGTTCTGAGATCTATAAACGTTTATAGTGAAATTTGAAAATTGGAATAATTTGTAATATTATGATAATTGGTCGTATATTGCATAAAGATAAATATAATTAATAAATTCTAATAATTATTATTTATTGTGCAGTGGTTTACTTTACTTCCTGCATAGAATACAATAATTCATTATCTACATGAAGTCTGAAAAAGAAATTTTATGTCTAAACTCTGAAGAATTAGGTTTAATGCCTGAGACATTCTTAAGCCAATAAATAATACAAGAATATATTTCAATGGAATTTTTATTTAGTTACTTTTAAAATACTTACAGTTTGTTATAAAAATTAGTCAAGTTGTATTTGCACATCTTCAAGATTGTCATCTCTCTTTTTTCTAATAAAATATTAAAAAAAAAAAAAGAGTTGTTTACTGCTTACTCTATCTTTATACACTATCCAGATTGGAGAAATAGGAAAGATACAAACCTCTTATTTTTCTCCTACTAGATCCTCTCCGATTCATGTTTCAAAATCAAATTTAATCAAAATGAAAAAATACTATACTTTACAAAAAATAATACAATTATTCTCAACAAGTATTCCACCAAAGCACATGCTCACATAAAGGACTTTTACTTGGAGGCTCAGCAGAGACGATCAATTAACTCTGATTATTATCTAACTGATCATCTCTGAGGCTCAGCAACGAACTTCTTTCTTCTCTGGAAGTCATTTATGACTCCCACAAGGTTAAGGAGGTCACAACCCCTTATTGAAAAGACAATTTGCTTTGGTATCACATTTTCTGACAATTCTGATTTAAGTTTAACATTTTTGAAATGCAAAATTTTTGAAAGTTTACTTAAAAAGCTTAAATATAAACTTTTAAGACAAACAAAAAAAACTGAAAGTCTTCAATTTATAAATTCAACTAAAATACATAGCAATTTTTAAGTTAATCTTAAGATAACAAATCAAAGTTTAAAGGCTGAAATTATACAATTCCTAAAATTTTCCCAATTAAATAAAATCACATTAATTATTATTTAGTGTTCTTATTTAATTAAGAAAATTTTAGGAAAAGTATAACTTCAGCCTTAAACTTTGATTTTAAAAGAAAAAAAATTAAGTTATGTAAATTATTTAATTTAAAGAAATAAATAAACAAATAATTAATTAAATAAATTTTAAGTTATTAAAAAACTTGAAAGTCTTCAATTTATAAATTCAGACTAAAAATACATAAAAATGATTTAGTAATTTTATATTAAATTAAGAAAATTTTAGGAAATGTATAATTTAAGCCTTAAACTTTGATTTTAAAACTAATAAAAGTAAAGTATATTAATTAAAAAGTAAGATCTCCATTTAATTAAAAGTAACACTGATTTACCCAATGATATCTAAAACAACTGGATCGCTGACTCACTGAGAGAGAACTGAGGCCGTAATTCTAGGCCTACTGAAACTACTAGTCAATGACCTGAAGGGATCGTTTATGAGAAATGAGCGTTTTTCAGGGATTTAATCTTATGAGCGTTTATGAGGAATTATTGTTTTTGAGAGATTTAACCTACTAGTCAATTTATGAGCGTTTATGAGGGATTTAACCTTCCTTTTTAGGCCACCTGACGCTACTAGTCAATGACCTCAAGGGAAAATTTATGACGTATTTTGGCTTCACTTCTCAATGCCAACTGCGGATAGTCAGCGATCCAGTTGTTTTAGATATCATTGGCTTTACCACACTCAGAGGGTAAGAAAATGAACTAGTCTTGCCAAGCTTCACTCTGAGGACTGTCGGCAACTCCCTGCATGCAATCACCAGGGGTATTTATGTCTCTAGGGCGCGTGAGCGCTCTCGGAAACACTGATTTACCGCATACAGATAGTAAGAAAACGAATTAGTCTTGCAAAGCTTCAGTCCGAGTACTGTTGGCACCTCCCTGCATGCAATCACCAGAGGGTATGTATGTGTTCAGGGCGCGTGAGCGCTCTCGGAAACACTGATTTACCCACAGATATACACGACGGGCGATTGATAAATGTCTCCATGGCTGTAACTTTATTTGTTAACCGATTTTCAAAATTCTTTTTGTATCTTATATTCACATTTGTCCTCTATGTAATGCACTATTCACTTTTCGACATTGTCCCCATCCCTTTCCACGCATTGCGCCAACGCGTGACTAGATGGGTGAACCCGTCGGAGAGGTGTTCCGGAGTTCTTGTCGACACCAGGATTGAGTGGCAGCTTTGGACCCTCTTCTGGAGTACGATAACGTCCGCTCGCACACGAGTCACCACACACCAGAGGCATTGCAGCGCCTACAGTTCAAAGATGAAAAATTGCAGTGCAAAAATGAAAGACTTTGCACATTGCGACTTTCACCACTTCCTAAAGAAGAAAGAATCCCTTAAGGGACATGAGTTAGTTCTGACGGCGAGGTAAACGCTGCCATTCAATTCTGGTGTCGACAACAACTCCGGAATTCCTCTCCGACGGGTTCACCCAACTAGTCACGCGTTGGCGCAATGCTTGGAAAGGAATGGGGACTATGTCGAAAAGTGAATAGTGCATTACATAGAGGACAAATGTGAGTATAAGATACAAAAAGAATTTTGAAAATCGGTTAACAAATAAAAAAGTTACAGCCATGGAGACCTTATTTATCAATCGCCCCTCGTAGTAAATAGATCGCCAGAGCTTGAGGTTTAGCATTGTTGCTAGTGAAGCTACTTTCTGCCATCTTACCTCACTACACTTTTCAAGCCATGTCACAAACATACATAAACATAAAGATACAGTACGAAGTGAAGGCATTAAATAATGGAAAAATTGTGCATAATAGATTGACCATCTTTAAAAATTTATAATTATTTTTACACCACTTCTACTTAAATATCATTATTCGTGAATATTTATTTTATTTAGACTCACATGCCAAAAGTCATGAGTTTTTTGTATGGGTCATAAGTTACTGGTGTTTTTGTTAGCCTGTTACTTGCATTATTAAAAAAAAGTCTCTTTTTAAAGTCTTTTTAAATATGTGTTTTAAATATTACTTGAAACTATTCATGTTAAATATTCATAGTCCAAAAAATATAGACTGCTTTTCTGTGAGAAAGAAAACAAGATTATCAATAATCCTGTAGGTGAAAAAAAACAACAAAAAAAAAAACGAATAACTGATGGGCGTAAGAAATACATAATTAATTTAATTGAAATTTAAATAACATATTAAACAAAAATTACAAATTGATCTCTAATTGCAGAGTAGCCCTATCTAAACATAATTTCTAGCGGCTATAATTTAAAATAGCTGGCAAAATTTTTCATAAAATCCTAAGAACGCGTACAGCATAATCTTTGTAGTGAAGCAATATGGTGCGCTTGGCTTCATCGTACAGGCGGGTTCTAGCGGTCTATTTACTACACTACTGTTTATAAAAATCGCAACACCCTGATGGAATGGTCTAATCCATATGCAATTTGCAATATTTGCATACAATGGGTCAGAGTATAAATGATTTGATTTTCAGAGTAATTGCTTGAAAGAACACCATGCCTCGACGACGACGAAGGGTACCATATCAACAGCTGACAGTCTTTGAAAGAGGACGCATAATTGGTCTGCGTGAAGCGGGATGGTCGTATCGTGACATTGCTGCTCGTGTAGGACGTAATGCAACGACAATTATGCGTGCATGGAGGCAGTGGAGCGAAGAGAACAGGACACACCGAAGACCAGGCTCAGGAAGACCCAGCACGACGACACCGCGAGATGACAGACACCTCTATCGCATGTGTGTAGCAGATCGTACAGCCACTTCCACAGTGTTAGCACAACAGTGGGGTGCTACAGTAGGCAGGACAATGTCTGCTAGCACTGTACGACGCCGTTTGATTTCCAGAGGATTGATGGCACGAGTACCATTGTTGCGGATTCCTTTGACTCAAAACCACCGGCGCCTCAGGTTGCAATGGGCCCATCAACACCAACAGTGGCAAGCTGAATGGCAACAAGTTGTGTTTTCGGATGAGTCAAGGTTTAACTTGCAGCACCATGACGGCAGGATACGAGTCAGAAGACATCGTGGCGAGCGCGACCTTCCAGAATGCATCCTGCAGCGTCATTCAGGACAAACGCCAGGGGTGATGGTGTGGGGTGCAATCAGTTACCATGGCCGTTCCCGTCTGATCAGAATCCATGGCAATCTGAACAGTGACCGGTACATCAGGGAAGTTGTGCAACCCGAGGTCATCCCCTTCCTGCAGAACCTTCCAGGCGCTGTATTCCAACAGGACAATGCCCGACCGCATGTGGCCAGAAATGTCCTCGCCTTTTTCCAAGCACATCAGACGCCCTTGTTCCCCTGGCCTGCTCGTTCACCAGACATGACCCCAATCGAACATGTGTGGGACAGGGTTGCTCATCGATTGGCTCGTCAGACTCCTGCAGCAGCAACTGTGGATGAACTGTATACCCGCGTAGACAGAGCATGGCAGGACATTCCCCAGGCCCTTATTCAGAGCTTGTTTGACTCAATGCCACGACGTTTAGAGGCTGTAATTGCATCCCACGGTGGTTTCACCCGATACTAATGTGACAATAAAACGCATTGTATTGACCTGAAAATCTAATGGTTTCTTTTCTGACCCATGATATGCAATTGCTCCAAATTTAATGCAGATTGGGCTATTCCATCAGGGTGTAGCGATTTTTATAAACAGTAGTGTATATATCTGTGGATTTACCGCACAGAGATAGTAAGAAAACAAATTATTGTTGCTATGCTTCAGTCCGAGTTCTTTTGACATCCTCTGCATTCAATAATTAATAGCGCCATTATTATTCGTGTTAGAACACTCATAGGAAATAGAACACTCTATAATGCTAGCCAAGTGCTATGAACAGTGATGATAATGAAGTTAATATATTGTTCTATGTCTTATAGAACATTATAAGATTTCCCTTATTTTTTATTTTGGAGATAGACCAATGTATTTCTGCCAATTTAAACTGCAAAATACGTGTTCCTTTCTAGCGGAAATTTCGGAAATTGGCTCTTAGAACATTACATATATAAAATCTAAAGTTTTTAAAAAATGTACATAGAACATTATAACATCGGGCCCGTGACAGTTCAGCAGTTTTATTTCGCATCGAGCAACTAATATGAGATAGGAAGAATATTATGAATGACGCCGACAATCTGCAATTCAAGAACTGCCACATTTCCTAAATTTACATGTCGTTGCCTCCCCTTCCCCTCACAACCTCCCCAAGTATACTGTATTTGCTCATTCTGCTCTACTCCAGTATTTTTAGTTGGCTACGGCTCTGTTGGCATCGCTCTATATTGACTCTTTGCAGTTTATTTCATGTAATCTTATCGCAGATTTTACAATTAATGCTGCAAACTTGGAAAAGTTTCAATTACAATTTATTACAATTAATAAAACGGATGTAATAATAACGGCTTAGAGCAAAGTATTAATAATAAATAAACATAATCAATGCTCATAAAAATAATGAAGTGTAAAGCCAATAAGTGGGAATAAAGACAAATAAATTCATAAGAAGCACTCTAATAAATACTGACACATGCTATAAATTAAGTATATTTTATTATAAACACTATAAAAAATTTCCACATTGTTACAATAGTTGTAGACGTCTATGTAATTTTGTGCAATATTTGTAATAATTTTCACTTTATTGTAATATCTTATGAATTCATTCCATCATATGTAAAATTCATGTTCAGAAAATGTTCTTACATATCTCTATTTAATAAGTTTTCCTCTGATATAAGTTGTTTAAATTGATTATTTTCCGAATAAAGGTGGCCTATGTGTTTGTTTCCCCAACTCAAAACTTTTCTTCACAGAATTCGACTTCATTAAAGAAGATATGTTGATGGTTTATCTCAATTCCGTTCAAATAGTTGCTTACTTTTTCAGTGTTGTCGGTAGATTGCATAAAAATACAATAATAAAGCTCGCCCATCGATCTACAGGGTGATTGTAATTAAAGTTAGAATTTCAAAAATCGATCATTTGAAAACTACTTGTCAGAATAACCTGATATTTTAGCAGAACAATCGTGAGGCAATGGAATTTTGTTTGGCGAAGGAAAAAAAATAGTTCCAAAATCTGCCGATAGATGGCGCTGGCAGGGTTCACATTGTGTGGAGATATTGTCTAACCTAATACGTATTCCTGTATTTTCGCTAATAAATTTTTCGTAAACCCCTGAACTCTATTGTTTCCTTTTGGCTAACAACATTCCTGTGTTTCACGAATCCATTTTTGGTTTTTCCCCTGACATTTACCCTGCCAGCGCCATCGATCGGCAGATTTTGGAACGATTTTTTTCCTTTGCCGTCCGAAGACCATTGTTGGTTAATTTTCACTGTCAAAACACCCCGAGTGTTAGTATATATACAGGGTGATTATAATTAAAGTTACGATTTCAAAAATCGATAATTTGAAAACTACTTGGCAGAATAACCTCATATTTTAGCAGAACAATCGTGAAGCAATGGAATTTTGTTTGGCGAAGGAAAAAAATAGTTCCAAAATCTACCGATAGATGGCGCTGGCAGGGTAATGTCAGGGGAAAAACCAATAGTCTTTATCCGAAACTGGCATAAATAGTCTTTATTTTGATTTTAATAAATTTATCCGAAATTAATAGTCTTTATTTTGATTTTGATTTTATTTATTATTTATTTATTGTTTTGTTAATTAATATTTATTTATTTTTTATTTTTAATTATTAACTATTATTTTTTGCAAATTACTTGAAGTACTATGTCCTGTGCTTCAAAAGAAAAAGACAAATTTCTCGTAACACCACTGCTGTTTTGCATTCTGCCTACTCGAACGTGTACTACCAAGTGGCAGCAAGTGGCAGCAAGTGGCATGCCACTCGAAAATTAAACATGTCAGTAACGAGTGGCACCAGACTGGCCCCACGCCACTTCCCATCCACTTCCACTCCACTTCACCTTGATGTCCGCGCTCGCATTTGTTTACATTGGTTTAAAAATTCCACTTGCCACTCCACTCCCACTCCACTTGCTTACCACCTCAGTGCGTGCCTGGCCTTAGAGGGGGTGAAGTCCTTCCTACTAATATACTGCTTTGATGCTCAAGTACAGTCAACCAAAGGAAATAATCCACGCGAGTTTAATACTTAATATTACAGTTCATGCTAATATGTTGTTTTAATAGCTTTTTTTTAATTATAATTATTTAAATCAACACTTAAATCAACACTTTATTAAGCAATAAAAAATAATTCACAAGATAAATTTCTTATTTGTGAAAACAGTGTGGATTGTAGAGCGATATTATTATTATTTATTATTATCATGATCACCATTATCATTATTATTACCATCATTATCATTATTATTATTTTTTTTTTTATTTAAAATTCTTTCAAAATACAAAGAATGCAACCAATTACATCAGCAATTCATATAATAACAACAATAATAATAATAACAACAATAACAATAATAATAATAATAATAATAATAATACAAAACAACAAAAATTACAAAATTTAAATTTACTTTTTACCAAGATTTTTACAACGATATGGTAATCAAATCTTTCTTATAATATTTCTAGAGGCCAATTTCGAAACCCAAATCCGAAGCCCTTTCTGGGCTTGTATGGATGTAAAAAACGGGTCTACCTCAGTATATACAATTTTTAAATAAATATATATTATTCCATTTATTATATAACGGAAAACATTTTTCGTAAGACTTCTTTTATCTAATTTTGAGTTTACATTTTGTGTTTTTCCAATATAAAAAACTAGACTTAATTAAATTAAAGGATGTTAAATTTAGCATCCATTTTGGTACATTATTAAACAAGTATGGAACATAGAATTGCCTTTCTCGCTTTCCATAATTATTAAAAATTTGGTGTATGTCAAAATTTATATTCTTCCTTAAAGAATATTCTTGTTTTTTACGTTTTAAGTAATTTTTCGAAAAATAATTTTGTGTGAAAACCATATATTCAAATAAAGTTTCGATTTTTAAAATTTTTAATTCCTTATATTGAAGATCTATTGGATGTTCTTGTAATTTAGTGCCATATGTTATTTGTTTAATGATTTTATTTTGTATCTTAATAATATCTTTAAACTCTATTCCAAATTTATACAATAATAAGCCATAACGAATACGTGATTCAAATAACGAATTATACATCATTTTTCTAATGTAAATAGGGCAATAAGGACTGATATGGTACATTAGACATATAACTTTATGTAATAGTAATTTCAGAGAGGAAATATGTGTATGCCAATTTAGCTGGGCATCAAAATACATTCCAAGATATTTGAAATTATTGACATCATTTATTTTTGGACACGTGCATGCTGAAGATCTATTACAGTGTATTTCATGAATATAAATTTTTTCTTCAAAGAAATTTATATAATTCTTGTGGGGAATTTTAAATCTCATTAAATGGGTTTTCTGAATATTTAAACTTAACATATTACCCCGTATCCACTCAACCACATTCATTAAATTTTGTTGTGTTATCTTAAGTGCCAGCTGTTCGCTTCTGTGCATAGTTAATATGGCTATATCATCTGCGTATAAATAAACTAGGGAATCATCAGCACAATTGGGTAAATCATTCATAAAAACATTAAACATGAAAGGACTTAAAACTGAGCCTTGGGGGATACCGCATTCCATTTGAGTCCTAGATATTTTATCCTTAAAATATACTATGTATTCTCTATTACTCAGAAAATTTTTAATAATATCTAAAAAGCTTCCTCTAATACCGTAATTATGTAGTTTATATGTTAATACTGTATGATCTACCATATCATAGGCTTTATTCAGATCTAGAAAGACCAAAGTAGCAAATAATCCTTTGTGAAATGCATAGCTTAGTTTGTCATTCAGATCTAAAAGGAGGGTTTGGGTAGAGATCCCTCTTCTGAAACCATAGAGTTCCTTATGGAATATATTATATTTACTAAAAAAAATTTCTAGTTTTTCCTTTATCCAGTATTCTAATATTTTCATCAAATATGATGATATTGCAATAGGTCTGTAATTATTTAGGTCCTCCTTATTACCTTTTTTATGTATAGGTCTTATTTTGATTCTTTTCATTGCATTGGGAATATTTTTATTTTTTAATATTGCACTATATAGATGTTTTAAAGGTTTTAGTAGAGTTTTTAAATTAGTCTTAATATCTCTCGGTCGAATCCTATCGATCCCTGGGCCTTTATTAATAGGTAATTTATTTACTATTCTTACTATATCCGTTTCCTCTATGTCATCTAGTATTATCGTATTGCATACACTTTCGTCTCTTAAAACATGTTGGTCAGTCTTCAGTATTGTTTGTCTAATTTAAATTTAATAATATTAATAACGTTAACTCTAAATGTAATATTAAATTATTAAAAATAAATTAATATTGAAACGGTAAAACTTAGAGTAAAATTCAAGTGTGGATTATTTCCCTTTGATGACTGTACATTCTTCCTCTCTCCATTTTCTAAGGATTTTTTGAGTGTTTGAATAGAAAACAACTGCACAGTACGAACCCATGCTGAATTAAATGTCAAACTGTAAAGCAAATACAAAGAAGAACCAAGCCAGGCACTGAGCTATGGCATGGTTTTCATTCGTCCATGGCCATGGTTTCTTCAATGACTGTGGGCATGTTATAACGGCGGAAGTACCGTGAGACATCTGGCGGAATCAGATGAAAACATCAGACTTACAAAAGGTGGATAGAGAAATAATAACTTTCGTTCCGTTTTTCATTTTATTGTGTATGTTTCTTAATATTTGCTAATAAAATTGCATTATTAAAGTTTAAAAGTTGTGGTTTTATTAGATCCACTTTAAAAGTATGATTAAGTGGCAAAGAGGGAAGGGAAAATATATTTTTCATAATGAAGTATTTTTTGTTTACTATTGTTCATAAAAATGTGAATCTCACAAAATAAAGTGATTTTTTTTAATGATAAAATAAAAGATAAATAATTCAAGGAATGTTAAAAATTTTTATTTTGTATAATTTCAAGGAATTTTTATTCTAGAATCATTCGGAATGTTAAAAATTTTAAAACAAACCGTAAAACCAATAGTAAAAATAACATTTAATAAACACAACATATTTAAGTCATGTAATACATTCAAACAAAGAAAAATTTTGGAAAATGAACTTGAAATTTAAGTATTTTATAGATAGTTTGTTGCGTCAAAATTTATTTTTCAGTTATTTAACTGCTAAACTATTGAGGAGATGAGCGTGGTTGTTTGCGCGAAAAGTTTTGCCAATTTTTTATCTCTTTTAACACCTAGACGTAACTTTTATAAATTTGGTTCATATTTTTATTTGATTTGCAACTTGCAAACACGAGTAAGTGACGTTAGAACAATTCCACGATAAAAAGAATGTATAAGTGAATCTAGATTTTTTTCCTAAAACTAATCATTGATAATTGAGAATTTTTTTTTCATCTTTTGCAATAGATGTCAAATTTTTATTTTTGTATACAGTCTGTCCCAAAAGTTCAGAATAGTTTAATATTTATTAAGAGATTATTTTTAAACTGATTAATCCAAACATTTTTCTTTTACTCTGACAGACAGTTAAGCTGCTATTTACATTACAACAAAAAGCAACTAAAAATAAGTCATACATATAAAGGATGTTGCTTTTTAACAACATTTTGATAAAGATTATGTCCCAAAAGTTTAGAGTACAACCAAAACTGTCCCGATAGTTTAGAATACTTATATGTTTTTTAAAAATAAATAAATTTCTGGATTAATTTAATACTTTCTATCCCTCACCTTGATTGAATACACGCTACCGGACCCATAAAAATTACAATTACTCCTTCTCATATACAAAATCTGAAATCAGACTGCGCTAAAGTTACCACTGTCTAACATGGGAAATACTGTAAATCGCAATTATTGCCTACCCAGAAAAAAAATTATCGCATTTCATGGCAATGGGATGTCCTAAGTGGAAATTGCAAGCAAACTATCTTGTTAACAACCAACAGTGTCGATTATTAAATGACCTTTTAGTAAATATGAAACTATTCTAAACTTTTGGGACAGACTATAAATGTAAAATGTGTATTGACTGCTAAATATAATTTCTTTGGTTATTGGCTTTTAGTTTCCCTTTTTGCTGAAAAGGTGAGAAGATCAATTCTCGACTTGCTATCTGCTGATCAAATAATCATTTATTTTGAAAATTAAATTAAAACGTTAATGTGCTTCTTTTTTAACTTCCTTTTTCTAATATACAAATAAAAGCTTGGTAGGCTAACCAGCATTAGCCATCTTTACATTTCTTCCTAAGCTGAAAAGTATCGTAAATTGTAACTCTGCTAATTCAATTGTGGGGAAAAACATGACCGACGGCCCGAGTTGTCACCACTTTCCTTACAGGCACCCTACTTGCCTGTAGAGTTCCTGTATGTATAATCATAATCATACAGGATCGCTACTTCTCTGTAGAGCACTCCTCATCTAGTGCTCAATTTGCCTTATTGCCATATTTTATTACTTTATTCCGTGTAACGAACTTGCCAGCCTTCGCGGCATTTGCTTTAGTTTCCTGCACTAAAAAAACTTTTTGTTCTCGCAAATCGACTTAAATAGACTTAAAACCTCGTGATTCGAGAAAGACACATTGAAAATTAGAAATAACACTTTTCTGTCTACATTTATGTATGTACGTTTGTGATTAATTTTATTAAATTGTTGAAGGCGTAAATATGTAGTGGCTTGCAGACGCATTGTGCAGCTAACTAATTTCAACATAATTTTCTCGAATCTGGAGTTTTTAAATCGATCTGCGTGAAGAAAAAAAAATTTAGTGCCGGCTGGCAGATTCGTTATATACTCACAGCAATTTCCAGATCGTAGGACTCATTTTATTAAGTTATAGCTGTCTGACTCGATTATAAAAATACAGTACTTCCTAGATAAGTTGTACCACTCATCTTCAAGTGTTTATGAAACCCCGACTCATCTGACAGGGCCATACACAGCTTAACGAGCCAAGTCATAGGAAATGGGAATCATTTCCGGTAGAGATACGAAATCAAGTTACGAAAACATGGCGGATAGCGATACTGGACGATTTCGCCGTTCGTGTTAGTAAGAAGGTTAATACAAAAATTATTAGAACTAATACTACTCTTTAATATTACTTTGGATGGGACAAGTTATCTAAAGATTATCTATCAGTAGGGATAGTCTCTTCAACTCTGAGTGCGAGAATAGCCTCCTTCTAAAACCCAAGGTTGAATAAGCCATTCTCTAACGTTGTTCGTCTTGCTCCTTCAAATTTTATCAGTTCAAGAAAAATTGAACGAAAACAGGAATCTAAGTAAGTACACTTTTCTCACATTTTTCTAATGTACATTATACTTATTTAATAGTTTCAAATTTATTTGTTAACACGTTTTCTTATTCATTATTGTTACGATTGTTTTTTATTTACTCGTTGTGATCTGAAATGCATTTCAACTGAACAGCATTCATTATTATCAACATGGCTAGTTTCTCGCAACAACAATGGACCGGAAGCTGTGTATCGGAGCCTTATAGAAAGTAAGAAGGGTGGCTGACTTAATTTCACCACGGAGGTTGAATATGATATTAACTAAAATAAAATGTCACTATTTCCCTTGCCATTATTATAGTGTAAATCATTGATCTAAAACTCATCTTTTTTTCTGCATTTCAGATTGCCAAGGATACTCATATGAGCCTTCCTCTTCAGCCTCCTGGTGATAGTTTCCATTTAGCCTACCCAAAGGAATATAAAAGAAATGAGAACGATGTAATGGTTACAACAAAAATATTCCCATGATTTTTGTGCAAATCAATTCTGTTAAGTAAAGATGAATTTATTTCATTGTACATTATAAGTTGAATGTATTCTTAAATCAATAAATGATTTTATAAAAAAAAAATTGATGTTTAAAAATTTTAAGAAGATGTCGTCGTTTCTCTTCCTATTGTTGTCTACCAATCAAGAGCTGTTGACTTCATGAACACGGTGATCGTTATTTTAGAATTTAGCAACAGAATTATCATTAAAATCCTTTTTTCTGCCTACAAGCTTGAAGTTCTATCTTCTGCTGGCCATTTTTGACTATAAAGATGCTAAAATACATACAGACCGGTATACAAATGTAAACTTGTGTAAATATCAGTATACACGTGTGTAAATTTGTGTACCTGTGTGTATAAATGTGTGTAACGTTGTGTAAATATGCTATACAGATGTTTACAAAAGTGTAAACTTATGTAAATAGGTGTAAAGACGTATGTAAACCTGTGTGAATAGGTGTATATCCGTGTGTAAACTTGTATATATTGTGTATATACGAGTGTAAATTTATGTACATATTTGTGTGAGCTCATGTAAATAAGCTGTACAGATGCGTATATTGTGTATACACGTATGTAAATTTGATAAATGTGTGTAAACTTTCCTAAATAAGCTGTACAGATGTGTACATAAGATTAAACAAATGAATCTGAGTGTAAACCTGTTTAAATAGGTGTAAAATTTGTGTACGTGTGTGTTTAAATGTGTGTAAAGTTGTTTAAATATTCTATACAGATGTGTACAAATGTGTAAAGTTGTGTAAATAGGTGTAAACTTGTGTGAATAGATGTATATCCGCGTGTAAACTTGTGTATACAGTGTAAATATGACTGTAAATGTGTAAGTAGCTGTGAAAATGTGTAAAAATATGTAAATAGGTATATACGCGTATAGTAAATTTTCCGTTAATGAGTCTTAAGTCTTGTACAATCGAGTCAATTGACCCGAGAATGGCGACTCGGAAATTCGGTTTAAACAACTCTTACTGACATGTGTCCAAAGACTCTCTGAAATGGGTCGTATTGGAAGAATCATAGGACTCTCAAAAGCGGGTCATATTAACCGCATACTGCTGTGAGTGTAGGGAATAAAATATCGTTGTCTATGGATAAGTGCGGAGAGCACAGCATGCTTCCATTTTCAGTGTCAGTTTGCTTCATTCTGATGGCTACAAAAAGTTATTATTCCATCAATATTATCATATTCATCCAGAGAGGAAGAAATTCGCTATATGGGCCTAATTATTGTTTAAAGATCATCCTATTATATTTTTAATGGACTAAACAAAACTGTTTCTAAAAATGTATAAGTACAATAATAATTAAGTCCGATTATTATAATTGAAAATAAAAAATAATGCAAGCCTTTGAAGTGTCATATTGATGAGTACAAACAAGATTAAACTCGAAGAATAGAATGCTGAAACTGGAAACATGCTGTCATTTTGATCCCGGAAATCGGAATCATGGTGACAACTCCTACATCCGTCCGCCATTTTGATCCTGGATACGCTCAGCCACGTATAGGAGAATTCATGTTTTTTGCTCAAATACTCGTACGATACTAACAATCTCTCTTGGTAATGTTAGAATTCTCTTCATTTTTCTATTTTTCTGAAGTTTTTATCGTTTGATCTTTTAAAATAATTACTAACATCGAAATTTAACGAGCAAAAACAATCCTTTGTTAGCCTATGCCTGCATGTAGCAATCACTTTGACAAAGGTGGAAGGCTTTTTCGTTTACAAAGAAAGTAAGAAATCTTACTTTCTCCGTGTTTCTCGCTTTCTGGCAAACGCTGCAAAGAGGAAATTACGGGTAATTCAAATAAAAAGAAACAAGTTAGGTCCAGGCCACAGAAGATGAATATGACAGTTATTTCAAAAACGAACATAACAAGGCTTGGTACTGAACATGGCATCATCGAATATTTAGGAGGCATGATCATTAAAAATTTCATATGCTACAAAGCTTTATTGATGAACACATTTGAGAGGCAGATATTAATGGAGCCAATAAGAATTTGTGCAAAGGTATAAAGGGATATAATCATACTTTGAAACCCTTCATAATTTGAAACCAAACGTTACATGCGCATGTGAGCAAAAGTATAAAATATAATCAGCGTGATTCGTTGATCTTTTGGGCAGAATATGATTCGCCCATATGTTGTTGCCTCATCCTTTTTGAATGAGTGGGATCATTTCGATGTTTTTAACTAATGATTGTCATTCCGGCATTCTTTTATAATGAAAACAAGGATAAAATTAAACGTTTTCATGGAACTTCCTTGTCGATCGACGTAGTTTGTTTAGGTCGACTTTGCCGAGGGGAAATACCCCCCCCCCTTTATCCATTTTGCTTTCGACTTAAGATTTCATCAAGAAATGTAACCCAGCAAAAAACCTGATTATGGGAGTAAAACCTGTGTAAGTGAAATACGGATTAGTTCTGTTGTTAATTAAAATTAAAACAAAAAACAAAAGAAATTTGTGCCATTTTTTGTAAATTTATTTTTCTTTCTGTGATATTTATGTAAAGAAATAAAATAAGACCGAATAAATAGTTGTACACGCAACTGCAGACTTATTTAAAATTGCATAGCTTCAGGCGACAATAAATTTATCTAAAATAACGACGAATTTAGCATACAGAAATTACTCAGTTGTCACTTTCGACCACGGATTCAAAATGGCGGTTCATGCTTTAAGCTTATGGAATAGGTTTCACCACCCTTCTATGCACTTATCCAGACACCCTACTTGCCATCAAAGATCTTCTCTCGCTGCTCTTCCATGCTTTGAAGCAGAAAACTTAGCTGTTCGCTTGATACCTCGTGACACGTACAATCCTCTCGCACATGTCCGGCCTCTAATCAAGGTCTTAGGATTTCTTTTTATGGGGATTTGTGGAAATTTTTGAATTGAAGCCTGAAATCATGTGGTGATTGGAGTAATGGGGCCAGACATCTGCGAGATTATTATCAGAAATTTTGACCATAATACGGTCACCGTATGAGTGCATGCATACTCTATCTGAGTGGTATTATGCTTGACATTGTGTTTCATATATAACTGGGGGGGGGGGTGTTATTTACACATACGAAATATCAAACCGTTTAATTGAAGACTTGACTAATTTATTAGATTTTCAAATTCGGCGTCCTTTCTGTAACGCCAGACCTGATCCGCCTCTACCTCTCTGTAATGCTTCGTAATGCTCTCGAAATCATCCCCAACAAGGTTTAGGTAATTAATGGACGTCCTCTTACTACTATCAACTTTTTTGCAAGATGAACTCTTCGGCCAGTAATTTAAATTAAATTAAAAAAAATTAATGATTTTATATTTCTTTGATTTCTTCAGAATGGCATAAAATTTCAAAGAAACTTTACAACACATTCGCTCCACAAATTATTGAAATATGAAAAAGTTATATTTTTGTAAATAATAATGTCAACATCTATAAACTTAAGTTACAAGGGTGATTCTTTTGACAGTTCATTGGTGAAAATTATTTCATCAATAAACATCATTTTGGTCTTAAATGAAAGATCTTGATCTGTAGATTTTTCAAATTTAGTTTTTGTATCCATAATTACTATTAATTAGCAATAATATAAGCGGAAGAAGTACAAGTGGGGGTGAATATCAATGAGGTGGGCGTGGCCCAAAAGCAGCCAATCAGCATGCAGGTTTCATATCACGTGACCCCACACCCTCTCCACCACCATACTGATGTCACAGGTGGCCATTTTTGGGTCACGTGATGGGTTTTCCTATGACGTCATGTCAGATATGAATAAATTAATTTTAATAGGATGTTATGATATTAAAATTCAACCGCTATTTGTTTTTCGAGTTTTATTACCAGCTGGCATCGCAACATGTTTTTGTGACCCCTCTGTTGGTGAGTGCATGACACATGGGAGGTATTTGGGTGTGACTACAGGTTTCACACCCCTTCCCATGTGTCAATCCCTCAACAGGTTTCCCATCTAACCCTTTTTTTTTGTTTGTTTAGCTTTTTTTTCACTCTTTATTCAATTTTATACTTAATTAAATCTGTTCATTTTTTCAAGTTTTTAGTTTTCGTTTTCATCTTTCGTTCCTCGTACGGATTTTTCCATGCTTTGCCCAAGTCAATTTCGTCTTCGAGTGTTCTCTCGTACATCTCCTCGCTTTCGTCTGATATGCAGTCGGCATTTGCATCGTTGGGGATGGTGAAGTGCTTTTCGGTTCCCACGTCGACTGTTTTTGGTTTATGCTCGGTAAAATGATGATCCTCGATCATTACAGCTAAAGAATAAGCTGCGCTAGGCATTTCATAATGGGTGCAACTGGGCCCGTTACGAAATATAGGATTCAACCATTCATTCTCAGCCATGGATGGAATGAGTCTTTCGACATTTGTAACCTGCATGCCGCGTAATCGACTTAAAACATGGCAGTGAATTCCGCCATACATATAAAATCACGTAGTGACGCGTTTGCAATGTCTACGATCCCTGGTAATGCAGAATAAGGAAGAGTATCCACGAAAATGTTCCTTCTGCCAGGTAGCGAGTTATTGATGGCTTTGAGTTAGTCCCAATCAAATTGACTGAATTTTATCTCGTTTTCTTCAGGTAGGAAAATGATATAGTGACCTTTCAATCTCTGGCCGTAGATGTCCAACTGCCTCTTGGTTCGTTCATCGAGTTTTTGGACATTATAGAAACCATATATCGAAATTTTGTGAAACAGCATATCTCCTCTCTCTGTTTTGAAAGTATTGGCTGTGATGGTGGCTCCTTGTACTACAGATAGAGAGAGAGAGAGAGAGAGAGAGAGAGAGAGAGAAAATCATACTTCGATAATGAGATAAAATGCGTTCAAACATCTTTTCTAATAATAATAATGTTGGTGTAAAAATGAATTTCTGTACTTACAATGTAGGGCTGGATTAATTTCCAACTCTCATTCCATTTTCTTATTCTTCTACCTCTTTCTTCTTCTAGCAGGGAGGGAGTCGGTGAGAGTGTGGATGGGTGGCTGGGTACTGAGTGAATGCAGGGCATCTGAATCTTACCGTGCCAGCCATTGATGTCACGGTTGTGATGGTGATGGTCACGTGGTTTCCATCTCGTTCTAGAATCTTCTAAATGTTTTTTTGGGACAGAATTGTTTCTCTCGTTGACATTTTGAAGTTTGATTTCGTTGACCTTTCGCTGAATGCCCCAAGTCTTTTGTTTTGCTTTCTCTGAAACGTATTGAATATGAAATTACAGATAGGGTAGAGTTTGGTTTTGCTCCCCCTTTCACTACCAGATTGTAGCCAATTATGGGATTAAATTTCTCTTTGTATACCAAATTCAGCTTTCATTTTCACCTTTTGGTGTGATATTCCACAATATGCGACATGATTTTTTCTGTTCAAGCTTGTCTTTTTCTGTTTTCATATTAATAAATATATTTTTTTACACAATCTCTCAAATTTTTCGTAGTAATTTTGCCTTAATAAAGTTTCAAGTATTCCGTTTCATAGTATGTATGTGGTTTTCAGTAATGTTTGTGGCATATACTTTATTTCAGTATTATTTAAAGTTCACGCATTCGTTCTACGTTTATTTTTTTAACATGACATAAAAATATTTTTCGGCTCTACATAAATTCAACAAAGAGTTTTTCAGTAGTGATAGATATTGTTAAAGTCATTTGTTGACTGGTTCCTTTTTTGCTTTGTTTGATGGCGAGATTTTACGTTTGTGAAATCTGTTCAAGTGTTAGAGTTCGCATATGCAAATTCTCTTAAAAGTTCAAATATTTTCTTGTGATTTCTGAGTTCTATGATGTTTCCAAATTTGATTTCTGATTTTTATCTATGTTCCAAATTTCGTTGTAGCGATTTCCAGTGAAGGATAGAATTCACTGCCTCGGTTTCTCAACCCCTACAACATTCCGCAGTCTTCTAACCGTTTTCACAAGTGCATTAAATATATTTTCTTTAATGTTGTTTTTAGACAGATGAATGCAGACATAGGCATTTAAAAATAATAATAATAATAAATAAATAAATAAAATCTATATACATAAAGAAGGATGTTTGTGGGTTTGTTTGTTTCATATACAAATCTACAGTTTCATTCTGATCTTAATGAAATTTTGCATACTTGACCTTCAAAGCATGAGGAAGGTCAGTGTCTACCTCAGATTTCGAAAAAATAATTATTTATAAAAAATTGATATTCATGGTTATGGCAAGGCATATTAATGAGAAATATCTGATGACCGACAATGCAAGGAAAAGTTTGTACAACAATACGTATCAACAATGGTGTCAACACGCAATGCACCAATACTATGCAGGGATCAACAATATATATCTCATGACCAACAATGGAAGGCAAAATTTGTGCAATATATGTTTAAATTTGTAACAATGCATTGAATTCCTGTTATTCAGGCTTTTCTTAGAAAAGAGAGTTCTTAGTATTTAACAATTTCTTGAAAGCCTTTAAAAATGATCAGTAACTGGAGATAATGGAGAATTAGCAGACTAGTGGGAAAGAGTGGAAAGACGATAGAGGAAGCACTTTTTTTTTAGCTCCTTGCTGTATTGAGCAAATGGTTAGCAAGTAAATAGAAGAATCGGCGACTGCTGGACTAAACAAAGTGAAGAATGGCCAAGTTGTGATTCAAGACATTGAGAGAAGAGTGAGAACTGCAGCAACATCAAGTGTACATCTAAAGCAAGATTACGTGGGTAAGAAATTATTTAGACTAGCAGTGGCATCCTTGTAGAGGTCTATCCATTGGGAGCCTTTAAAAAATTTTTTTCGAATTTTCATTAAGAATTTTTACTGTATATTTAATTCTAAGTTTTCTTGAGTTTATTTTTAAGGTATTGCAAAATTTAATCCAAAAAAAGTCCGAGCTATGCCGGGGTTATCACCTAGCTTATTTGGTAGCACATCAGATCCAAACATTTCATAAAAATACATTTGGACTAGATTCTGTGGGAATGTGTATATTTTGGAAACTGAGATGCTGATAATGCAATGATTGAACGTTCGTTAACAAGAATTATTAATAATGAGCATAAAATGATGATGCAGTAACAGATCATTAATAAGAGCATCTACTGATGAGGGAAAGGAGTCATGCATGTCTCCCTTGAGCTCCATATTAAACATCCAGACGACTGATAAAATTTGTTTGTCTGAAAAGGATAGAGAAAGAACGAGTATTAGTCAGAGAAACTCTGCAACTAAAACGGAAAAAGCTATCCGGGCATTTGAGTCTAAAGTATCTGGTGATGCTCCGCAGTGGTGAGGCAAGTCAAGAAGAGTTTAGATAAAGTCCCCGTATATCACCTAGAATTTCTGTTTTTCGTATTTTTCATAGAATAGATAGTCCCTTTGCTCTATGTTGTATTTATTGAGTTATTATTTAACCAATTGGGAGTTATAATTTAATTTTATGAGATTGTTCTGTTTACCTATAAGAGTAATCATCCCGAGCAAAGCCGAGTTTCTATCATTGCATCATCATTAATACTTACAAAAAGTGATTAATGGCCAAGTTTTGCTTCAACACATCGGGAGAAGAGTGGAAATTGCAACAACATCAGTATACATCTGAAGTACGAATACGTGAGTAAGAAATTATTGGAGAGGTCCATCCATTGTGAGCCTTTAAAAAAAAATTTCGCATTTTCATTAAGAATTTTTACTGTATTCTTTCTAAGCATTTTCATGTGTTTATTTTTAAGATATTGACAAATTTAATTTAATTTTTTGAGATTGTTCTGTTTACCTACAAGTGTAATTATCCGGGGCAATGCTGGGTATCTTCGCTAGTCCTTCTATCTTCTTCTTCTATATATATAAAGAAGGATGTTTGTTTGTGGGTTTGTTTGTTTTTTTTATACAAATCTAGAGCTTTATTCCGATCTTGATAAAATTTCGCATACATGACCTTCAAAGCATGAGGAAAGTCACTGTCTACCTCAGATTTCGAAAAAATAATTATTGATAAAAAATCGATATTCATGGTTATGGCAGGGCATATTAATGAGAAATATCTCATGACCAACAATGCAAGGCAAAGTTTGTGCAACAATAGGTATCAACAAGGGTATAAACACGCAATGCACAAACACTCTGTATGGACCAACAATATATATCTCATGACCAACAATGCAAGGCAAAGTTTGTGCAATATAGATAAATTTCAATTTGTAACATTGCATAGAATTCCTCTTTTTCTTGTTTTTCTTAAAAAAGAGAGTTCTTAGTACTTAACAAATTCTTCAAAATCTTTAAAAATGATCAGTAACTGGAGATAATGGAGAGTTAGCAGACTATTGATACAGAGTGGAAAGACGACAGAGGAAGCACTCCTTTAGCTCCGTGCTGTTTTGAGCAAATGGTAAGCACTCCTTCAGATCCAAATATTTCTAGAAATACATTTTGACTATATTCTGTGGGCATGTGTATATTTTGGAAACTGAGATGCTGATGATGCGATGATTGAATGTTTTTTCCAAGAATCAATAATAATGAGCATAGAATGATGATGCAGTGACAGCACATTAATAAGGCAGTGTCTATTGATGAGCAAAGGAGTCATGCGTGTCTCCCTTGAGTTCCCTATCAAACGTGCAGACCACTGGCAAAAATTTGTGTCTGGAAAGGAAAGAGAAAGAATGAATATTGGTGAGAGAAACTCTGCAACTAAAACAGAAGAAGCTATAAGGGCATTTGAAACATCTGTTTTGAACAGAGCAAGAGGATATAAGAGCTTCTACGTCAAGGGCAAGAAAAACTTGAGTCTAAAGTATCTGGTGATGCTCCGCAGCGGTAAGGCAAGTCAAGAAGTGTTTAGATAATGTCCACTAGAATACCTGTTTTTCATATTTTTCGTAGAATGGATAACCCCTTTGCTCTGTGTTATATTGATTGAGTTATTATTTACGGAATTGGGAGTTATAATTTAATTTTTTGAGAATGTTTTGTTTAACTACAAGTGTAATTACCCCGGGCAATGCCGGTTACCTTTGGTAGTAAATAAATATAAAGTTTTTACACAACGTACACGTACATTAAAAACATTACTTCGTTTTCGTCTTTACTGTTCTAGGTACTACTTTCTCTTGAATGAATACTTATAATTTTAATATTAATAGTAATAAATAAACGCTTGCATATTTTTACGACTGCATGAAATGAAAACGTTTGATGCTCAGCCTGAAAATTATAATAATGTTTTATTATTATTGTATACATTTTTTTTGTAGTTGTTTAATTATTCTAATAAATTCGCAATTGTTTTCATTTTACTTTGCATTTATGTTTTATTTTTAAATTTTATATAAAATGTCACAGACTTATTTCTGTTTCATTAATCTGTTTTCTCTTAAGTCTGTTGACTCCCTACCCCTTTCTTTTGTCTCTTCCCACAAATATTCAGGTATAATTGAGGATTAGTCACCCTCAGCCCCTCTTGCTTCACCCTTTTCCAGTTAAGCTTTTCTAGGTCATAAGAACGAGGCTCTTTGTTTTCCGATTTATTTTGACGTTTTCTCATCCATCTTGTAAACACCTACTATGCTGTGACTGGTTATTTCTGAATTAACGCCCTCTGTAAAAGTTTTAAGCTGCCATGTTTTGTCTCGTCATTTAGTGATAGTTTTCTTTGTGAAAAATCCTCCAACAACTGTGTCTTTTTGAATTCTTTCGAGATCAATTTAAATCAACGTTTTCAAAGTCATTCTTCTTCAACGTTTTCCTGTAAGTAGATATTTTTATTTATTTTCTTACGAATGAATTTAGACACTTTCTTTACCCTCCAGTACTAACATGCGGTCTCAGAGACCAACCCATAGAATTTTCGGTGCTGGAGCTCAAACACATGTAAATAAATGGTTGATTTCTTGTGTACCTTCACGCCTCAGATAGTCCTGTGATATATGCTTAAGCAACATTTTTTATATAAAAGCGCTAATGAAATATTCATACGTTCGGTCCCAGGGACTGATGTTAGTAATGGTGTAATTATTTCAAAATGATATTTTTATTTTTTTATATATTTATTTTTTGAATTGTGATTAAAATTAATTCAAAAAACAGAACACAAACAGGATAGATACAGAAAATTTATTTTCTTAGAGAATATAAAGTCAATAGGTGAAGTTATTTAAGTGAATGTAAGTAATTCTAATATTGTACCTTATTATAAGAAATGCTTATTATTTTCATGAATAAATTCTGTTGCAATAAATAAATTTGCGTTGTGGTTTTTTTTAATTTTTGCAGAAGATAGTTTTTTTATATTTATAGTCTTGAAAATTCTTCTTATTTATTTTTTGTTTATTTTTAATTTGTTTTATTATTATATGCTACAGTTATTTATAAAAAAATGTGACTTTTAAAACAGTGATTTTATTTGCTCTGTTGCTACAAATTACACTTATAGACTTAAATAACCTGTTTCCTTTTTTATTTTATTACCTAACTACTTCTATCTAACAAATTTGTAATGTAGTTTCAATATTTATATATAATTTAGAATTTCTAAATATTCCTCGATTTTGATTCATTTTCTTAATGTTTCACAGCCAGTTGTGCAAAACAACATATATAATCTTTAAATTGATAATATTTTCAAAAATATAAATAAATGTAACAATATATACCATGTAGTTCTTTAATTGCGGAGTTTAATTTTCATATGCTACTTCTTTGTTTTGTACAGAAAATCATTGTCTGTTTTAATTTGATTGTGGTTCTGAAACCCTATTGTTCAATACGGGTTCTTTGTGAGTTTTTTAATTGCTTATAGCAATTCACATCGCTTATGTTATTCTGTTACAATAGTAATTAACTTTTCATAACTCAGTTATTTGAACACACACATTGTTTCAAAGTGTTCTGAGCTTTAGTATTTTTTGATCGTACGTCTAATACTGTCGTTTGCAACAATAGGTCTGTGTGATAATAATAAGTGAGTGAAACTTGTTGTTTTATTTCATTCCTATGCGTTTTTCATGACTATCTGATGTTTTCCCTATATCTAAGTAAAAATAGTTTGACAACTTATCTCTCCTTACGTAATGGCATCGCAGAACACATCTAATTATCAGTCCGACCCTATTTCACCGGTGTGGACAGCAAAATCTGGATTTTATTGCTCTAGTTCATCGCCAAATTTGGTTATTATTATCATTATTATTTTATATTTACTTCTTAAACTTTCCTTGTACTAACATTTTCATATTACAGGTAAACAATGATGGTGCAGCATGTGTTACGGAGCTGACAAGCGTTCCCTTTACAAAGACCTGTGCAAACGTACAAGCGGGAGAGTTCAACCGCGTCTCACAGGTTAATATAATTATATATATTTGCATACATTTTAGTAAAATTAATTTTCTGTTTGTATTTTTGCTTGTAGGCTAGTGTTGGTTAGTTTTTGCTAGTTTTTAAATTAAGGATTGGGAGGTTTTGCATGTAATGGCAGTTAATGTTACCAGTTTTATTATGGCTTTGCTACTGCTGTTTATGTATTAATGTTACTTTGTTAGTTTTTAGCATTAAGGGTGAGTGGGTTTGTATGTAATGATAGTTAATGTTATCAGCTTTATGGGTTTGCAACTGAGTTTAGGTGTTAATGTTACTTTGTTTTTTTTTTAAAATTAAGATTGGGAGGTTTTGCATGTAATGGTAGTTAATGTTACCAGTTTTATTATGGGTTTGCAACTGAGTGTAGGTGTTAATATTACTTTTTTAAATTAAATGGTATCCATTTACTTGTTGTATGGCTGGTATTAATATCGATATTTGTATTAATTTTCTAATATCGGTATTTGTTTTGGTTTTTACTTGTATTGAGATATATTAATGATACGTGTTTTTTGTTTTTAATGTCGCAAACCATTCCATTATGAATCGGTAGATGGTGAACCCATTTCAAGGCGTGTTACATCACTGAAACGTAATAGAAGTCCTTCGCCGCTGCCACTTGAGTCAGCACCTGGAGACGCACAGTCGGATGTAGGTCAAGCTGGTAACAGCAGAGATAAGCCCACATTGGATGACTTGTTTGCATCATGGTGTCCAAACGATTTGGGTGACTTTGAGGGTGAAGAATCAGTATTCACTGACCCCACCTACAATATACGTACAGACATTCAGTCGCTGACCCCGCACAGTCGGGAGGACCTGTGCAAATTCAGTAAATATTTTCCCCTTATATTTCAATGCTTCTTTCACGTATTCAGTCTCTGAATGGTGTACGTCCTCTCTTTCTCCCTTAGTCTCTAGTGCAACAATTACAAAGCTGAATACTGATGCTTTGCCTATACAATACGAGTTAATGTATTGAAAAAGTGTATTAAACGATTTGGTTTTTATAAACAAGGTTTTAAAGACCTTTCGAGTAACATCATCTTTAACTGGAGTCTAGATTACCAAGTACTAGAAAATTGTAGGGTCGCTGCCCAGGCAAAACTCGACTGCATACTATTAGAATTAAAAGCTTGTGAAAGCATCTATGCTTATGTTCAAGCAAAACTTTATGTGAAAATACTCTATGACAAGCGTTGTCTTACAACTAGTTTGTTGGAGTACGTATTACCGAGTAGTACTTATTATAAAGGATGGCCCAGCGTTTCTGTATTCCAATATCAAACAACAGTAACTAAATGTGCCTGAGGTGGTATTACAAGTCACATGTTATCTAGCTTGAGTGATATGGAAGATCTATGTGCTTTTGCCTTTGAGATTCAACAATCTTTAATAAACGTTGATTTACCTGACTCTCCTCATATATTTTGCAAGGCCTATCATCTAATTCAACCATTACCTAATGTGTGTGTTAAAGTCGGCCGACTTTTTGTCACACCGTCAGATTTCATGATGAAAACTCATCTAGTTAACAATGAAGAAGTTGTGCAATATAAGTTTTTCGCATTGATGCGAATACATTTTCCACACTTTTTTAAACTGAATAACTGGAAACTTTGTGCCAGCGTCAAGTAATATTTATACCTTGATTCAGAAGTACTGATCTCATGCAATTATGTGAGTGGTTGAGGTTTATTAACGATTTTAAACGTATGTACTTGCATTCACCAAATGTTTGTATTTGCATTCACCATTAAAGGGTGTGTGTGTGTATGTGTGTGTGTTTGTGTGTGTGTGTACATTGCAAATACACTTTTATGTATTTTTAATTTTCTATGACCACATGTTTACGTTTGTGCCTTTTTGTTTACCTAAAAACAATTTTAGTTTATCGAGTTGACTAGTCATCGCACTACAACAAAATTAAGTTTTGCTCTTCTAGAAAAACAATCAGATGGTGCTCACTTTTTGTCACTATCCAGGAACAAAAGAATAATTATGAAAACAGTTGAATTTCAGCCTACACTGTTGTACTATGCTGAGCTAGTTGCAATTTGTAAACTCGAGAAAAATAACTTACCACCAGACTCAATTTGTGCAATACGTGAAAAAGTTTTTGAAATTAACCAATACGTAAAGGTCACTGTTAATTGCATCTTTCATAAGGGGGTGATTCGTGTTTTTGTTTACAAAAACTGAGGGGGTAGCGACGAGCGGTCACTTTCATTAACTTTACCTGAGAGTTATATAGTTTTTCACTTGTATCCTTTGTTTTTTACCTGTCATTCTACTGTAATTTAATTTGTTACAAGCTACAATTTTGGATACATTTATAATACTTTTTTTTTTAAGAAAATGGTGATGATGTTGCTGATGCTGATGAACTTTTTTGACACTCATTGCTAATCTTTAAATTAGGAGTGTTTAAAAACAAGGTCTGTTGTTTTAAATACAATTTATATATATTGAATGTTCTTTAAATTTTTGGGTACAAATCATCAGGGATTTTTTAAATTGTGCCATTTAAAATTTGAGTTATTTGACTGTTTTTAAATTGTTGCATTTACATTTTGGGGTTTATAGTAAATCATATTTGACTTGTTTTAACCGTATATATACAGTTTGTGACATTTTTAAACCGGGGTATTTTTTTTTAAATTGCTGCATTGATATTTTGGTTCATAATTCACATTTGACTTGCTTTAACTGTATATATACAGTTTGTGATATTTTTTAAATTGGAGCATTTTTTTAAAATTGTGGTATTTAAATTTATACGTAACGACCGATCAACCTTTAAATTTGTGTGTGCATGAACAATTAAGTACAGAGGCAGAATCAGAGACACCTACACAGCTCACTCAAAGCCAGGCATTAGACTTCTTGAAACAACAACTTATGAATTGACATTTCAAGGATTAAAACACCTGCCAACATCAGCCGTACCCTGGTTGTTAATGTTAATTTTCGATCAAATTTTTGAGCGTTAATTAAGGAATAACCAGGGTATCTATGACCATGCCCGAATCTATATACAAGCACTCGCTTTAAACAACCCTGTAAATTTACGAATTGGTCAGATTAGCAGTTTCAGTGGTAAGATGTCTTTTGATGCAGTGCAAGCACTGGAACAATCACACAGTGGTTTGATGTTGGATGAACAGTTGGATATCCAAGTTGTACTTCTACAAAAACCCATACCGGCAAGGGGGCACACTGATTGCAAAGCTGTATTAGTTTCAGATCACCTAGCACGGAGAGGAACTGTTGTGGTGATCAAAAACACTGATGTCTATTGTCTCCCTAGAGCTCTAGTAGTATTGATTGCACATGCTGAAATGTGTGCTGCTTGTAAACAGGGTAATAAGGCCTTAATTAGACAATATGTAAATATTTATAATGAGATTAGAAGAGTCAATTGCCCACGGCAGCTAGCTAATGCTTTGGAATTGTGTGCACACGCTGATGTAGATCTCACACAACCTGGTACAGTCAAGAGTTTAGAGAAATTTCAGGCAATACTTGCACCAGAGTATGAGATTGTTGTGCACACCTGTACATCCATTCAGGATTTGTTTTATCCATCTCAATTTTTGAGTCCTAGACCAGCACATATATTACGAGTTATCCATACAAATAATCACTATGAAGTGATTACAAATTTACAGGATTTTTATGGAAAAAGAGGTTTTTGTGAACATTGTGGTGTGCTTTTTCACAATCACAAGTTAAAAAAGATTCATTTGTGTGGGGCCGTTGTAACCTATGTGGTGGTCAACATACTCGGAGACTCAAGTTTGTTATGTACGGTATGAAAAATGCAACCGTTTCTTCAAGGGTCAATGTTACAACGTACATCAAGACCTTACCAGATGTGATAAGCCCTGCGATGCATATCACAGATGCACTGTGTGTAAAAAGGTATATGAAGTAAAAAAAAAAAACAACATCGTTGCGACCCTAGATACTGTATCAGGTGTAATGGACAACATGAAGGAGGCCTTTGTTATGTACTTACAGGTAGGGAGCATTCAAACATAGAAAATACAAAAACCAACAAAATACACAACCGAGACTTCTATTCTTTGATATCGAAACAATGACAAATTTTGAAGGCGCACTTACCGGTAGTTATCCAAATGAAGGTGGTACTTATGTTGAACAGGTGCTCCGAGGATGTAATTGCATTGCCAAATTCCTGAGTTTCTTGTTTGCAAAACCCATGACTCATGGTAAAATTAAAACCCAGCAGCAAACCTTTGAGAATTCAATAAATTTGGCTCACAACCTAAGTGGCTTTGCAGATGTATGTATAATGAAGTTTTTATTCGAGCAAGGTATCAAACCCTATGTAATTTACAAGGGTACAAAGGTGTTATTGTTGGAGGTCAAAGAGGCAAAAATCCGTTTTCTCGATTCATTATCCTTTATCACATTACCCCTGCGTGAATTCCCACGTGCATTTGACATCAAGGAGCATAAGAAAGGATTCTTTCCGTTTGTACTATTGAACAAAACGTTACGTTACAAGGGAAAATTACCTGAAATGGAGCTGTATGCGCCTGATGAAATGAAAGAGTCAGTACATAGAGTTCAAACAATTGCATGCCTCCGAGAAGTTACGGGTTGGCAATAAGTGGGATATGATGCATTAACCTACCCAGTATTGTCTTAGCGATGTCATACTGCTGCATGAAGGGTGTCTGAAATTCGCATCCATCATGAAGTCTTTCACAGGCCTTAACCCCTTTTTAGCACTCGTTTGTACAGGGAGCCACAATGGAAAGCAGCATCAGTAGGTTGTGGCACCACCTCTAACGGCGATGCATTGTTCCAGCTGCAGGTGTAGGTGATCATACAGGTGGCGAATGTCATCTTGGGGTACATCTGCCAGGTAAAGATGTGACAATTGCCGGTTTCTCAAACAGAGTACTTAGACAAAATTTTCTTGACCCTTATACAATGGGTGTGATACCTCCAATGGTTTACTCAATTCATGAGCATCAAAGTAAAAAAAAACTTACAATGGTTAGCATGGGAACAATCAAAGTTACCTCATGATCAAATCATTTCAGCTCTAAATGGAGCAGAGAAACGTGTTCGTCCATATTTTCTGGACGGATGGTGTGAAACCAAGAAGATAGCTTTTGAATTTTACGGTTATTACCATTCGTGCCCAAAATGCACAGTCGCTCAGGCACTTAGTGTCGAGAGACGTCTTATAAATGCAGAAAATTTCCAATGTACCCTCGAATGATTAGATTTTTTAAAGCAAGAACTATCAGATCACACGTTCAAAATACAATGGGAATGTGAATTTTCTGCATTGCTAAAATGCGATGTCGAATTAAACCATTTTTGTGAAACAATGCAATTTGAACCAGAAACGTTCATTACACCATGTGATGCATTTTACGGTGGTCGTACTGAGAATTTTACAGCTGGTATTACAGAGTCAACTGAAACAGAATATCTTACATATCTGGATTTCACATCATTATATCCCACTGTAAATAAGAGACAAAATTACCCGAAAGATCAGCCTATCGTGATTAAAACAGACTTTTCTCACAAGCTATGTACGTACTTTGGGCTGATAAAAGCAACAGTTCTACCACCGAGAGACTTGTTCATACCTGTGTTACCTTATCGTTGTAAAAAACAGTTGTATTTCCCCTTTGTCGTACATGTACTGAATACCAGTTGAATAAATTATGCAATCACACAGATGTCGAGCAGTTTGTATACAATAAGGAAACGGGAAACGCATTTATTCAGTGAATAAGTGAACACCTTTATCGGCGGTAAAATCCAAGCCTCCAACTGGCCCCCTTATGCCAACACTCAAACTGAGAGAGATGCATTTTTGAAAGTTGTGTACGAAAAGGAAGTTTTTGTACTAGTACTATCAAAGTTTGAAAAAAAACCAGCTTATGAAGTTTATGTAAGTTAGCAATAAACAATTCCTGGACTTATTTAGGCCTAAACAATGCTAAACAACAACAAACCGTGTTTGTTGATAGTTTTGCCATGTATTATAAACTTTTTAACACACTTTCGATCGAAATGACAGACCTCGATATCGTAAACGATGACATTATCTCAATGTCATATAAAACAACTCAACCTACCACTCATTTAAAGGGTAATGCAGTTATTTCCTCATTTGTCACATGTTATGGATGGTTAGGATAATATAAAATCTTAAAAGTTTTGGGAACTCGTGCACTTTATACAGACTCAGATTCTGCGATTTACCCCGAACCTAGAGGTGTTTATTTACTCTGGAGAGAACATAATCAACGAGAACTTACAGATGAGATTTTTGAAAAATTTGGATCAAATGTATACATTGAGAAGTTGGTTATTGCCGGGGCTAAGAATTACTGCATGTTCTACTCGAAAGGAACTCATGAACTAAAAGTGAAAGGCATCACGGTAGCCAAATGAAACCGACCACGATTGAGGGACTCGTGAGGGATGAAACTGAGGGTTTGCTGAGAACGCTTGAAGTGCCTGTAAACTTCAACCTAGTACGTAACAAAGCAACTGCTACCTTACACAATAAACCCACAAAAAAAATTTATAGATTTACTAATCAAAAACGGTTCGCAATCCCTAGGAATTTAGCAAAGAGTTACCCTTATGGTTATTGCAGTGAAGAATTGAAAAATACCCAGTGAATTTTATATTTAAGTCAAAATATATGCTATTAAATAAAGTAAAAAGTCATGTAGAAGTCAATGTGTTCAACAATTTCGTTTAACAGTTGATAAAAACCATTTAAGAACTCAAACTTAGGAATTTGTATAACAACCATCATTATTTTAAAATTAAAACAATAGATTTGTAAAAATCAAGTATTTGTAAAAATTCAGATGAGTAAATGAAAAAAAAAATTCTACTTGGATAAATGAATGTGGATTTAAAAGCCTGTATTTTTAAGCTATATTAATTACTTGTAAAAATGCAGTTGTGAAAATAAAAATAAAAAATTGTGTATTTTAAAAACCCTGTATTTTAAGCTGTATTAAACAATTGTATAAATTCAGTTTGGGAAAAAATAAAAATAAAACCGCATGTGTAGTTTAGTCATGTGTTTCAAGATGTATGTTACATGGCACACACATATATATTTAAATGTAAATTAATTAATTAACTGTATTAAATGTAAAGTTATATTTTATAAAAAGTAAAAATTTTTTATATTTTATTTATTACCTTATTTTAATGGTTACAAATTCACCAAATTAATTTTAAAAATGCAAAGCTGAAGTTGTGAAATGAAATGTAAAACAATTGTTAAGAACAGTCTAGATATGGAGGAGTTGTCAATTGTAACTATTAGTATACATCAAGTGGGTTGTTTTCACCTTACTTTAGATGTTTTACGAAGTGTGATCAGGTAACAGAAACTAGATATTTGTATTCAAACAATTATATTATTGAATGATGATCAAAAAACCAAAATTAACATTTATTTTATTTTAAAACTGAGAAATTTAACTAAGATAGTTAAAAGTTAAAAATTTTAATTTTTATTTTACCGTTTATTTTTAAAAGTAAGAAGTATATGACACATCACATCCTAAAACTTGCATGTCTGAATGAGTAAAAGTAATAATAATTTCAATTTCAATTTCAATTTCAATTTTATTTGTTTTAAGTGTGAACGAAAACAGTTGAAAATAAACCTTTAACAACGAACACACTAAAAAAATAAAAATAAAATAAGACAGAAAATTTGAAGATGGATACAAGTAATCATTAACGGAGGTAAACAGAACATAAAAAACTAAACAAAGACAAAGCATAAAAGCATACAGTTAAATAAAAAATCAGTTACAGTACATGTGAAATAGACAATGAGCTAAAAATTGCTCGTTGACATATTATCAAAGTAGTTTAAGAGTTCATTATAAAAGGCATAATAGTTAGAGTTATTAATATTATTATTATTAATAATAATAATAATAATAATAATAATAATAATAATAATAATAATAATAATTAATTTTAATAATAATTGTAGCAACAATGGGGGAAATAACCCACTGGATAATCCAGAGGGTAAAGCCCCTAGTTGCCCCCCAACAGGCAAAAGCCCAAAAATGGGGTTAATGAAAAATACACATAAAATAATGTAATAAACGAGATAAAAAAGATGTAAAAAGCAACCGAGTCTAATAAAAGAAAAAAAAGGACAACCGAATAAGAAACAAAACAAAAACAAAGAAGAAAAATAAATAAATAAATAAATATAAATAAAAAAATTAAAAAATAATACAAATAAAAAGATGCAAATTTTGAGTGAATTTTAGATGATTTATTTGAGGAATTGAAACAAAACAGCAGAAGTACAAAAACAGTAAATATAATTAAAGTATTAATTAACTACAAATTCAGCAATTCAGATGTACAAAACAGTAAATTTGAAGTATGAATTATTTAAAAAAATTAGAAATGCTCACAAGCCATAGCCTGTGCACTATTCAGACATTGGAGAGTTTCTCTCGATCTGAGCAGTTCACATGCAAAAAATCTGTGCATAGTGACACAGCCCCTTGAATTACAGATGCGGTCCATGTTGTGTATTGGCATGCAAACTGGGAAATGTACTCGGGCAATGGATAATTGTGATTCATCTTCAACGAAAAAACGTTTGAAAGTTTTAAGCAGTCTGGTGGTGATTTCTTAAATTGAAAAATATGGTAACTCTGAACCATTTATTTTATGGCAACTGACTGACTACTCCTCTTTCACATCAACATTCTTCCATCCATCATCCCACCAGGATGGGGTGTGGATATTTAAAACACAGGCAATGCGTGGAACAGCTGGTGCTGGCAGATTGTGATACACAACCCCAAGACCAAGGGCTTTAATTATAACACCTTGGTCTCGGCAATCGTGTACAATAAACTCTAAGAAGCACCCCCTGACTAGGTGAAAAAAAAAAAAATTTAAAATTGAAGATTATGGATGTGTAGTAATAACAAAATACTCACCATTTGGCTTGTCACCTTCGAGACATAACTTCTCAAAAAAAGGGCTTTGAGAAAAAAAAGTATTAACAGCCATCACAACAGTTGTACTACAGTTTGGAAAAGTCTCGTTGCACAGTAAATTGTAGATGGCCTGCAATCTCATCTCATCAACGAAATTTATACCCCTGACTTGTGAATACAAACTAAAACCGATTTTAGGTGTTGAAATCAAATTGAAGTACAACCCAAAAAATTATTGTATACCGATGAAAACAAAACTGAAATACATGAAGTAACCTAAAGATTGGTAGAATCTTAAACAATACCACCCACTCCAAGCCCAATATACACAACTTAACGAAAACATGCAAATCCCAACGTGATTGGAAAAAAAGAATGAATGTTGAAAACCTAGAACTAATGGAATTTAGTACATGTTTGCAATGTAAATGTCAAAAACAACCCTGATTAACAATTTTATAAAAAAATTTAAAAATAAAACATAAATGCAATGTAAAATGAAAACAATTGTGAAATTATTAGAATAATTAAACAACTATGAAAACAAATATAAACAATAAAACATTATTATAATTATTAGGCTGAGCATCAATCGTTTTCATTTCCCGCCATCATAAAAATACGCAAGCGTTTATTTATTACTATTAAAATTAAAATTATAAGTATTCATTCAAGAGAAAATAGTACCTAGAAAAGTAAAGACGAAAACGAAGTCATGTTTTTAATGCATGTGTACGTTATGTAGAAACTTTATATTTATTTATTTATTTATTTATTTTATTTATTATTATTATTTTTTTGGAAATGCCTATGTCTGCATTCATCTGTTTAAAAACAACATTAAAGAAAATATATTTAATGCACTTGTGAAAACGGTTAGAAGACAGAAAAACAAACTGCAGAATGTTGCAGGGGTTGGAAACCGAGGCAGTGAATTCTATCCTCCACTGCAAATCGCTAGAATGAAATTTGGAACATAGATAAAAAACAGATGCGCGAAAAGTGAACTTTGTACATTTGTTCAACATGCAATAAAACACTAATGGGCACCAAACTTATGCTGGAAACATCATAGAACTCAGAAATCACAAGAAAATATTTGAACTTTTAAGAGAATTTGCATATGCGAAATCTAACCCTTGAACAGATTTCACAAATGTAAAATCTCGCCACCAAACAAAATCATCAACGCGAAAAGGAACCTGACAACAAATGACTTTAACAATATCTATCTACACCGTGAAAAATATTTTGTTGAATTTATGTAGAGGTGAAAAATTTTTTTATGTCATGTTAATGAACCAAAGCATGAACATTAAGTAATACTGTAATAAAATATATGCATCAAACATTACTGAAAACCACGTACATACTATAAAACGGAATAATTGAAACTTTATTAAGGCAAAATTACTACGAAAAATTTGAGAGACTGTGTAAAAATATATTTATTATTACGAAAACAGAAAAAGACCAGCTTGAACAGAAAAAATCATGTCGCATATTGTGAAATATCACAACAAAAGTTGAAAAAGAAAACTGAAGTTGGGATACAAAGAGAATTTTAATCCTATACTTGGCTACAATCTGGTAGTGAAAGGGGGAGCAAAATCAAACTCTTTCCTACCTATAATTTCATATTCAATTAGTTTCAGAGAAAGCAAAAGAAAAGACTTGGGCTCATTCAGCGAAAGGTCAATGAAATCAAAAGTCCAAAGGTCAATGAGAGAAACAATTCTTACCCAAAAAGATCTGTTGACATCTAGAAGATTCTGGAACGAGATGGAAACCACATGACCATCACCATCACCATGACAACCGTGACGTCAATGGCTGGCGCGGGAAGATTCAAATGCCCTGCAATCACTCAATACCCAGCCAACCATCCACACTCTCACCGACTCCCTCCCTGCTAGAAGAAGAAGAATGAAGTAGAAGAATAAGAAAATGGAATGTGAGTTGGAAAATAATACAGCCCTACATTGTAAGTAGAGAAATTTATCTTTACACCCACATTATTATTATTAGAAAAGATGTTTGAACACATTTTATCTCATTAAAGAAGTATGACTTCTCTCTCCCTCACTCTATCTGTAGTACGAGGAGCCACCATTACAGCCAATACTTTCAAAACAGAGAGAGGAGATGTGCTGTTCCACGAAATTTCGATATGTGGTCTCTATAATCTCCAAAAACTCGATGAACGAACCAAGAGGCAGTTGGACATCTATGGCCAGAGATAGAAAGGTCACTATAACTTTTCGCTATGCGAAGAAAACAAGATAACACTCAGTCAAGTCGACTAGGACCAACTCAAAGCCATCAATTACACGCCACCTGGCAGAAGGAACATTTTCGCGGGTACTTTTCCTTACCAGGGACCGTAAACCATTGGAAACGCATCACTACGTGATTTTATGCATATGGCGGAATTCACTGCCGTTTTTTAAGTCGATTACGCGGCATGCAGGTAACAAATGCTGACAGACTTGTTCCGTCCATGGCTGAGAACGAAAGGTTGAATCCTATATTTCTTAATGGGCTCAGTCGCACCCATTATGAATCGCCTAGCTGTGATGATCGAGGTTCATCATTTTACCAATCGTAAACCAATAACAGTCGACATGGGAACCGAAACGCACTTCACCATCCCCAATGATGCAAACGCCAATGATGAAGATGCCAACTGCAAATCAGAGGAAAGCGAGATGTACGAGAGAACAGCCGAAGACGAAATTGACTTGGGCAAAGCATGGAAAAATCCGTACAAGGAACGAAAGATGAAAATGAAAAATAAAAACTTGAAAATATTTTTAATTTCATCAAATGGTTTTTCTATCCGCCGATTTTTTATTATATCGAGAAGAAAAATATGAAATATGATTGCAGAAAGAATTTGGACTTTTTATATAGAAAATTATTTGAACTATTTGTTCATGCGGACGAATTGTAACTGCTTCTCTCGTGACATCACTCTCAAACTTAACCTGAGACTCACTATAGTTAGGCTTTAAATCCTTTAACGAAATTTGTTGAGATCTATGATTTACAGTCGAATTATCCAGTTTAATAAGAATCAAAATATACTCACTTTAGGTGTGGATTCCACATGCATAAAAACAACGGCAGAAACCACAAAGCATAAAATGTTCTGAGTCAGTTCCTGCTTTCTGATTGCTGCCCGACAGAAAACTCCCGTTTTTATCGAGTTGTATTGAGTCATAGCATAACCTCCATTATTACTTCAGGCCATATCAATGGAATAATGGAGGAGGTCATGGTCATAGCCTCCAAAGATAAGATAATTTTTTATCGGGCAGAAAGAAGAGAGCAGGAAGTGATGTCATGATATTTTCGGCCTTGTGGTTTCTGCTGTTGTTTTTGCGCATGTGGAATCCACGCCTTACTCTTAGGTCACCCGAGTGTTTTAAGATTTTGAACGAGTTTTGTTAGGAGCTTGTGAATTGAGTGTAAGAATTTCGAAAATACTTTGCATGACGCATGCAATATCTTTAAAGGCCCTTCATAATTTGAAACCAAACGTCACGTGCACGTATGAGTAAAGTAAAAAAAATATAATCAGCATGATTCATTTTTTGGGCAGAATATGATTCACCCATACGTTGTTGCCTCATCCTTCTTGAATGAAAGGAATCATGTCGATTTTTTTAACTAACGATTATACCATTCTGGCGTTCTTTTAAAATGAATACAAGGATAAAATTAAACGATTATTTTACTCTCATTGCAAAAAATATAAAAAAATTTTCAGAAGAAATTTTGCTCAATGGCTTTACTTGGCATTAATGAACGAAAGTTGGAATTTCATTCTTTAAATTAGTCTTCGAGATACAAATGAGATGACATCTTTTGTAGGCCTATGATAAAGATATGAAATATCACGTTGAGCTTATAGTCGGAAACTCAGATTACCTTTCCACATATTAACTAAAATTTCATTTAAGCCTATTATCTCGAAAAATGTAAATCCTAGAGAGGTCGGTCGGATTTTTAATCCAGAGTATAGACCTTTTTCAGCGGAAGTTGTGCTCGCGCAGTCACATGACTTGGCCGCCATTATGAGATGTTGATTTGAGCGATTTGAGCACTCAACTTGCCTCAGCTTGACCACGAAGTGTTTGGATTAAGCTTTTGTTCTGGATTAAAAATGACTGATTTAATCGCAGATAAGATATAAATTTAAAATACAAAAATGTTAAATGTTTGCTCATTTAAAACAGTTAGATTAATATTTACAAAATTTTCTAGATGCAGAAATATATATTTCAGTAAACTTACAGTCTTCGTATAACTTTATTGCACATGTTTTACACAAAATATATTTCGTAGACTATATATTTCTTTTAATACGAGGATTGAGACAAAAGTCATGGCAAGTATTTTTATGAGAATTCGAGAGTGGATGGAAAATTGAAATATACAGATTCGCTAATATATCTTCACTCTCTGCACGTCATGCAATGACTGATCATGCGACCAAGGTAAATGAAATTTTTATCAATTTAACTATCACTCCTTAGCCATTTACTGTGACTAGATAGAAAAGGGGTATACATCAGTTCGTTAGAGGGGGGTCTACCCCCTCCCCTCAGTTATTACAGTACTAAAAATCAAAGTCACTTATACCTTGGTCGCATGATCAGTTATCGTGTGATGTGCGGATAGTGAAGATTAACCATTAAAAACAGTGAAGATTAAAACTTAACGAAATGTAACGCACTAAGAGCATATACTTTCTGTATAAATTCTTATGTAAATGCCTAGTTATCTGTCGCTAAAAAGTTGGTTATCCAGACCAGTTTACTGAAAGTTGACATCTTAAGCCCAAGTCATGTTCAACCCTGGTTACATACATCCTGCACTGCGGTTGAGTAAGAATTGATTTGTGGAAACATAATATGAATACACGGCTTCCTGTAATACATCCATTTCAGCTTTTCTGATCATTTTTGGGAAACAAAAATAAAGAAAAAGGCACCAAGCAAGGGCAGTCTTCATATTGTAAAGGCACGTGAACGTGAGCAACACAAACTTGTTTTTTCCATTGTCGCATTCGAAAATAACTATTTGAGCAACCTACCATGGCATAGAAGAAACCCTGCTTGCTTGGCTTTTCCATCTGAGCACTAAAAGCATCAAAAATAGAAAAGGGGTTGCCTGTGAGTGCTGAAATCCTTCTTGTCCCATACACTCTCTAGCCTGAAATTCTAAAAGTCAACATCTCATAATGGCGGACGGAAGTAGAGCTGCTCTGCCATCTAGCGGCGAAATGCGCGTGTGAAAAAGGTCTGTAGTGAGTGCCGTGAGATTATGATTAGTGGTTTTATGCTCGACATATTCCTTTACAGAATATGCAATATCAAATTTCGGTATCAAGGCAGTAGTAAGGATTAATAAGATGATTTTCATATTCCTACACAATAGTCAATTTCTAAGTTAATCAAAAAACCCCAGTTATGATCTAGCTATGTGAACACAACAACCAGAAGTTAATAATGTAAGAAAGTGTAGTCCATGCTGTCGCATGCTTTTCTCTCCCGTTTTGCCATTACGCATTAGTTATTGATCTTTTTGTTAAATCAGGCAATATTTACTTTTGATGTTTGTAAAGTAAAACGAATTTCACCACAGAATCACGTCTTTTGAGAATGGTACTTCATAAAAAGCATGACCGTCTGGGTTATTATTAAGTACCGAAAGGTGCTTTATGCTATCCATGTGGAGAAACGCGTCTATCGGTTTGTCTGTTCATAACTCTAACTCTTCCAAGGATATGAAAGATTTTTAAAATTTGTTTTTGTCAGTCAATGAATATGGTTCATGACACGAATCAACCACAAATGTTTTCTAAATTGGTTCAATAGCACGTGCACAAATGGTATCTTCATGACACAACCTAGCAATTTTCAATGCTAAGATATATCAAGTAATACATCAAACAAATAGTAATGAAGAGATACAAGTGATTATTAATTATTATTTTCGCCAATTGATAAATATGGTTAAAATCGATACAATGGCACATGCTCCAATGATACCCTTAAGACACCCTCAAAAATTTTCAATGATAAGATATGGCATGTAATATATCAAACATCTTGGAATGATGTGTCATGAATAAATGTAACGTAAAATTAGTGATAGTCAAAATTGGTTCAAAGGTACATGGTTTAATGATATCATTATGGTCCATTGGAAACTTTCAATGCTTAAATATGGCATGTAATATATCAAACAACTTGGAATTATGTGTCATGAATGAATATAACGTATAATTAATGATAATCTAAATTGGTTCAAAGGTACATGGTTAAATGGTAGCATTATGGTCCATTGGAAACTTTCAATGTAAACATAGGGCGGTTGAAAAAATGGTTCGCGAATGATTTAGTTTAGCCTTTCAGTACTTGGTTATGTCATTCCTGTATGGTTTATTATATTTGTACAGAGGCTTGTAGATAGAAACGTTGTGAACTAGGTTGATTTTTATTTTGAAATTCTGAACTAAATCTTATAACTCTATATATAGAATCTAATTTAGAACTCTTAAGCAGCCTACGAATTTTCTTTGCCTTTTTAATATTTCGCCGCTTGGCATTAATTTATTTAAAATTATTCTATCGGACATCTCAGGGAAGTTTTATACTATTTTGCCACATTTAGTATTGTTTGATTCCATCTTTACATTTATGATCGGTGATTTACTATTAAAAATAAAAAAAAAAGATAGTGCCTATTATTACAAAGGGCACTAGAAACTTATCTTTGGACCTTTATTTACAGAGTGCTTCACAGGATCACAAGAATGAATAAACGCAGCATTTTATGCGTTTTGTGAAATGCTCCTAGTGCTTTTGTGAGCTTACGCGAATTTATAACACCTTTAATAAAGTTGAAGTGCAAGTAATGCTGTAATGATTTTTGTAATGCTCTAGGAAGATACATTTTTCAGTATTGTTAAATAATAATATGCATTTGGAGTTGAAGATTTTTTAACAGTATTATAAAAATTGAATTTCATCCTTGATCCTATAGAATTTAGAACTTAATTTTAATAAAATTAGAGATTGAAGATTTATATATATTCTGTATTAATTAAGACAGCAGTATTGTTATATTAATAGCTATGTGATTTATTTCAATGCTCTAGAATTACTCAATCTTTTCTTTTCCATTTACAGCAAAACAATAGGATATTGTGTTATTAAAAATATGAATCTGCTTATGAATCATTCAATACTACTCTATCTGCGATAAACTGTCTCCTGTACAATTTTTACTCGTGAATGAATGTATTCCGCGTCTGTGAATCATGAAACTGTAATTTACGGTGATGATTGAAATAAAAATAATACGTCACGGAAAATAATAAAAGGTAAAATAACTTTGATAATACAGATAAAACAATATCCAAAAATTTAGTCAGAAATTTGGATTGGTATGTCCAGTTAATCGTTTTGTAAAAACATTAGGTTCTACACTGAAAATTTAAATTTAAAATTGAAAGCTAAATTTTCTAACGTTGTATACCTTAACTTATATTATCTTCTGCATAATAAAAGCCTAATAAAAATAATTTTTATTAATATTCATTACAAATATAAAGGAAACTACAAGAGATAAAAGCTTCACGAAGGTGGTCCCCATAGGATACAACAAAATCTTTTACTATAAAAATAATTTCACTGGATTTAAAAAAATGGTTGGAGTAAAGTGGCTGATTTTTCGCATTTTAATAAAAATCCCGAATTTTAATAAAGAGTCCTATGTTCCATTTAAATATTTCGATTTCAGATCTGAACAGCCTATTTTAGAAACACAGTAAATATTAGAATAAAAGAAAATCTCCGATGGTTTAAGAGAAGCAATTCGATCGTTACTTGCGAATAAAATTCTTTATGCTGTCAATTCCAGTCAAAGAAGAACTGAAACATGCCCATCTATAATTGAAGGGCTGCCTGGAAAAACGTTGTAAGTGACACACTGTTGATTTTGAAAAAAATGACATTTTATTTTCTAAGCAAGCTTGGATTTCCATAGAACTACATTTGAAAAACACGGAATTTTACAAGTTAAAAAACGGATTTATTGCCCTAGATTAAGCCACGTGATGTTTCGCTTAATTTCATGTTTACAAACTTTCGGCTGATTTGTCACTTAGAACGTTTTTCCAAGCAGCCCTTCAATTACACATTAAAAATGTCAATAGTGCATTTACACTTAAATTCTCTTTTATTACAACAAATTCAACAAATTGAATTATTTGTCCGTATGAGTTATTCTGAACTGCTTAATGATGGAGTTGTTAGTCGACTTCATTCAACGAAAATTTCAACTTCATCCTATTTGCTCGTCGAACTTCGGGATATTGAACGTACGAGAAGTATCACGATGTGAAGTTGAGCTACAGCGAAATAGCAGGGGATTAAATTTTTATGACCAATCACTTTATTTAATTGTTAATAATTTTCACTACAAAATTTCAATTCGCTCCTTAATTTATTAACTCGTATTATCTTGTAAGAGAAGAACACAGTCATAAAACTTTAGAAAACGACTTAAGAAAATTATAAAAATAAATAAATATTATAAATTTATATGCAAAAGGTGTCTAAATACCAAAATCGAAAATTTAATCTATTATATCAAGTATCATATATTTCATTCATATATAAAAATTTTTTTTTCTCTTAAAAAAGTACCAGCTTTATAAACTTTATTATTTATGTAATTTATGTGTTACAACTTCTATTATTACAGAAATAAAGTTACTTTATTCATCAGCTTAAAGACCAGTATAAATACTGAATAGATTTTATTTTTCAAACTTTCTTAATATTTTTTAATATATATACCGTAGAAATAGTAGTGATTGTCGAAATTTATACGGCTTTATATGATCGGCCGACGCAGAAACTCATTCATTTATACCATCTGCCAGATGATTGATGGATCGAGTTGAAATTGAAATCTGCCACTCAATTGAAATTACGTATGTCATTTTCCAAGTAATACTGAATGACTTATTTCCTGAAAATCTGCTGACAAGGAAAATTTTTGCAAATTGCTCTCGCCATTAACATAAATTATGTAAGTGTTCCAATGAGGTGGTTGAAGCTTTTCAGTACCTTCGTCATGTTTTCATACATTTCATCTGCAGTGTTTTGAATCAGTTCAAATAGACAATAGATCCTTTTTTTATATAGCGTAAACAACTTAACCCTTTCAGACCCTGTGTCCATTACAATGAACATATGTGATTTTTATGTATATGGCTCTGAAATTCATGTGAAAGTTTTTTTTGTATATTTGTATTATCTCTAGGTTTTCTGTTGGTTTATTACATTATAAAAATAATTTGTAAAGACACCCATCTCCAATGTGATGGACGTGAGGGGGTGATATATCATCGTAAATCGCAATTTTGAATTATTGTATTTTTATCATTAGCACATGTTATTTAGCAGTTTTCGACCAAGGAAAAAATTCTGCCATTAAAAGAAAACAATGAGGTCTGAAAGGGCTACAGCAGGAAAATTGCTAGGTTGAAGTTAAACAGTAGGCCAGTTTTAAGTGAGAAATCTACTTAAGGAAGAATTTAAATTTATATCTCTACCTGGAATAACCATATAAATGAACTATCCAAGACTCTTAGTAAAAGATTAGGCTTAATATCTGAACATCAATATCTCCCTACTGAAATATTACTGGTATTATACAATATACGTATCCATTCATCGCTATGTTATGGTGTTCGATTTTAGGGTTCTACCTCTAATACTAACCTAACCAGAATCTTCCGCTGCAAAAAAGGTTTTTTAGAATATTATTATGGTCCCCGGCACGAAAGAAAAAGGAAAC
>JAHWFO010018052.1:176148-201238 GCA_023313115.1 Rhysida immarginata | reverse complement strand
AGACTCTGTCTCAATAGGGCTGCTGCCTCCAAAAGTTTACTTGTGCAGTAAAAAATTTTGAATTTTTGAAATTCTGACCGGATTCTTAAAGACCATTAAAAAGTATGATAGGAATGGCTGTAAGACCCACTCTCTATCTCTTTGTCTTCATTGATAAAATTGGGTTCAAAACTTTAATAGTTCCACATTTTCAGGGCCTCTATATCCTAAACGGTTTTATCAATTGAAAAAACACCAAGAATAAAACATTTCTCGAACATTCTGTACAATCTGAATATACATTAAAAATAGGGGTCCTTTTTAAGATTTCAAAGTTCCCCCTTCCCCCATCACAAGGGGAAGGGGTGATTTTTTAACTAATGAATTTACCCCGCGATATAATTCACTTCTGATTTTGGTCATTTTTTCGTACAATGCTTAGTTTCCGAGATATTCAGTTGTCTCAAGATAAATGTCTCACCCTGTATATCCAGCAACTACTGTCATTCATTTTCAAGATAACTAATGGCTATCTGTGTTTCTAATCCACCAATAATACAGTTTCAATACGATTTTCACTCTTACCCCACCAAATCTGCCTCCTCAATACGGTGCCCATTCGCCAAATGGAACTACCAAAGTAAGTGCATCTCCCATGCAGGAATAAAATGGTGGGCTATATTGCCTGAGAATTTAAGGCAAGCCCCAAACCCAGCATCCTTTAGAAGAAATATAAAGTTATCCCTTAAATAAAATTAACCCCATGTCCTCTTAAATTAACTAACACGTTATTATGTACTTCATTTATTTACATAATAAAATCAATTAAATATTAATTATTATTAAAAATAATCTATTAGCATTTTCGCAAATGAAACTGTATCTTTCAATTTTAATGATTGCATTATTATAAACAACTATTTTATTTATGTTTTACCCTCCGGAGACCGCATATATGTCGGTCTAAAGGCCATACCGGCTCTGGATAGGGTTATTGTAATAGCTATTTTAGTATATAAATAAATAAATTCATTTGCATAAAGTTCCAATGTTTCTAAACGCATGCAAAATCTGATTACTTCTATAAAATTTTATGATTTGAACCCGACCCTTTGCCCAAAATATTGATATCAATCATTGCTCTGAAGATATAGTTCTTAATAAATGCGTCAGCGAAAATAAAATTAACTTCATGTACTGCTTAATTAGAAATATCTTAATCTTTTTTTAAAAAATTCTGTTCAGGGAAAGTTGATTATAAAATCTCATGATGTCGACGAATGAGAAAGTTCAGACAGCTTCGATTATGGCGCAAGTTAAGGTAACCCGTGTTCAGGACTTAGGCAGCGGCTGTCGATCGAAAAATAGTAGACAGTCTCCCGGCAATTATACTAACAAGGAAATTCTTCGAACATGTATGTAACAGATTTCCACCATATTGAAATATTTTACTCATCTGAAGCTACTATAGATGCTTGCAAAATAAGAGAGTGCGACATTTTGTTTCTTTCAAAATAAACCGCGAAAACGAAAAAAATTGAGCATACATAACCATACAAAGACTCCATTGTTAAAGCGGATAGGATGTGGGATTCCCTTGTAAGTTGGGATCTCAACAGAAATCCATCATCAGAAACGTGTGGTAAAAAGTAAATGTGTAAAATGGACAGGATTACAACGGGGTTGAATTATTGAAGAAAAGTATACGCAATTCAGACCAGCCTGAAAGAGGAAAAACTGTGATGCTGGAAAACACTAAAGCCGAGGAAATCATATTTAGCACTTGCTGCTAATGGAAAATGAATGCATGGGGCCAACAAAATCGCGGAGTCTTATGCAGCCGCGCAGTCCTCGGATCGACCCCGGCTCCTCTGATCTCTTCTATGGTCTCATCTGATGGGGTGGTCGCCTAGTGCTCTTCCTTTTCACTATCGATCCGGTTTCCAAAATGGTTTTTGTCCAGGCATTAATTGACTTTTTCTGACAGTTGTTTAACTGTCTGTCCTCTGAATAGTGATCGGTAATTTCATTTTGGCACGCCATAATTCAGACGCCACCTTTATCCTGTCTAGGCCTATGCCTGCTATAAGCAATTTCTGCAATAAACGACTATTTTAGATAAAACTTTGGAGACTACATATATCTTGCTCAAAATGATGTATGCCATTTCGTTCAAAAATTATTAAATATCGTTACTGCAAAAATCTTTTATGGACTCCCTGTATATTGCTTCTATTCGGATATGATTGAAGAATTTTAACAACTGCAAATATAAGAGGGTACCAGTTATCAAGTACAGTATTACTATTGTTCTCCGACAAATAGGCTAACTTCTTTAAATTCAATTTGGCAAGACAGAACTTATATGAAAAAGAGTGCAAAAGTTAAACTAATTTCATGAACTGATATACAGGTTGAGTCTGAAACCCTGTCATAAACTTCACATTCGTACTCCCTATGGCCAAATAAGAAACAAATGTCCTATCAACATGGGTCTAAAACTCAGCCATTAACGAGAAAAATGGCGTCCAAATGTGGGTGCCCCTGAGAGATTTGTTTTACAGATGTTGTTCCAAATGACGTCCATGTGCCTCAAAACAGGCGTGCAGACGTCTCTGAAACGAACGGCGAACACATTCTACCCTCCTGTGCGGTTCCTAATTCCTAATGGCACTGTAGTGGCGACTAGACATGTGGTTTATGCACGATGGAGTTCCGGCACATTTCAGCGTGGTTGCACGCTAATTTCTGAATGATCGCTTTCCCGCAAGATGGATTGGACGTACGGGGCCAGTGGCATGGCCTCCTTGTTCTCCCGAGCTTAATTGTCTTGATTTCTATCTGTGGGGGCATGTTAAGGATAACGCGTATGCAACGTCCGTCCAGGATGCGAATGAGCTACGGAAACGCATTGTCGCCGAATCTGATGCCATTAGGAACCATGCAAGAGTGTTAGAACGTGTTCGCCGTTCGTTTCAAAGACGTCTGCGCGCCTGTGTTGAAGGACATGGACGTCATTATGGAACAATATCTATAAAAGAAACCTCACAGAGGCACCCACATTTGGACGCCATTTTTCTCGTTAACGGTTGAGTTTTAGACCCATGTTGATAGGACTATTTGTTTTTATTTGGCTATGCGAAGTTTGTGACAGGGTTTCAGACTCACCCTGTATATAAATTTTCAAACTAAAAGTCCAAGAGAAGATGATACGGATACAATTATATTTATTGCCGATGTGCTTCGGCGTTACACTATTTTCAAGGCTAGCAAGTTAGTAATTAATTGCAAATAATAGTATCCGTATCGTCTTAGACCCTACCGTTATTTCAGTTTATTAACGATACCAGACCAATGGACCTCATAATTTAAGAAATTATGTCTAAAATTACAAAGCGTTTAAAAAAAAGGAAAAAAAATCTGAAAAAATGAAAAATTCAATATATCTGGATGTTCTGATAATGACCCTAATTATTTTCAAAGCAATTCTAACTTAGAAAAATCATTTAACCAAGGTATTTCCTTTCGCAAAAATATAAGGAAACATCCCAGCGTATGAATCATTCTTTATCAAGAAAAGTTCAAAAAAAAAAATCAAACAACCGAACATATAATAGCCACGTGTAGATTGATGATTGATGACGCTATTAAAATATTGTCTATACATCATTTATATTACGTAGCAAATGTATAAATACTGAAATCCTAGCTTATTCATCCATTCTCTAAGTTTTCTCCCATCAAAATCCTTAAAACACGCAAGCTATCCAGAGAGGAGAGTAAGTCTGTATTAGTTAATATAGGATTTGTATATTTTGAATGCAATCCAAGTGAAACATTTAATTGAATAATTATATAATTATTATTTTCTATAATTTTTTAATTTCTTATATAATATATATATTTAAGTTCTAAGGGTATTATTTCGACAGTTTGTTGGAGAAAACTACTGTATCTCTAAACTTCATTTTGGTCTTAAATGAAAGATCTTAGTATGTTGATTTGTCAAAGTTAGTTTTTGTGTCTATGATTACTATTATTTAGCGGTAATTTACAATTAGAAATTGCTTTAAGCGCATGCGTAGTGTAATGATAAAAATCCTCTTTACGTACATCCGCAAAAATTGGCTTCTGCGCAGGAGTCGTAGAAGCAAGGCCTAGAATTAAATTATATAAAAACCTATTATTTTTCATTCTGTTGAAAGACGTGAGATTGGTAGATATAATACAGGGTGATTCAGTCAATTTCTGACCATTTCACTCGAATGACGTTCATTAGGGATAAACAATTGAAAGAATATGAGCGTGATATCGAATTTCTAAATAGTTGGAGTTTGTATTGTTACAACGGCGTTGCATGAAAATCGTATTGTTGAAAAATTGCGCCCGCTTTATCAACAGAGCAGAAATGCAAGGTTGTCGAATGGTGTTTCGAGACAAAATCACCTGTAACCGTGCAAAGAAAGTTCCGGAAGGAGTATAAGTGTCGAGACGCACCAGGCAGGCATGCAATCATGGATTTTGTCAAGTAATTTCGTGCCACTGGATGTGTTAAAGGCAAGAAAAAAGGCGGGAGTGAAGCTCGTGTTCGAACGACCGAAGTTGTCGAAAATGTTCGCACAAGGTTGGTCGATTCCCCTACCAAAAAATCTGTTCGCCTGCGAGTCCTGACCTAAACCCATGTGATTTTTATCTCGGGGTTCCTTAAAGACAGTGTGCTCATTACAGCACCAAGAACCTTAGACCAGCTGCGACAAAGCATCGTCGACTGCTGCACCCTTGTGGATGCAGAAATCCTGGATAGATTTATGAACAACTTCACCATTCGGCTGCGAGCAGTTCAAAAAGTTCGTGGTAACCACATTGAGCATATCATCAAGACTTTTCCCACGGGAATAAAAACTCCGAACTGCCTAAAATATCATACTGTATGCTAAGTTTGTAAACATTAATGGGTCAATACATCATAGTACTGAAATGGCCAGAAATTGACTGAATCACCCTGTATATTAGGAATCAAACAGTAATTCAAGTGTAAGCTTGTCACTGAGATTAATTTAAGTTCTGACAGAAGATCTTTTTATAAAATTAAACCATTTTATATTTCAATATTTTTTTCTTTTCGCTACAGGTAATCTCTATCTTTTTAGAAACCGGAGGCCATTAAAGTGCCTTACCAGAGGCTATTCAAATGCTCTGTAAATATATGATGTGTCAATAAGTGATTGAAATCTATAGGGAATGAAATTTTGATCGTGTTCAACAATCAGTTCTTAAAAGTAATTAAAGATGATTTCAACATGCAGAGTTAAGAGCTCGTCTTCGCATTTATTCATAAAAATAAATCTATTTTTGTATTATACATAAATTTATTTGTGCATTGTGCAAATTAAAAAGGTAGAACGAATTTTATGATTGAAAAAAGAAAAGGGATTTTTAACGTGTCATGATTTTCTCGTTTAACAGTGTCAACAGTGTATTGTGAATATCGATTTAGTGGCACTCCGGTGGGTTTGGCAGTAATATTATAGAAACAGATTTTTCTATAGCTTTGTACAATTTAATTTAAATCTACAATAATTGTATTTGTTTAGTGTACAAAACTCCCGTATATCTGTACAAAATTCACTTATTATATACGTACACTAGTATTGGATATCACCTATATTTTTAAGCGGCATTTGAATATGAGCTTCTACATAGTCGTACATTCCACAGCACGGACTTTTGCATATCGCTCAAAAATTCTTAATGGTATTTATGTCCGGAGAAATCCCTGGCCAGTAAACTACTTGTATTTGCTGTTCTGTCTTGGATTTCTTCACCACTTTCGATTTGTGAGAGCGGGCTAGGCCCTGCCTGTTGCAAACCCCAATACAATCAATCTTTTCCAGCTCGGGAACAACTTTCATTCGTAAACCTCAATATATTGTGGCAAGCTCATCATTCATTCTATTGGCTGTAAGCTTCCCACATCACATTCATTCGAACGCAGTAAATATCACGATTGTCTCTGAAAACATCTCTTCAGTTTTGTATTTCATTTAGTTTGTGGGTGTATATGTTAACGTTAGGGACCTATTAATATATCTTGCTAATCGGAAAACATTAACATAATATTTTTAGACGCCTGTCAATACGTTTAAGCCTGTAAAAGTGACTAAATCTCATCTAAAGGTAAAGTAGTTTTCTTGCAACTTATACCATGATTTCAACTTAATAATTCAGTAATGCAGGTCCGTAGTTAATTCCGATATCCCGATAGACAAATGGTTCAATAGACATAATGGGAATGAACACGCCAATAAACTGTATTTGTAGAAGATAACTATGTTATTGCTATTATTTTATAGTTAACACTAGCTGATTTGCCCGGCGTTGCTCGGGCTGTTTGTTTGATGAAATTTTGCAATATCTGAATTTGAATATAAACAAAAAAGCCTTAATAAAGTGTATATTCACTTTGGAAAAACGAAAGGATTCTTTTAAATGATCGCGCTGAAATTTTGTGTCCATTTGGATTCAGCAGGAAAATTCGACATTGCAGCGTTAACATTTTAAAATATCAAAGAAAGGTTATGAGGATTGATTTATTTCTGCCTATATTAAAAAATACTTAATAGATGGATTGAGAGAGTTAACGAACTCTGCTTACAGCCTCATCAGCATCTCTCATCAACATGTAACCGTTTCAATAGAGTGTTATTCAGTCACAGAAAGTGGAATCATGTCCTGAATGTGGTTGTTTATATTGACAGTATCAGTTAAAGCAACAAGGATTGGCATCTCACACAATCAGTTGAGATCTTTAAAATTTTCTGATTTGTTTAGATAAACATCTATGACTTCTTTAAAGAAAGTTATTAGATATATAACTTTTCTAAAGGAATTTACGAAATTGCAAAACCCATATGAAAAATAAATTTTCTCCAGTTATTAGCTCATGAGGAAAAGTACCTACACATTTTCAGCAAAAGCTTGAACAGCTGCATGCCTACATGTTTTATTCTCTTATTTGTTTTAGAATAATTTCTTACATCTATCCAAAGATTTTAATAAAAAAAAGATATTAGAATGATTTTTTATTTTATTTATTTATTACTTTTTATAACTATCCCTCTTAAAAGAGAACCATTAAGACAAGCATCGTACCTTACGAAAACGAAAGGCCCTGGCACGGAAAAGTCACCTTATCTTCTTAGTCGAAGGAACAATGTAACCTTCATTGTTTTTAACAAACGAAAAAATACTGATTGCTAAAATTCAACATGGAAATAATGAATACTATATTGTTGCTTGGACTAAGATGATCAGCGAGGCCAACGACATAAGGCCTGGAAGCGAAAAAGTCACCTGACCTTCGGGGTGCTAGCAACAATCCAACCTTCATTGTTTGCAATAAACGAAAAAACACTGATTGTTAACATTCAAGATGGAGATAATGAAGGTTGGAAGTCCGAATAACAATGTAATCATCAATATTTCAATCTTTATTTTTAACAGTCACTATTTTTTCGTTTGTTTAAAACAATGAAGGTTTGATTGTTGGTCGGCCTGCTATAGTCAGGCGACTTTACCTTGTATTTATCGTTGGCCTCGGATGATCAGGCAATGACGTTTATTAAAGATAGACTCCGAAGCAATTGTTGTAACTTGAAGCAAATTGGGAAGCTCCATGCCCAGAACTGTCATGGCCGAAAGTGAGTGAAGATGATGCAAAACACATGGCTAAACATGACAGTAGCTGATTAATAATTCTTTCACACGCTGATCACGGAGTGATAAGTTTATCTTTTCTTTTACTTTGTATTTGAAGTATTTTATTATATTTTATAAACATTTCTCGATCATGGTTTCAATTTCAATTTCGTTTCGTTCGTCTTTCAGTTATATATATTCATTTTAGTTACGTATTTTTAATTTATGCTTGTGGAAAATGATTCCTGATCCTTTTTACGCAGAACAACTTTGAGGAATGGTTTTGAATTAATTATTCCTCGGGCCCAAAATCTTCAAAAACACAGCAGCCGAACAGCTAATTACTGCACGGCTCACTCTTGCCCAGAACTGTCATGGCTCAATTTGCTTCACTTTTTGCGCTGTTAAGAATAGAATTCGGAGTCTATCTTTAATATACGTCATTGTGATCAGGTGAGTTTTTAGTGCCAGGGCGTGTTTTTTTCGTCGGCTGCGGCATCTATTAATTTCTTCAACCATTTTTAACTTAGCCGATTGTAGACACAAACACCATGGGCTGATTGTTCACACATGCAAGGAAACAAAGTCAATTTCATATAGACCTTTTCCTCTAAACCGAAACGGAGTAACCGCGCAGAAGCAGACAGCAAAAAAACTTCCGTTTCCTGCTTTGAAATGTACAAACACTAGTACACATCCGGAAGAAAAACGAACTCTTTTTGCTGTCCTGCTTCTGCGCAGTTACTTCGTTTCGGTTTCGAGGGAAAGAACTTTATATAGATATAAAGATTATTAATTTCTATGTTTTCGGTCCAGTTTTAGATTTTTTCCATCATTGTGATAGTATTACACGGCTGTACGTTAAATTTTAACTTTATAGCTTACTTCTAAGTTGCCTTTTAAAACCGTACAAACATACTTACATTGCCTTTTATATGTATAGATTACAATAATGATGAAGATAATCGCTGGCGTTTTCGTGGCACTTTTGTTGGTCAGCATTGGTAACTGTCAAAATGAGGGAAATGGAACGTCCTCTAGTTCCGAATCGCAAGAAGGTGAAGGGCAGGGACATCACCATCACCATCATCACCATGAGCATACAACTTCCACTACCCTTGCACCAGGCGAACAACAGAACGCATCGTAAATTTTATAGATGAAGTGAAAAATTATCAGCACTTTATTATTATTATCAGTTTAACAATTAAATCATGTTTATTAAAAAATTAATATATTGTGAAACGTTGACCACTTGTAAAAACGCTAATAAAGGAAAACTTTGCATTTACTTGATGTGCTTTCTGATTAAATAAAGTATTTATTAAATCTATTTCCTATCGGTTCTGGCGTAAGAAATTTCAACGGAAACTGGTGAAGGATCTCATCTGTTCAAATGCCTGTTGTACAGGGTGTTTACTAAACAAGAGCAAAAATTCAAGGAGTTATTCCTTGGGGGGTTTTATTAGAATCTTTTGTCCTTTGATGGCTTTAGGTATGCCGCTTTTTTCGAAGATAAAAGGCGATAAAAGTTTTTTGACAAAAACAACAGTGATATCTTTTAACAACATTCTGATTAATAAAAACGGCTGTTTTTTTGCACTCACACAGGTTTGTACATATATTGAAAACACTATCAGTTTACGCATGGTTTTTTTTACGTAATGTGGACAATGCAGAAGATTTGACAAGCATTGATTTCTGAATTAGGCTTAGCAGACAATTAGGGTTTGGACAATGAAGCGCCCCCTCGAAAACGGATCTCGCGACCAAAAGTTACTTTTAGAGAAGAATGGAAAAATGTTTACCAACGCGATTTTGTAACATTTATTTTTAAACCCATCTGCAAAAACGCATTCCATTTTATAATACACTGTCAAAATATTTCATAGCTTATGCATTTTCTTATAAATAAGCAAAATTGTTGAACGAGTGGAATACGGATCTAAGTGCATTAGTGACATAGATCCGTCTTCCATGATAGAAGTATCTTCAAGACATTATCAATAAAAATACGTGAATGAAAGAATTATATTGCGATAAATGAAACCAATATAGGATAATAACATTATAAGTTATGCAAAACATATTTATTTCTCCAAATGGAATGTCGATTAGGCGTGACTGAATTGATGCTGTTTATGTTTCTGTAGAAGGCCTGATATTCTTCTGCTAGATATTACAGCATATCCTTCAAATCCTTCAGCTTTTCTTTTTTTATCGGCAGATGTCCATTGTAAGCACTAGGAAGCTGTTGTGGAATTATTAGGACACGCTTTGGTTGGCCTCCCTTATTTACCAGTACTAGTCAATACGTACTCCAGCCTTCCATAATATTGTGTTTTGCGCACGCTTATCCCACTTGGATCATCACCTCTGTATTGCATCTACGCAGTATCTGTGATTTTTGGCGTAGATGCGTTCTTTAAGTCTTCTGCACTACAGATAAGTTTAACTTCAAAGGGATTTGATGGTCTGGCATCTGTGATTATTTTACCAGCTGTGATGGGACATATGCTGTTTCTTTCCTTAAAGAACGCTCAATAAGTGCAAAGTCCCGATCACAAGGCAAAAATGAATGGCCGGACACCAAAAATTTTTGCTCTATTGCGGTGAAATATCTGTTCTTGACTACATACACCATAAGAGCAATCATCTTCCATTGTTGTTTTGACCAACACATCGGTCTGTCCAAATGGTGAGCTTTCTGTCTTCGGCATTGGAAAGAATTTTACGTTTTCCTTAATATATTGCAATATGCATGAAGCTATATCAGTTGATCCTCTCTTAGCAACTAAAGTGCATATCATGAAGTGCATATCAGTTTCGTCCCATATACACACTCTTGCATGTCCAGTAGCTGCAGCGTGAATATTGAAGTTGTAGCAAGATAACTGTTGTTGGTAAAAAATGCTGGAATGGCTCAACATCGGAATAAGTATCATCTGCTCCAAATCTATGCACAATACCATGTTAGTCGGGTTGCTCTTTCTGTTATCAATGTCCTCACGAAGAGGCTGAATATCACTTTTCTGCTTTAGGGTGGTGGAACTCGATTTTTTTATTAACTCCTGCTGTTGTAGTTCACTGTTGGCAGCAATCATTTGCACATATAAACGATCACACAGTCCTGTGTTTAAACTCTGTAAAAATGGAAAACACATAGATCCGTTTTCTACGTGCAAGAATACTCACTGCGTTAGTAGAGTTTTCGATGGAATAACACCACCTTTCCGTGTTAGGTGTTCCATTCCAGCATCTTTTAGCCTTTTTTGTTTGTTATCCGTCCAGTTGAAAGGATTTACTTGTCTTTTTATGCCTTTGTTTTAAGTATTTAAGTCCAAATCTTCTCCAGGCGCGCGGCCATGTTGAAAGGGGAAGTTTTAATGGGGACGTTTTAATGGGATAAAAGAGCACTAAAAATTTAGAAAAAAATCTGAAAGGTGGTAGCATTACAGCAATAGGAAAGAAATAAAATCCACTCAATAATTTGATTTTGAAAAAAATGGCGCTTAGATCCCTTTTCGAGGGGACGCTTCAATTTCTTTTCAAAGGTACTTAAGATAGTTGCCTTGAAAAATTTTCCTTAAGAACGCACCCCTTTCAAATCTACTTATGGATTACTTAATAATTTGGTATTAAGTTCTAGAGAAGAAAGGTTACTAAACGTATATTTGATATTCAAATCCAGCTGCTTAGGTTTCGTTACTATTAACGTTCGTTTCAACTAGGGTAGATGTACCAGTAGTTGACAGTGTACCAGTAATTGACAATCCACGATTTAAAGTCTTTTAATAAAGTAACAAAGCAAGAAAAGGGACTGGAGTTGCCATGTCTTATTAAACAACGTATTAGGCTTCCCAGAAAAACAAAAAACAAGGAACTTTGGTCCCTATTATGGCCGCAAACACGTGTCGATTGTTCAATGCCTTATCGAGTCGAAAAAACCTTGTAATGAACCACTACGCGAGGGTTTGAGTACTTGAATTTATTTCATGAATGTTATGCAATATTTGTTATTAATTTTACGTGAACCTTTTTGTGTGATCAGTGGACAATACTTCTAGTAGACACAGAATTTCTGATGACTAATTTTTTAACTGTTTTAATCCACCGTCAATTACTAGAACCCAGATAAGTAGTGTCACTAGTAATTGACATAACCTGTCAGTTATTGATAATTTCTGTGTTTAAAAAAAAAAAAGACCACAAAATATACTAATGTGGTTTAGAATGTAGGGAAACATGATGGTTTTAAGTGTAACTTCTGAATTTCCAGTATTTAACCTAACTGTGTCAATTATAGGAACTTGACTGTCAATTTCTAGATCACCCACTTTGACATAAATCTTCTACGCCCTATTCGCCGATTCTTTTTGTTGGTCCTGAGTCTTGTCAGAGAGACGATCAACGGATAGCCCAGGACAAGTTATCTTCCAAGAAAAAAACTACTATTATGTTTACTATGATTAGACGTAGCATAGGATGAATTGGATGAATTTTGCAAAGTTGGAGAACAGTTGTCAAAAATCAGGGTTTTCTATGAACAAATTGTTGGCCAAGATCTGATGATACTGCACTACTGGAAAACACCTTCATTTTTTATGGTCTTTGCACTCTACGTGGGAATAGACTGATTTTATTTATTATTTCAAAAGGGAAAAAAGATAAATGATCAATATGAACAACTTAAGTTTTAAAAAGCACAATTTTAGTTACGTTAAATACTTTACACATTCTTAAAAATGCTTGATTTCTTCAGCTACTTTTGAATGTTATCAATTTTTTTTGTATAAATATATAATAAAAATGTGTAATTAAAGTATTGTCAATTACTGGTGAAACTGCCTGTCAACTTCTGGTGCATTAACTGTCAACTACTGGCGATTCATGCATTAGTTAGGAAAAAATTTAATAACTTAATAGCTTTTAAAGATATAATAATTGTATAGAGATTGGCGCATTCTGCATTCTATTTACAATTTAATGGTATAATTAGAAAAGTTTCAAAATACAATTTGTGTTACGTACAAAATTTTGTTTCACAGTAATGTCTTAAACTGTACATCTACCCTACTTTAACTTTTTTAACCCTAGAAATTTTATTTTTTATTAAATCGGTGGTAAATTTAGGAAAAAAACATTTAAGTTGCGATGTTAGGCATTGGCATAGCCAAGGGGGAAAGGCGCAAGGAAAACTCGATAATCCGCGGTCTTCCTTTTTGGGGGGGGGGGGGAGGCGGGGAAGATAAATTACAGTATTATTAGAAAATCTACAATGTTATGCAATTAGGTCTACAATTAAACGTTGCAGCGGAAGATAAAATAAAGTACGAGAAGCCAAATATACACCAGCAGACATGCAAGTAGAGAAATCTACAGTTTATTAAGTCATAATTGTATGTGTAGACCCCCTATTGTAAATAAAAATTGTTCAAAAGTATTTTTGTGTTGACTTGTGTCATTTATCGGCCATTTTGCGGATTATCCGCGGAATTCGTTGCCGTGCCACCCAATTCCGCGGATAACCGGGAATTTACCGTACTTCATTTTTGCTGAAAATAAGACATATACGGCGAATTTTGGGAATATTAAATATTGGCTTTTTTCAGCAAAGACGGAGCTATCATATGGTGCACTTCTCCACATAATTTTCTCATATATGTACTTAACTTGCCTCCCCATCCCCGAAATGGGTCTTGCCCCTCCCTCCACCTTGACATAAATCTTGGCTATGCCCATTGTATAAGGACTTGATGAACCAATTCTAACCTAACCTAATGTAACCTAACCTAACCTTTAAACAATCTTTAAAAATGAGTTATTGTGCTAAAGATTAGTTATACACGATGTCCACAAAATAAATATAAATCCTCAATATTCTATTAAAGGGGAAATACATGAAATAACACCTACTTTTGATGTTAAAACAAACAACATATATCTAAGATTTTATAGATATTAGTAGATCTCAACGTGTGCTTCCTTGGTGGCTCGCAGGACAATAGTTCAAATCAATCCAAGTACGTTGAAAAATATCCGGTGTAACTAAAAATAAGGGTCTGCTAATACGTTCTTTGAGCTTACAGATAGATACTATCAATGTCTGATAAACGATATCCTTAATGAATTACAAAGGAAAAAATCGAAGGTGTGATAACAGGAGAACAGGATGACCATGGCATTGGGCCTCCACGTCTAATCTATCGTGTAAGAAATTGGTGATTTAAAGACTTTCTCATATCCAAAGCTCAATGCGGTGGAAAATGAGGCGTTGAACATTCTGGAGTTGTGATATGGCATATACGAGAGGAGATCAAAAAGTAAGTTGCACTAATTCGCCGCAGGAGCGCGCTGTGTGTCGCCATCTTGGGCAAAGCGGAAAAGGGACATTACAGCGTAGATGTCGGATAGAACGGTTGCTGTGGTTTCCCGTCGTATTTTATGTGACTAGCGGGCTAAAAGCAATGGCGCGTCAACTGGATGTCCACTCCAAACTTGAGGTGCGAGCAGCCATCCGATATCTATGGGCCAAACGGGTGAATTGCACGGACATTCATCGTGAAATCACTGCTGTATAAAGAAATTGAGCGCCGGTGTTATTTTGTTACACGATAACGCAACACCTCACAAGGCCCGCCAAACGTGCGAACTGCTGCAGCGATTCAAGTGGGAGGTTTGGCAACATCCTCTATACAGTCCCGACTGAGCGCCATGCGACTTTCATCTTTTCGGTAAGCTCAAAACGGAACTCGGTGGACAACGATTTCGAAACGATGAGGAGGTGAAAGCGGCTGTCACCGTGTGGTTACAAAACGCTGGAGGAGATTTCTATGCATCCGGAATCGAAAAGTTGGTTGATCGTTCGGATAAATGTTCAGGGTCTCTTGGGGACTATGTGGAAAGGTGAACCTACATTGTATGCTGCTATCGCAGCGTTGCTTTTGTATAGGTTGTGTAATAAATGGCCATGCCATGGAAGTGCAACTTACTTTTTGACCTCCCCTCGTAGTTATAACATATCCCCGTATGTTGTACCAGTAACAGAGGTTCAATGCAACAAATAAGGGCCTGTGACACGATCTAGCATCAGGGCTGCCTAGACATTAACTTTTGTAATGTCTCCTCGGTGTTGTATTCTTAGGTCCATTTAGAACAAGCTGGAGAACAAGAGCGTCATTGGAGAACAAGAATGATGTATTAGAAGAATTCTTCAATGAGGCAAATAACGCCACAGGAAAGGACGTTACAGGAAGTAGGAGAGAAAGAACGAAAAGGAGACAGAAGAGAAAAATTAGTTAGCGATCGAATGCGTAACAAAGGACGTGATGAAGATGGGAGAAACAAAGCTACGTGGCGGAAAACGAAAAGCGTGGAGAAAAGGAAGGTGAAGAGAGGAGAGGCAGGTAAGAGTTGACATCGAAGCGGGAATGGAGATAGAAAGAATATCTGATATCGACAGAGGACACGAGGCTGCAGAGAAAACCTAAGTCCAGGGTAGAAATTAACTCTTAAGTGTGGTTTCCCACTTGTCAACTATTACAAAAATTCTGATCACCTAATTTCATATGTGGTTTAAGAATGTAAGATTAAATGAATGTCTCTTTTGCCACAATAATGAAAAAACAGAAAAATACAACCTGATACTGGAAGATCTTTTCGGAAGCGATTGCTACCATCGTTCAGCAGTCCAGGACTCCCCTAGTTCGAAGACCGGCGAGTGAACTTCCTGTTTAGTGAAAACTAGACGTATTTATACGGAACACTAATCAATCCTGACAATTGTCGAAAGAATGTAAGAAGCCAATTTCGTTGGTTGGTTATTCGGGTCAGCCACTGAATTAACGAGGTATATTTCTAGGTTAAGGATCGATGTTTTCACTGCCTGATGTATCGCAATGCTTTCAAAAGGGTCCAGGAGTTGCCTTTTATTTATTGAGGATATCAATTTTTACATTATTAATAGGAAAATCGTGGCCGGGTATCGATGGAGTGCTTGGCTACTGCAGATTGGTTTATCCTTCCGTATTTTCTATGAGCCATATGCTCTTTGTATCTAGTTCTGACATTGCGAATCGTTTGTCCTCGACATTGGGCACACTTGATTTCATAGATTCCTGATTTAATTACAGCCGGGATTTTGTCCTTCGGGTTTGGTAGGGAGTCCTTGATAATCTTGAGGTTGCTGAAACAGACAGTAAGGCCAAATGACTTGAGTGCAGAGCTCAATCCTTTAACTAGTTGCTTATTATATGGTACTGAAATCATACTATCTTTGTTTTCGTGGCTGCCAAATGTGGTTATGTCCTTGATGAATTTTTTGGATCTTCTTTTTTCTAAGCATGTCTACAATGATGCGTTCGTTGTACCCGTTGCTGGTTGCGATGATCTTGATGAGGGCAATTTCCTTCCGAAACCTTTCTTGGATCAAAGGGATATTGAGCGCTCTGTCCAGCATGGCCATAAAGGTAGCAATCTTCTGGTTCCATGGGTGGCTGGATTCAAACGGGATGTAATTAAGTCCATTTGAAGGTTTACAGTAAATGTCAAATTCTAGTCAGTCTCTTCCTCTGAAGATAGTGACATCGAGAAAAGGAAGCTTTCGATCGTTTTCTAATTCTAGTGTAAACTGTACAGATGAATAGAAGCTATTTAGGTGATTTAGGAAAACATTGACATCTCACTTGTTAGTATCAAAAATTGTAAAGATATCATCCACATAACGATAACAACAATCTGGAAAGTAGAAATTAGAGGTTTTAAGAATGTCTTCAAAGCTTTTAAGGAATACCTCCGCCAAGATTGGGCTGAGGCAAGAGAATGTCTTCGGTCATTTTGAACAACTGGTCTTGAAAACTAAAAATATTGTTATTAATGCAGAGTTTAATGAGTTCAGGCATTCTGTACCTTGGTTGTCACTTTATTCATGTGCAGGATATTGATTAGAAATGTTGAGATATTGTACATTTATATATGTTGTATGTAGCGCCATCTGTTGTAACAATATCATTTAAAACTGCAGCATAAGGAATAATGGGATTCTTTTGTTTCCTTTACGTTGTTGATAACTGAGAAAGCATGACAATAAAAGCGTTATTAATTCTCCCGTTATTAATTCTCCCGTTATTAATTGCTCATCTCTATTCCACCTATTTTAATTAAGATGGTAGCAGCCTGTGGTTAAGTGAATACCTGAGAAGACGACTGCAAAGGTCAGTGTAAATTTTAAAATTACGATCAAGTGTTAAGAACAAGAAAGACAATGGCGGACGTAACAATACCCAAGTTTGATGGAGAAGACTATGGGATCTGGAAGAAACGTATTCTGATGTACTTAAAAATGAAAAAATGTGATAGAGCTAGACAAGAAACAGACGGAGAAGACTGGGACGAAAAAGATTTTAAAGCCATAAATTATATATATAGTGCCATCTCGAATAGACAATTGGAATTTGTAAGTGACAAGGAAACTGCGTTTGACATCATGAAAAAATTTGAAAAATTATATTCGAAAGAGTCGACAGCGCTACAGATTGTTTACAGAAACAGACTAGAAAAGTTGAAGCTGAAGGACTACAGTGACACGTCAATATTTTTTAGCGAGTTTGAGAAGGTAGTAAACGAATTAAAATCTGCTGGAGCAATAGTAACAGAAAAAGAAAAAATGCATTATATGCTGAGAACTTTACCCGAATCACTAAGCTATATTGGAGACTTAGTTGACATCGTAAAGTAGAAGATGAAACAGTGGAGTACGTAAAAAGCAAAATAAAAATGATAAATTTGACAGAAAACGAAGAATGTGTGGGTGCAACCTCAAGATCAAGTGCATTTGCCATAGAAAGAAGATCAAATACGAGAAAACAGGAACAGGTGTGCTACGGATGCGGCAAACCAGAGCATATACAGGGTGAATACAAATGTCTGAACCCCCCCTTTTATTTTTTGAACCGAAGCAGATATGTCAATTTTGATGAATCCAATGAATAGGAAGTTGTTGGTGAGCTATCCCATGGTGCACTTTTCTTCATCCCATATGTGCAAATTAGGACACATTCAAAATGTATCTCAAAAACCATAAGGGATAGAGAAAAAAATTCAATTGCAAACTTGTTCAGGAGAAAAAAACAAACAAAACAAAACAAAAATCATTCAAATCGGAAGAAAACCAATCACCCACAATCACGTGGTGAACTGTTCGTAATTTTGGAATTATTCTGCCTTCAGTGTGCTGAAACATGCCTTTTATTTGTTTTTCTGCATGAAAGTAAATGTGAGTATGGTAATTTATTTTAATTTTTTGATTTGCATGCTTTACATGGTGGAAATATCAACATTCAGTTTTCCTTGTGCAGTGTGACTGTTTGATTTTTTTTGTATAAGAGAGAATGCCTCTGGCTGGATCAAGCAGAGGTTTATAAAGACGCAGCATACAGCGACGCATAAGCAGTTGAGGAAACTTCAGTCAACGTGGAAGCTATGGAAATTCACAACGTGGATATTCACAGGGTGGTAGATGAGAACAGTTTGGTTCAAGAGATGGTACTAATCAACAGAGTGGATAAGGGATGAGCAGCTTTAGCACCGAAGTACTGGTGCTAACATTATATGACAACATCTAAAGTGGGATTAAGTAAAAATGACGAATCAGTAGTTAACTGGTTGTTAGACAGTGGTGTACGGATGATATAATTAATGTTGATAAATATTTTATAGAGAGCATAACTTTAAAACAGCCTATTGATGTTAACTTTGGTGATGGTAGAGTTTTAAAAGCAACTAAAATAGGGTATGTGATAAGCTATTTTCCAGTTTATAACCGTAAAGTTAAAAATAAAACGTCAAATGTTTATTATGTTAAAGAAATGGATAGGAACCTAATTAGTTATGCTAAATTCACTGATCAAAAAAAGATAGTACCAAACAGAAATAATGCAAAAAATTTTGATAAAAATAATAGGTTAGTTGCAATTGCTTTCAAAGAAAATAGGTTATATAAAAGGATTAGTGAAATTGAAAACGAAGAGGCTAATGTTAATGTCTTAAGTAGAAATAATGAATATGGTTTAACGTTAAAAGAAAAATGGCACCGAATGTTAGGCCATGTAGATTTTAATTACTTAGATATTAGACACTTTGCGATTTTTCGTTACGAGATTTCAAAAAATACAAGAACGAAATAAATTACGAGATTTAAAATATTTCTCGTAAATATAATTTTTTGCGTTCTCGTAATTCAATCTCGTTACGGGATTTCCTGAAATTTTCGTTACGAGATTTTCTAAAATTTTCATGAGCACGAGATTAGTGCACATCTGATCTTGGACAACGCTACCTATCGGCACAGCTGGTAGATGCTTTAGTGTAATAAGTCTATTAAAGTATGCACGTCGATAACGCATAATTCCTGTTTATTAAAAAAAAAGTATTTATTTTATTGCTTGCTTTAAAGTGCTTAAATGGATAAGAAAATGTGTGTACTTACTGTCCTGTTTACTTAACGACGGCATGTTTTCGCAAGGACTAATGGGAATAAATGGGAGTGGGAGGGTCAACCACAAATATAGAGGAATAAATCGACAATGCCATTGAGTTTGTTGAAGCCTCCGCGCCATCTTAAGTGACTACAGAAAACGAAAAATTACAACCAAATACCACACACGTATTCACCATTGTACCTTGTATTTTATTCTAACTTACTTAATTAACTTTATAACATTAAATATTCTAAGAAAAAGCATATGAATCGAGTACTTGCTGCTTACACGTGTAGCACGGTAAGATGGGGGCAGCTTCTTAAGTCGGCTTCACTAGCGCCAATGAGAAAGGTACGGGCATTGCCGATCTATTCCTGTATATCTGTGGGGTCAACAAACGCAAGGAATTATGGGAACTCAGAATAAAATAAATTCTCGTTTTGTTCGTGGTGCACGCAACCTATTTCACGCAAACGAAAAATAAAATTTGACGAGAACGAGATTTAATTTTAATTTATTTCGGTCTCGTATTTTTTGAAATCTCGTAACGAAAAATCGCAAAGTGTCTATTATAAGTAAAAATCAAATGCTAGATGGAATACCAGAAAATTTGGGTTCTGAATACATGAAGTGTGGAATATGTATAGAAAATAAAATGCACAATATACCCTTTGAGAATAACAGGAGTAGTGCTAAAGAAATTTTAGAAATAGTTCATACTGATTTAAATGGGCCACATGCAGATACTGGAATAAATGGTGAAAAATATTTTCTTACATTTATTGATGATTACAGTAAGCTTGCTAAAGTGTTTACTATTAAATCTAAAAATCAAGTTTATGATTGTTTTGCAGAATACATAAATGAAATTGAAAATTTGACTGGTAAAACTTTTAAAAATTGAGATGTGATAATGGTAAAGAATATCTAAATGAAAGGATTTATGGTCTAACTAGAGAAAAGGGAATTTCTATAAACGTATGTCCACCATATATACATGAATTGAATGGTACAGCTGAAAGGTAGCAACAGAACAATTATGGATATGTCTAGATGTTTGTTAGCTGAAGCAAAAGTGCATCTCATATTTTGGCCAGAAATAGTATGCACAGCTGCATATCTTAAAAATAGAATACTAACAAATACTAAAGAAAAGAAAACGCCTTATGAAATAGTATTTGGGATAAAACCTAGCACTAAATATTTACATTGTGTGGTAGTAAAATTTTTGTACGTATCCCAGAACAAAGGAGAAAGTCTAAATGGGATAGAAAAGCCGATTTAGGAGTTTAATTAGGATACTAGCAGAGGACCAGGCGTTGCCTGGGATAATTACGCTTGTAGGTAAACAGAACAACCTCAGAAAGCTAAATTAAACCTCCAAATTGGTTAAATAATAACTCAATCACTACAATATAGAGCGAAAGGACTATCCATTCTAAGAAAAATCCGAAAGACAGGAATTTACCTCTTAACTGAAAAGATCCATTCTAGGTGATATACCGGGATTTGATTTATCGAAAAAAATTTTTTAAAGGCTCACAATGGATGGACCTTTCCAAGGATGCCTTCTAGTCTAAATAATTTTTTACTAACATAATCTTAGTTTAGATGTACACTTGGTGTTGTTGCAATATCTTTTCTTCTTCCGATGTCTTGAAGTAAAAATTGGCCATTCATCACTTTTTGTAGTCTAGTGGTCGCTGATACTTCTATTTACTTGCTTACTATTTGCTCAATATAGAACGGACCTAAGGAGTGCTTCCTCTATCGTCTTTCACTCTTTCTCAATCGTCTGCTAACCCATTATCTCCAGTTACTGATCATTTTTAAAGATTTTCAAGAAATTGTTAAGTACTAAGAATTCTCTTTTCTAAGAAAAGCCTGAATAACAGGAATTCTATGCATTGAATTCTATATTGCACAAACTTTGCCTTGCATTGTTGATCATGAGACATATTGTTGATCCATGAATAGTGTGGGTGTATTGCATGTTGATACCATTGTTGATACCTATTGTTGCGCAAACTTGTATTTGCATTGTCGGTCATGAGATATATATCGTTGGTCCGTGCAGAATGTTTGTGAATTGCGTGCTGATACCATTGCTGATAGTCATTGTTGCAAAAACTTTGTCTTGCATTGTTGGTCATGAGATATTTCATGTTAATATGCCCTGCCATAACCATGAATATCGATTTTTTTATCAATAATAATTATTTTTTAGAAATCTGAGGTAGACAGTGACCTTCCTCATGCTTTTGTACGCCAAATTTTATCAAGATCGGAATAAAACTGTAGATTTGTATAAAAAACAAACAAACAAACACACAAACCCTTTCAATGCTAACATATGGCATGTAATGTATCCAACAACTTAGAATGATGAGTCATGAATGAATATAACGTAAAATTAAGGATAATCCAAATTGGTTCAAAGGTACATGGTTTAATGATATCGTTATGGTCCATTGGAAACTTCCAATGCTTAAATATGGCATGTAATATATCAAACAACTTGGAATTATGTGCCATGAATGAATATAACGTATAATTAACGATAATCTAAATTGGTTAAAAGGTACGTGGTTAAATGGTAGCATTATGGTGCATTGGAAACTTCCAATGTTAACATAGGGCAGTTGAAAAAATGGTTCGCGAATGATTTAGTTTAGCCTTTCGGTACTTGGTTATGTCATTTCTGTATGGTTTATTATATTTGTACAGATGCTTGTAGATAGAAACGTTGTGAACTAGGTCGATTTTTATTTTGAAATTCTGAACTAAATCTTATAACTCTATAATAGAATCTGATGAAGATCTCTTAAGCAGCCTACTAATTTTCTTTGCCTTTTTAATATTTTGCAGCATTTTATGCGTTTTGTGAGCTCCTAGTGCTTTTGTGAGCTTACACGAATTTAAAACACCTTTAATAAAGTTGAAGTGCAAGTATGAGCATGCAAAAAGATACATTTTTCAGTATTGTTAAACAATAATATACATTTGGAGTTGAAGATTTTTTAACAGTATTATAAAAATTGAATTACATCCTTGATCCTAAAGAAGTTAGAAGTTAATTTTAATAAAATTAGTGTTTGAAGATTTCATATATATTCAGTATAAATTAACACTGCAGTATTGTTATATCATTAGCTATGTGATTTATTTCAATGCTCTAGAATTACTCAATCTTTTCTTTTCCATTTACAGCAAAACAATAGGATATTGTGTTATTAAAAATATGAATCTGCTTATGAATCATTCAATACTACTCTATCTGCGATAAACTGTCTCCTGTACAATTTTTACTCATAAATGAATCTATTCTGCGTCTGTGAATCATAAAACTGTAATTTACGGCGATGAATGAAATAAATATAATACGTCACGGAAAATATTAAAAGGTAAAATAACTTTGATAATACAGATAAAACAATATCCAAAAAATTTAGTCAGAAATTGTATTGGTATGTCCAGTTCATCGTTTTGTAAAAACATTAGGTCCTACACAGCAAATTTAAATTTAAAATTGAAAGCTAAATTTTCTAACGTTTTATACCTTAACTTATATTATTTTCTGTATAAGAAAAGCCTAATAAAAATAATTTTTATTATTATTCATTACAAATGTAAAGGAAACTACAAGAGATAAGAGATTCAGGAAGGTGGTCCCCAAAGGATACAATAAAATCTTTTACTATAAAAAAATTTCACAGGATTTAAAAAAAATGGTTGAAGTAAAGTGGCTGATTTTTCGCATTTTAATAAAAATCCCGAATTTTAATAAAGAGTCCTATGTTCCATTCAAATATTTCGATTTCAGATCTGAACAGCCTATTTTAGAAAGACAATAAATATTTGTATAAAAGAAAATCTCCGATTGTTTAAGAGAAGCAATTCGATCGTTACTTGCGAATAAAATTCTTTATGCTGTCAATTCCAGTCAAAGCAGAACTGAAATATGCCCATCTATAATTGAAGGGCTACCTGGAAAAACGTTGTAAGTGACACGCAGTTGATTTTGAGAAAAATGACATTATATTTTCTAAGCAAGCTTGGATTTCCAAAGAACTACGTTTGAATAACACGGAATTTCACAAGTTAAAAAACGGATTTATTGCCCTAGATTAAGCCACGTGATGGATAACCTCTCTGTTTCGCTTAATTTCATGTTTACAAACTTTCGGCTGATTTGTCACTTAGAACGTTTTTCCAAGCAGCCCTTCAATTACCCATTAAAAATGTCAATAGTGCATTTACACTTAAATTCTCTTTCATTACAACAAATTCAAGAAATTGAATTATTTGTCCGTATGAGTTATTCTGAACTGCTTAATGATGGAGTTGTTAGTCGACTTCATTCAACGAAAATTTCTACTTCATCCTATTTGATCGTCGAACTTCGGGATATTGAACGTACGAAAAGTAAACACGATGTGAAGTTGAGCTACAGCGAAATAGAAGGATTAAATTTTTATTACCAATCACTTTATTTAATTGTTATTAATTTTCACTACAAAATTCCAATTGGCTCCTTAATTTATTGACTCGTATTATCTTATAAGAGAAGAACACAGTCATAAAACTTTAGAAAAACACTTAAGAAAATTATAAAAATAATTAAATATTACAAATTTATATGCAAAAGGTGTCTAAATACCAAAATCGGAAATTTAATCTATTTCATCAAGTATCATATTTCATTCATAAAATTTAAATATTGGAATCATATCATAAAACGCCTTTTTATCTTCACCTATAGAAATTTATTTTTCTCTTAAAAAGTACCAGCATTATAAACTTTATATTATTTATGTAATTTATGTATTAAAACTTCAATTATTATAGAAATAAAGTTACTTTATTCATCAGCTTAAAGACCAGTATAAATACTGAATAGATTTTATTTTTCAAACTTTCTTAATATTTTTTAATATATATACCGTAGAAATAGTAGTGATTGTCGAAATTTATGATCGGCCGACGCAGAAACTCATTCATTTATACCATCTGCCACAGGATTGATGGATCGAGTTGAAATTGAAATCTGCCACTCAATTGAAATTACGTATGTCATTTTCCAAGTAATACTGAATGACTTATTTCCTGAAAATCTGCTGAGAAGGAAAATTTTTGCAAACTGCTTTCGCCGTTAACATAAATTATGTAAGTTTTCCAATGAGGTGATTGAAGCTTTTCAGTACCTTCGTCATGTTTTCATACATTTCATCTGCAATGTTTTGAATCAGTTCAAATAGACAATAGATCTTTTTTTATATAGCGTAAACAACTTAACCCTTTCAGACCCTGTGTCCATTACAATGGACATATGTGAGTTTTATGTATATGGCTCTTAAATTCATGTGAAAGTTTTTTTTGTATATTTGTATTATCTCTAGGTTTTCTGTTGGTATATTACATTATAAAAATAATTTGTAAAGACACCCATCTCCAATGTGATGGACGTGAGGGGGTGATATATCGTCGTAAATCGCAATTTTGAATTATTGTATTTTTATCATTAGCAAATGTTATTTAGCAGTTTTCGACCAAGGAAAAAATTCTGCCATTAAAAGAAAAAAATGAGGTCTGAAAGGGCTACAACAGGAAAATTGCTAGGTTGAAGTTAAACAGTGGGCCAGTTTTAAGTGAGAAATCTACTTAAGGAAGAATTTAAATTTATATCTCTACCTGGAATAACAATATGAATGAACTATCCAAGACTCCTAGTAAAAGATTAGGCTTAATATCTCAACATCAGTATCTCCCTACTGAAATATTACTGGTTCTATACAATACACGTATCTGTTCATCGCTATGTTATGGTGTTCGATTTTAGGGTTCTACCTCTAATACTAACCTAACCAGAATCTTCCGCTGCAAAAAAGTTTTTTTAGAATATTATTATGGTCCCCGGCACGAAAGAAAAAGGAAAC
>JAHWFO010018052.1:0-175748 GCA_023313115.1 Rhysida immarginata | reverse complement strand
TTTTTTAGAATATTATTATGGTCCCCGGCACGAAAGAAAAAGGAAACTGGAGACAACTGAATATCTTGGAAAGTAAACATTGTACGAAAAAATATCCAAAATCAAAAGTGAATTTTTCGCGGGGGAAATTCATTAGTTAAAAATTACCCCCATCCCCTTATGAGGGGGGCTGGAGGGGGAGGGGGTAACTGAAATCTTAAATAGGAACCTCTATTCTTAATGATATACTCAGATTGTACACAATATTGAAGAAATGTTTTATTCTTGGTGTTTTTTTAATTGATCCAACCGTTTATGAGATGAAGGCCCTGAAAGTGTGGAACTTATAAGACCCAATTTTATGGATGAAGACAAAGAGATAGAGAGTCGGTCTTACAGACTTTCCTATTCTACTTTTTAATGGACTTTTTCAATACACTCGCATAGACTCTGTCTCAATAGGGCTGCTGCCTCCAAAAGTTTACTTGTGCACCAAAAAATTTTGAATTTTTGAAATTCTGACCGGATTCTTAAAGACCATTAAAAAGTATGATAGGAATGGCCGTAAGACCCATTCTCTATCTCTTTGTCTTCATCGAAAAAATTGGGTTCAAAACTTTAAAAGTTCCACATTATGAGGGCCTCTATGTCCTAAACGGTTTTATCAATTGAAAAAACACCAAGAATAATACATTTCTCGAACATTCTGTACAATCTGAATATACATTAAAAATAGGGGTCCTTTTTAAGATTTCAAAGTTCCCCTTTCCGCCCTCACAAGGGGGGGGGGGGAAATTTTTTAACTAATGAATTTACCCTGCGATATAATTCACTTCCGATTTTGGTCATTTTTTCGTACAATGCTTAGTTTCCGAGATATTCAGTTGTCTCAAGATAAATGTCTCACCCTGTATATCCAGCAACTGCTGTCATTCATTTTCAAGATAACTAATGGCTATCTATGTGTTTCTAATCCACCAATAATACAGTTTCAATACGATTTTCACTCTTACCCCACCAAATCTGCCTCCTCAATACGGTGCCCATTCGCCAAATGGAACTACCAAAGTAAGTGCATCTCCCATGCAGGAATAAAATGGTGGGCTATATTGTCTGAGAATTTAAGGCAAGCCCCAAACCCAGCATCCTTTAAAAGAAATATAAAGTTATTCCTTAAATAAATTTAACCCCATATCCTCTTAAATTAACTAACACGTTATTATGTAGTTCATTTATTTACATAATAAAATCAATTAAATATTAATTATTATTAAAAATACAGATAATTTATAATAGTCTATTATTAGCATTTTCGAAAATGAAACTGTATTTTTCAATTTTAATGATTGCATTATTATAAACAGCTATTTTATTTATGTTTTACCCTCCCGAGACGGCATATGTCGCTCTAAAGGCCATACCGGCTCTGGATAGGGTTATTATAATAACTGTTTTGGTATATAAATAAATAAATTCATTTGCATAAAGTTCCAATGTTTCTAAACGCATGCAAAATCTGATTACTTCTATAACATTTTATAATTTGAACCCGACCCTTTGCCCAAAATACTGATATCAATCAGTGCTCTGAAGATATAGTTCTTAATAAATGCGTCAGCGAAAATAAAATTAATTTCATGTACTGCTAAATTAGAAATATCTTAATCTCTTTTAAAAAATTCTGTTCAGGGAAAGTTGACTATAAAATCTCATGATGTCGACGAATGAGAAAGTTCAGACAGCTTCGAATTATGGCGCAAGTTAAGGTTACCCGTGTTCAGGACTTAAAAAGCGGCTGTCGATCGAAAAATAGTAGACCGTCTTCCGGCAGTTATACTAACAAGGGAATTATTCGTATATGTATGTCACAGATTTCCACCATATTGAAACATGTAACTCATCTGAAGCTACTATAGATGCTTGCAAAATAAGAGAGTGCGACATTTTGTTTCTTTCAAAATAAACCGCGAAAACGAAAAAAATTGAGCATACATAACCATACACAGACTCCATTGTTAAAGCGGATAGGCTGTAAGTTGGGATCTCAACAGAAATCCATCATCAGTTATCAGAAACGTGTGGTAAAAAATAAATGTGTAAAATGGACAGGATTACAACGGGGTTGATTTATTGAAGAAAAGTATACGCAATTCAGACCATCCTGAAAGAGGAAAAACTGTGATGCTGGAAAACACTGAAGCCGAGGAAATCATATTTAGCACTTGTTGCTAATGGAAAATGAATGCATGGGGCCATCAAAATCGCGGAGCCTTATGCAGCCGCGCAGTCCTCGGATCGACCCCGGCTCCTCTGATCTCTTCTATGGTCTCATCTGATGCGGTGGTCGCCTAGTGCTCTTCCTTTTCACTATCGATCCGGTTTCCAAAATGGTTTTTGTCCAGGCATTAATTGACATTTTCTGACAGTTGTTTAACTGTCTGTCCTCTGAACAGTGATCGGTAATTTCATTTTGGCACGCAATAATACAGACGCCACCTTTATCCTGTCTAGGCCTATTCCTGCTATAAGCAATTTCTGCAATAAACGACTATTTTAGATAAAACTTTGGAGATTACATATATCTTGCTCAAAATGATGTATGCCATTTCGATCAAAAATTATTAAATATCGTTACTGCAAAAATCTTTTATGGACTCCCTGTATATTGCTTCTATTCGGATATGATTGAGGAATTTTAACAACTGCAAATATAAGAGGGTACCAGTTATCAAGTACAGTATTACTATTGTTCTCCGACAAATAGGCTAACTTCTTTAAATTCAATTTGGCAAGACAGAACTTATATGAAAAAGAGTGCAAAAGTTAAACTAATTTCATGAAGTGATATACAGATTGAGTCTGAAACCCTGTCATAAACTTCACATTCGTACTCCCCATGGCCAAATAAGAAACAAATGTCCTATCAACATGGGTCTAAAATCCAGCCATTAACGAGAAAAATGGCGTCCAAATGTGGATGCCCCTGTGAGATTTGTTTACAGATGCTGTCCCAAATGACGTCCATGTGCTTCAAAACAGGCGTGCAGACGTCTCGGAAACGAACGGCGAACACATTCTACCCTCCTGTGCGGTTCCTAATTCCTAATGGCACTGTAATGGCGACTAGACATGTGGTTTATGCCCGATGGAGTTCCGGCACATTTCAGCGTGGTTGCACGCAAATTTCTGAATGATCGCTTTCCCGCAAGATGGATTGGACGTACGGGGCCAGTGGCATGGCCTCCTTGTTCTCCCGACCTCAATTGTTTTGATTTCTATCTGTGGGGGCATGTTAAGGATAACGCGTATGCAACGTCCGTCCAGGATGCGAATGAACTACCGAAACGCATTGTCGCCGAATCTGATGCCATTAGGAACCATGCAAGAGTGTTAGAAAGTGTTCGCCGTTCGTTTCAAAGATGTCTGCACGCCTGTGTTGAAGCACATGGACGTCATTATGGAACAATATCTATAAAAGAAACCTCACAGAGGCACCCACATTTGGACGCCATTTTTCTCGTTAACGGTTGAGTTTCAGACCCATGTTGATAGGACTATTTGTTTTTATTTGGCTATGCGAAGTTTGTGACAGGGTCTCAGACTCGCCCTGTATATAAATTTTTAAACTAAAAGTCCAAGAGAAGATGATACGGATACAATTATATTTATTGCCGACGTGCTTCGGTGTTACGCTATTTTCAAGGCTAGCAAGTGAGTAATTAATTGCAAAAGATAGTATCCGTATCGTCTTAGACCCTACCGTTATTTCAGTTTAATAACGATACCAGACCAATGGACCTCATAATTTTTTAAATTATGTCTAATATTTCAAAGCGTTTAAAAAAAGGGAAAAAAAATCTGAAAAAATGAAAAATTCAATATATTTGGATGTTCTGATAATGACCCTAATTATTTTCAAAGCAATTCTAACTTAAAAAAATCATTTAACCAAGGTATTTCCTTTCGCAAAAAAATAAGGAAACATCCGAGCGTATGAATCATTCTTTATCAAGAAAAGTTCAAAAAAAAAAAATCAAACAACCGAACATATAATAGCCACGTGTAGATTGATGATTGATGACGCTATTAAAATATTGTCTATACATCATTTATATTACGTAGCAAATGTATAAATACTGAAATCCTGGCTTAGTTCATGCATTCTCTAAGTTTTCTCCCATCAAAATCCTTAAAACACGCAAGCTATCCAGAGAGGAGAGTAAGTCTGTATTAGTTAATATAGGATTTGTATATTTTGAATGCAATCCAAGTGAAACATTTAATTGAATAATTATATAATTATTATTCTCTATAATTTTTTAATTTCTTATATAATATGAAATATTTCTTATATATTTATGTTGTTCTAAGGGTATTCTTTCGACAGTTTGTTGGAGAAAACTACTGTATCTCTAAACTTCATTTTGGTCTTAAATGAAAGATCTTAGTATGTTGATTTGTCAAAGTTAGTTTTTGTGTCTATAATTACTATTATTTAGCGGTAATTTACAATTAGAAATTGCTTTAAGCGCATGCGTAGTGTAATGATAAAAATCCTCTTTACGTACATCCGCAAAAATTGACTTCCGCGCAGGCGTCGTAGAAGCAAGGCCTAGAATTAAATTATATAAAAACCTATTATTTCTCATTTTGTCGAAAGACTTGAGATTGGTAGATATAATACAGGGTGATTCAGTCAATTTCTGACCATTTCACTCGAATGACGTTCATTAGGGATAAACAATTGAAAGAATATGAGCGTGATATCGAATTTCTAAATAGTTGGAGTTTGTATTGTTACAACGGCGTTGCATGAAAATCGTATTGTTGAAAAATGGCGCCCGCTTTATCAACAGAGCAGAAATGCAAGGTTGTCGAATGGTGTTTCGAGACAAAATCACCTGTAACCGTGCAAAGAAAGTTCTGGAAGGAGTATAAGTGTCGAGACGCACCAGGCAGGCAAGCAATCATGGATTTTGTCAAGTAATTTCGTGCCACTGGATGTGTTAAAGGCAAGAAAAAAGGCGGGAGTGAAGCTCGTGCTCGAACGGCCGAAGTTGTCGAAAATGTCCGCACAAGGTTGGTCGATTCGCCTACCAAAAAATCTGTTCGCCTGAGATTAATTTAAGTTCTGACAGAAGATCTTTTTATAAAATTAAACCATTTTATATTTCAATATTTTTTTCTTTTCGCTACAGGTAATCTCTATCTTTTTAGAAACCGGAGGCCATTAAAGTGCCTTACCAGAGGCTATTCAAATGCTCTGTAAATTTATGATGTGTCAATAAGTGATTGAAATCTATAGGGAATGAAATTTTGATCGTGTTCAACAATCACTTCTTAAAAGTAATTAAAGATGATTTCATCATGCAGAATTAAGAACTCGTCTTCGCATTTATTCATAAAATAAATTTATTTTTGTATTATACATAAATTTATTTGTGCATTGTGCAAATTAAAAAGGTAGAACGAATTTTATGATTGAAAAAAAGAAAAGGGAATTTTAACGTGTCATGATTTTCTCGTATAACAGTGTCAACAGTGTATCGTGAATATCGATTTAGTGGCACTCCGGTAGGTTTGGCAGTAATATTATAGAAACAGATTTTTCTATAGCTTTGTACAATTTAATTAAAATCTACAATAATTGTATTTTTTTAGTGTACAAAACTCCCGTATATCTGTACAAAATTCACATATTATATACGTACACTAGTAATGGATATCACCTATATTTTTAAGCGGCATTTGAATATGAGTTTCTACATAGTCGTACATTCCACAGCACGGACTTTTGCATATCGCTCAGAAATTCTAAATGGCATTTATGTCCGGAGAAATCCCTGGCCAGTCAACTACTTGTATTTGCTGTTCTGTCTTAGATTTCTTCATCACTTTCGATTTGTGAGAGCGGGCTAGGCCCTGCCTGTTGCAAACCCCAATACAATCAATCTTTTCCAGCTCGGGAACAACTTTCATTCGTAAACCTCAATATATTGTGGCAAGTTTATCATTCATTCTATTGGCTGTAAGCTTCCCACATCACATTCATTCGAACGCAGTAAATATCACGATTGTCTCTGAAAACATCTCTTCAGTTTTGTATTTCATTTAGTTTGTGGGTGTATATGTTAACGTTAGGGACCTATTAATATATCTTGCTAATCGGAAAACATTAACATAATATTTTTAGACGCCTGTTCAATACGTTTAAGCCTGTAAACGTGACTAAATCTCATCTGAAGGTAAAGTAGTTTTCTTACAACTTATACCATGATTTCAACTTAATAATTCAGTAATGCAGGTCAGTAGTTAATTCCGATATCCCGATAGACAAATGGTTCAATAGACATAACTGGGAATGAACACGCCAATAAACTGTATTTGTAAAAGATAACTATGTTATTGCTATTATTTTATAGTTAACACTAGCTGATTTGCCCGGCGTTGCTCGGGCTGTTGGTTTGATGAAATTTTGCAATATCTGAATTTGAATATAAACGAAAAAGCCTTAATAAAGTGTATATTCACTTTGGAAAAACGAAAGAATTCTTTTTAATGATCGCGCTGAAATTTTGTGTCCATTTGGGTTCACCAGGAAAATTCGACATTGCAGCCTTAACATTTTAAAATATCAAAGAAAGGCTATGAGAATTTATTTATTTCTGCCTATATTAAAAAGTACTTAATAGATGGATTGAGAGAGTTAACGAACTCTGCTTACAGTCTCATCAGCATCTCTCATCAACATGTAACCGTTTCAATAGAGTGTTATTCAGTCATAGAAAGTGGAATCATGTCCTGAATGTGGTTGCTTATATTGACAGTATCAGTTTTAGCAGCAAGGATTGGCGTCTCACACAATGAGTTGAGATTATTAAAATTTTCTGATATGTTTAGATAAACTTCTCTATAAACATCTATGACTTCTTTAAAGAAAGTTATTAGATCTATAACTTCTCTAAAATAATTTACTAAATTGCAAAACCCATATGAAAAATAAATTTTCTCCAGTTATTAGCTCATGAGGAAAAGTACCTACACATTTTCAGCAAAAAGCTTGAGCAGCTGCCATGCCTCGAAGTTGTATTCTCTTATTTGTTTTAGAATAATTTCTTACATCTATCCAAAGATTTTAATAAAAAAAGATATTAGAATGATTTTTTATTTTATTTATTTATTACTTTTTATAACTATCCCACTTAAAACGTGAACCATTAAGGCAAGCATCGTACCTTACGAAAACGAAAGGTCCTGGCACGGAAAAGTCACCTCATCATCTTAGTCGAAGGAACAATGTAACCTTCATTGTTTCTAACATACGAAAAAATACTGATTGCTAAAATCCAACATGGAAACAATGAATACTATATTGTTGCTTGGATTAGGATGATCAGCGAGGCCGACGAGATAACAAGGCCTGGAAGCGAAAAAGTCACCTGACCTTCGGGGTGCTAGCAACAATCCAACCTTCATTGTTTTCAACAAACGAAAAAACACTGATTGTTAACACCCAAGATGGAGACAATGAAGGTTGGATTGTTGCTAGCACCCCGATGGTCAGGTGACTTTATCGCTTCCAGGCCTTGTTATCTCGTTGGCCTCGATGATCAGCAAAGCCAACTAGAAAGACAGGCCTGGACGCGGAAAAGTGCCACCTAACCATGGAAGTCCGAATAACAATGTAATCATCACTGTTTCAATTTTTATTTTTAACAGTCAGTATTTTTTCGTTTGTTGAAAACAATGAAGGTTTGATTGTTGGTCGGACTGCTATAGTCAGGTGACTTTTCCGCATCAGGGCAACACCTCCTAAAGAGAAAGCATCTGCACGGAAACGTCATACACTGTTACATCATCATAGTAGTGCATTGTTATTCGTATTTCTACCAATAATAAACCCTGAATTTGCACTACTATGATGATGTAACAATGTATGACGGTTTCCGTGCAGAGGCTTTCTCTTTAGGAGGTGTTGGTCAGGGCCTTGTATTTATCGTTGGCCTCGGATGATCAGGCAATGACGTATATTAAAGACAGACTCCGAAGCAATTGTTGTAACTTGAAGCAAATTGGGAAGCTCCATGCCCAGAACTGTCATGGCCGAAAGTGAGTGAAGATGATGCAAAACACATGGCTAAACATGAGTAGCTGATTAATAATTCTTCCATACGCCGATCACGGAGTGATAAGTTTGTCTTTTCTTTTACTTTGTATTTGAAGTATTTTATTATATATTATAAGCATTTCTCGATCATGGTTTCAATTTCAATTTCGTTTCGTTCGTCTTTCAGTTATATATTTTCATTTTAGTTACGTATTTTTGATTTATGCTTGTGGAAAATGATTCCTGATCCTTTTTCGTGTCTGTTTGTACAGTTGTACGCAGTTTAACTTTGAGGAATGGTTTTGAATTAATTATTCCTCGGGCCGAAAATCTTCAAAAACAAAGCAGCCAGACAGCTAATTACTCCACGGCTCACTCCTGCCCAGAATTGTCATGACTCAATTTGCTTCACTTTTTGCCGCTGTTAACAATAGAATTCGGAGCCTATCTTTAATATATGTCATTGTGATCAGGTGAGTTTTCAGTACCAGGGCATGTTTTTTTCGTAGGCTGCGGGATCTATTAATTTCATCAACCATTTTTAACTCAGCCGATTGTTGACACAAACACCACGGGCTGATTGTTCACACATGCAAGGAAACACTCAATTTCATATAGATCTTTTCCTCGAAACCGAAACGGAGTAACCGCGCAGAAGCAGACAGCAAAAAAAACTTCCGTTTCCTGCTTTGAAATGTACACATCCGGAAGAAAAACGAACTCTTTTTGCTATCCTGCTTCTGCGCAGTTACTTCGTTTCGGTTTCGAGGGAAAGAACTTTATATAGATATAAAGATTATTAATTTCTGTGTTTTCGGCTCAGTTTTAGATTTTTTCCATCATTGTGATAGTATTAAACGGCTGTGCGTTAAATTTTATCTTTATAGCTTACTTCTAAGTTGCCTTTTAAAACCGTACAAACATACTTACATTGCCTTTTATATGTATAGATTACAATCATGATGAAGATAATAATCGCTGGCGTTTTCGTGGCACTTTTGTTGGTCAGCATTGGTAACTGTCAAAACGAGGGAAATGAAACGTCCTCTAGTTCCGAATCGCAAGAAGGTGAAGGGCAGGGACATCACCATCACCGTCATCACCATGAGCATACAACTTCCACTACCCTTGCACCAGGCGAACAACAGAACGCATCTTAAATTTTATAGATGAAGTGAAAAATTATCAGCACTTACTAATTACTATCAGTTTAACAATTAAATCATGTTTATTAAAAAATTAATATATTTTGAAACGTTGACCATTTGTAAAAACGCTAATAAAGGAAAACTTTGCATTTACTTGATGTGCTTTCTGATTAAATAAAGTATTTATTAAATCTATTTCCTATTTCCTGACGTAAGAAAATTCATCTATTCAAATGCCTGTTGTACAGGGTGTTTACTAAACAAGAGCAAAAATTCAAGGAGTTATTCCTTGGGGGGTTTTATTAGAATCTTTTGTCCTTTGATGGCTTTAGGTATGCCGCTTTTTTCGAAGATAAAAGGCGATAAAAGTTTTTCGACAAAAACAATAGTGATATCTTTTAACAACATTCTGATTAATAAAAACGGCTATTTTTTTGAACTCACACAGGGTTTGTACATATATTGAAAACACTATCAATTTACGCGTGGTTTTTTTTACGTAATGTAGACAATGCAGAAGATTTGACAAGCATTGATTTCTGAATTAGGCTTAGCAGACAATTAGGCTTTGGACAATTGAAGCGCCCCCTCGAAAACGGATCTAACGACCAAAAGTTACTTTTAGAGAAAAATGGAAAAATGTTTACCAACGCGATTTTGTAACATTTATTTTTAAACCCATCTGCAAAAACGCATTCCATTTTATAATACACTGTCAAAATATTTCATAGCTTAATCATTTTCTTATAAATAAGCAAAATTTGTTGAACGAGTGGAATACGGATCTAAGTGCATTAGTGACATAGATCCGTCTTCCATGATAGAAGTATCTCCAAGACATTATCATTAAAAGTACATGAATGAAAGAATTATATTGCGATAAATGATACCAATATAAGATAATAACATTATCAGTTATGCAAAACATATTTATTTCTCAAAATGGATTGTCGATTAGGCGTGACTGAATTGATGCTGTTTATGTTTCTGTAGAAGGCCTGATATTCTTCTGCTAGATATTACAGCATATAGTTTTCAGCTTTTCTTCTTTAATCGGCAGATGTCCATTGTATGCACTAGGAAGCTGTTGTGGAATTATTAGGACACGCTTTGGTTGACCTCCCTTATTTACCAGTACTAGTCTAAACGTACTCCATCCTTCCATAATATTGTGTGTTTTGCGCACGCTTATCCCAATTGGATCATCACCTCTGTATTGCATCTACGCAGCATCTGTGATTTTTGGCGTAGATGCTTTCTTTAAGTCTTCTGCACTACAGATAAGTTTAACTTCAAAGGGATTTGATGGCCTGGCATCAGTGATTATTTTACCAGCTGTGATGGGACATATGCTGTTTCTTTCCTTAAAGAACGCTCAATAAGTGCAAATTCCCGATCACAAGGCAAAAATGAATGGCCGGACACCATTCTGTTCTTGACTACATACACCATAAGAGCAATCATCTTCCAATTGTTGTTTTGATCAACACATCGGTCTGTCCAAATGGTGAGCTTTCTGTCTTCGGCATTGGAAAGGGATTTTACGTTTTCCTTAATATATTGCAATATGCATGAAGCTATATCAGTTGATCCTCTCTTAGCAACTGAAGTGCATATCATGAAGTGCATATCAGTTTCGTCCCATATACACACTCTTGCATGTCCAGTAGCTGCATCGTGAATATTGAAGTTGTAGCAAGATAACTGTTGTTGGTAAAAAATGCTGAAATGGCTCAACATCGGAAGAAATATCATCTGCTCCAAATCTACGCACAATACTATGTTATTCGGGTTGCTCTTTCTGTTATCAATGTCCTCACGAAGAGGCTGAAAACCTTTTCTGCTTTAGGGTGGTGGAACTCCCATTTATTTATTAACTCCTGCTGTTGTAGTTCATTGTTGGCAGCAATCATTTGCACATATAAACGGTCACACAGTCGGGTGTTTAAACTCTGTAAAAATGGAAAACACATAGATCCCTTTTCCACGTGCAAGAATACTCACTGGGTTAGTAGAGTTTTCGATGGAATAGCATCACCTTTCCGTGTTAGGTGTTCCATTCCAGCATCTTTTAGCCTTTTTTGTTTGTTATCCGTCCAGTTGAAAGGATTTACTCGTCTTTTTATGCCTTTGTTTTGAGTATTTAAGTCCAAACCTTCTCCAGGCGCACGGCCATGTTGCTTTCAACATAGATCCCTTTTCCACAGCAGGGAAGTTTTAATGGGATAAAACAGCACAAAAAATTTAGAAAAAATTCCGAAAGGTGGTAGCACTACACACAGCAATAGGAAAGAAATACATTCCACTCAATAATTTGATTTTGAAAAAAATGGCGCTTAGATCCCTTTTCGAGGGGACGCTTCATTTTCTTTTCAAAGGTACTTAAGATAGTTGACTTGAAAAATTTTCCTTAAGAACGCACCCCTTTCAAATCTACTTATAGATTACTTAATAATTGGTTATTAAGGTCTAGAGAAGAAAGGTTACTAAACGCATATTTGATATTTCTCTATAAGAAGCCCACTGACAGGCACCAGTACTTACACTATGATAGCTGCCATCCACGCCATTGCAAGGATAACATCCCTTTAGGTCAGTTAACTCGCATCCATAGAATATGCATTAGTCAGTTCGACAAGGACTTCCATGCTAACGCCCTTACTCACTCCCTTAAAGCAAGAGGCCACCCCAAATCTGTCATACGCGCTTCTATCTATAAGCATCGCAATTCCTGTTCTAACAACAATCCTAAACCTTCTCCAGCCATGGCCACACCTACGTTAATTTTTTCCTTATCATCCAACCCTCAATAGTATTAAAAATATCCTAAGGAAACATCAACATATAATTGACAACTCTCCTCTTCTCCATTCCATTCTACCTGAACCATCTAAAGTTTCTTTTAAACGGACATCTAATTTTAAAGATATTCTGGTCCATGCTGCTATTAGTAAACCACGCACTTCCACTAAGGGATGTTCTCCTTGCAATGAAAACCGTTGTGGCGTTTGCCATTTTCTTAACCCTACTACCTCCATTTCCAGCAGTGCTTCCTCCTTTACTTTCAAAATTAACCAGAACCTGACCTGCACTTCTGACAATCTAATTTACCTGTTACATTGCAAAGCATGCCAGAAACAGTATGTCGGTGAGACAGGCAATACCATACGTGCCAGATTTGCCGGACATAAATTCGACATCCTTAGCAATGCTGACACCCCTGTCGCTAAACACTTTAATTCCCCTGGCCACTCTTTACAAGCCATCAGCTTTTATATTCTTCGTAGTAACTTCCATAACAAAAAAGAGAGAAAGCAATTTGAGTCTTTTCTTATTTGGAAATTCAGTTCCCTCACCCCTAATGGCATTAACCTTAGCAAAGGCACCATTCCCTCATTACCTATCCCATATCCCTCTCCAACTTCAGCTATTCCTTAATTTGTCGCAAGCTGTATGGGCCCTTTTCTTTTTTCTTTTTTCTTTATCTTATCTTTTATTTCTTTATTTCAATGTTCTTTCATATTTTTCTACCTTTGACCCGATGCTCGTACATGTGGGACTATTTTACAGGGTGACTAGCGACCGGGAATTGTCAGGAATTTTTTTTTTTTTAACCGGGAACAGTCAGGGAATCATAAAATCGAAAATTTTGAACAATGTCAATAATATTCTTTCGTGACAGCCTTTTTTGTCTGCTGATAATCAGGAAAAATCAGAAAAAATCTTTTTGCTAGGCACCCTGGCATTCCTAAACTTTTTTATAATTTCAATTTCTTAAGTGTCATCCTATTGCATTTTTCTCGCCGCCTCCTTATTATTTCCTATTTGTCCTCCGTCCTGTCCTATCCCAACAGTTCTTCTAATTAATCTCATCGGTTCTCTTCTTGTTTTTCAGCCAATACCGTCTTACTATTCCCCATGCAAACTATATATAAACCCGTCCGTTAGTACAACTTTCATACTGACAGATGGTATAGATCCTGCACACAGATCACACAGATGGTATAGATTGGAGACGGAACGTTAATTGAAGGCACATTCTCTTAAGGTCAGCGGTTTTTTATATCCTATGCTTTAAGGCTGTTTTTTCTACAGATCTTATACTGGAAAAGCCCTTTTCAGGGCTAGCAGTCCGACTATTCTTTACTTATTATTTTAAATTTTATCATAATGCCAGACTCAGGCAAAGCGTTAAGTGGCATTGCTAGCCAAAAAACAAATGATGGTAAATATACGTATGGCGAGATATATAAAGATGCCTGTAAAGATTACAGATTCGAAGCTTTTGATGCTATAATTAAGGATAAGCTGGGGGTTTTACGCCAAGAAATATGCACTAAATATGATAACTTACAAGGAAAAGTCGAGTCACTAAAAGGAAACATAACTGAAATCCACGATAAAATTGCTAATATGAATGCTGAAATATCTGCAGCATGTAATGAAGCCAACGAGAACTTTAATAAGTTGGAGCATTTCCTCAAAGATCAATTCTCTGCTCTGTCAATGAAAGGTAATCAGCCTACAGGTGAAACTTCTGACTATCTAAGAGGCTCTTGTGAAATAGAGAGTGTGAATCCTCAGCCTATGGAAATTATCCCCTCCGGCTTAGGGAGTAATGATAACGATGGCAAAGACCCGATTAGTTCAAATCGCAAACTGCTATACAATGATACGGATAAATGGATACCTGCAAAATCCAAAAAGGCTAAAAAAGCGTTGAAAATTGACAACATCAAGGATGTTGTTGATATTAATGATACAATCGCTGTTGCTTTTCGAGAAAGCAAGTCCGAACAGCGAAAAAATGTTGAAAAGCCAAATACCAAGAGCAGCTCCTCTATTACGCCAATCATAATACGTACTCACGGTCAACCAATCAAGCAAATCCTGGGCGAGATTCAAAAGCATGTGGCGATTAACCAAATTACTGTACACACAGGCAGAGCAGAGACGATCAAAATAAGGTGTCATGATGAGGAAACGCATAGTAAATTGGTGTCTGGCATTAAGGCTGATAACGTGCTAAAGATTCAGCATCATCAACTTAAATCGGAAAAAGTCCTCAAATACGTTATACGAAATGTAGACGTGACCTATGACCTTAACGATTTTAAGGAAGACCTAAAAAAGGTCAATTATTTTCCTGAGAAAGTGATTAGACTTAAAAAATCTAAAGGATCCATGATTCTGGTTCTGTTAGCAAACACAGAGCACAACAAGACTCTAAAGAATGTTACTCGCATCGGTCTCTTAGCTGTCAGTGTTGAAATGTTTCGTGGTAATAAGAAACCTTTACAATGTTATAATTGTTTGCGCTTTGGCCATGTATCTATGGGTTGTACGCAATCCCCCCGTTGTAACAAATGCGCTATAGATCATCAGTCAAAAGACTGCCCAAATGTAAAAGGACAAGATCCCCCAAAATGTATTCGATGTAATGGACAACACACATCCAGTTACACAAAATGTCCTAAATATCCGCAAGTCAGGAGAGTGCAAAGTGCTAAAGTGTCCCCGGAGATTTCCTATGCCTCAATGGTCTCCAAACAAGATAAGAGCATTAACGTGAATGATTTTCAACTAATGTATAAACAAATTGGCAGTGTATGCAATTTGTTAAACGAATTGGGCAAGAAAATGCCACTGGTGAGTGGAATACTTACGAATAAACACTGACAGTATGGCTGATCGATGCTATTCTATTACGAATCGAGGTAAACTTAGTTGCGTAATATGGAACGCCAGGGGGGTCCCCCGGAGGCGTATTGAGTTTTACAACTTCCTAACCCAATGGGATATAGACATAGCATTTCTATGTGAGACACACTTAAGACCAGACCGCGACTTCAGGCTGCCTGGTTACTGTGTCTATCGTAAAGACAGAACTCTTCCCACTACAGTAAAGTCCCCGTCAGGAGGGTCAGCAATTATTATTAAGAAAGGCATTAATCATCGGGAGGAACCAACCCGAGACTATATGGGAATGGAAGCTGCTTCTGCTATCATTACTGATGCCACACTGGGAGAGGTGAAACTAGTGGCTCTATATAATGCGCCCAAGCATAAATTCGATGCTAATGAGCTTGACGAGCTGTTTTCCGGGAATATTCCCATTATTATGGCGGGAGACCTGAACGCTAAGCACTCGCACTGGAATTCAAGATGCTATAACCAAAACGGTGTCCTTTTGTATGGCTACATGCAAAGGCAATCTGATATTATTGCAGTAGGCCCTGTAGATGATACATATTATTGTGATCATTCTCCTTCAAGCGATGTACTTGATATTGTGTTGTTGAAGGGCTTCTACAAATCATTCAGTATCTATACTGTCAATGATCTATCCTCAGACCATAAACCAGTTGCACTAAATTTTGACAACGTAAACATTGACCTCAAAGAAGAACTGAGGCTCAAACAAGACTGGAAGTTTTTTAGAGAAATTCTCAAAAATGATGACGGCCCACTAAATAACGTACATAGTACGAGCGACATAGATACCAATGTGAAAATGCTTACTAAACGTATAAATGCAGCTATTGACTCTAGTGCTTCACCCTTAGAGTTGAAGCGAGCTGATCACCTTGATCTCACCCCAGAAATCAAACAATTAATTGAGCAAAGGAATAAGGTTAGAAGGCAGTGGTACCGAACTCGTGATTCATGGCTTAAGACTAAGTATAATAGGCTCACTAGAAGAGTTCACGAGGAGGTAAAAGCACTTCGTAATGACAGGTGGAACGATAAAGTTAAGAGTCTGTCGACCCACGATAACTCTATTTGATGCATGGTTCGAGCCCTGCAAAACAAGAAAGCCATTAATATCCCACCCCTGTTAGCCCAAAGTGGCACATTCATCACGAATGATGATGATAAAGCGCAGCTTATTGCAAATTCACTTTCAGAACAGTTTGTCACGCCTACTGATGGTCGGCAAATAGGACTTGATATGTCTGAGAAAGTAAAATCCTGCATCTTCTATAATATTCACGGCAATGAATTCCCAAAACATAGCATTGACGTAAATGAAGTCCAAAGCATCATTAAAAATTTAAAAACGAGAAAAGCTCCAGGTAAAGACTCTATTAAGAACAGTGCTTTGAAAAATTTACCTCAAAATACAATTCAAGATATTGCAAAAGTGATTAACGACTGCTGGAAAAACACTTAATTCCCGGATGCTTGGAAGCAATCAGTTGTCTTAAGCATTCCTAAGCCAGGACAAAATCCTGCAAATCCTGTTAGCTACAGGCCCATCAGCTTGTTACCATCAATCTCCAAAATCCTGGAAAAAACAATTCTCAAGAGATTCATTGAGTACTGTGATGCCAACGATCTCATCCTCGATGAACAATTTGGCTTTCGCTCAAACCATTCCTGCCAACTCCAAACATGGAGGCTTGCAGCGGATATCAATGAGCCCCTTAATCTCTCTATGTAAAATATTGTGGGGTCGTTTTCCTCGATGTACACAAAGCCTTTGAACAAGTCTGGCACGATGGTCTTATTTTTAAAATGATTATGGATGGATTTCCTCAAGATATAATTACTCTGATACACTCGTTTCTCTCCAACCGGTTCTTTCAGGCCAGAGTTGGAGATAGTCTATCTCCTACGTATGGAGTAAAAGTTGGTGTCCCTCAGGGTTCAGTCCTGGGGCCAGTATTATTCAATTACTTTATGCGAGACTTTCCAAGTCCTTCCAAATGTAAGCTCTTTTTTTACGCAGATGACGCTGCTATACTGACCTGTGCTCGTCAACCAGCCGTAGTAGTCTCGCAGCTACAAAAGGCTCTAAAGGAGTGTGAAAGCTGGTTTAGCAAGTGGAGACTAAAATTGAATGTAGACAAATGCAAGGCGATGTTTGTCTCCAAGAAGAGAAAGAGATCATTAGATTCTCTAACACTATATGGCAAAAAACTGGACTGGGTTGAAACATATAAATACTATCTTGGTGTTGTTATTGACTCTAAACTTACCTGGACTCCCCACACAACTTATGCATTGAATAAGGCCAGGAGAGCCAAGTTTAGCTTGATTGCTCTGCTGGGCCGGGATAGTGCTCTAAACATTGATAATAAACTCCTACTCTATAAGGTCATTGTTCGGACCATCTTGACGTGTGGTATGCCCATCTGGGCCACAATATGTAAAACTAGGTGGAAAGAACTGCAAACGTTCCAAAACGTTACCCTTAAGACTATTGCGCAAAAAGATCGGAGAATTGTTCGCAATTCCTCCATTAATAATGACTTCAACATGACTCATATTGGCAAATACGTTCAAGGGCTCATGGAATCCATGTTGCCCAATATAGAAAAATCATAGCAACGAGATAGTCTCGGGCATTTTAAATCATCCTATGCATAGAAAGAGATATCGTGATCCAAGGCATATACTTGATATTAATTTTGAAGACATTGATAATGTCTTATTTCCAGATTACTGGACTTCATAGGTCGTGTTTTATCTAATACTAGTAGTCTGCTTCTAGTCTAGACAGTCGTCAATCAAAATCACCTCCAACCAAGAGGGGGTATTTTCTCCTTCATATTATGGATGACCTTTATGGGTTCATCAGGCTTCTTGCCTACTTCAGTGTAATTCCCTTGGCATTTATTTAGGAAGGGTGAGATTATGGAAGCTTAGCTTCAAGTGCCACTCGAATAAGGTTTCACTACACTGCTCGATTGTCGATTGTCGAGTACAACTTTCATAACTTCAGGATAATTCTCTAATATTCCATTTGCTTTTAGAGAATTACCCTTTTTTGCTTTGATAAAGGATAGTCTCTATCCGAAACGTCAGCTTTTTATTTTGATTTTGATTAATGATTTTTGTTTATTATATCTTATTTTTTATTTAATTTGTATTTTTAATTTGTGACAACCATGTATTAATGGTTAGTCAACTAGTTGTGAAGATGCAAAAATTACTTACATTACAAGAACATAATCAAAATGTTCTAGCACCCAATGTTATGCCTAAAGGAAAGTTACTAAGTCAAAAAGACTACTTGTAACATTAAATAATGTTGAAGTTATGGGTTCAAAATATTAAATAAGAAAAGGTTAAAGTTAGCCCTTTTTTATAAAAAACCTTAAAGAAATGATATGTTTATGAAAACATTTTATTAAAAAAAAATTACTTAAGATGCTCCGCTAGCACTAAGAAAATTAAATCACTAAAGTGCCATATAGTGGATTTATGATTCAAACATCATTTGAGTCTGACATTGCGTTGTGTTATTTTTTAATATTTACCAGAATCTTAAGTTCTTTAGAAATTGGCTGGATAAAGTTTTAATGTGTGTATACAATTTAATTAGAAGCAGACACAAGGAGATAGAAAATATTCATATTTTAATGAGCAAGAAAGTTATAGCATTTAATCCCAAATATCCTTTTCCCTTAAAAGAGGAAATATTAAAGTTCCCCAAAAAATATGAAGAATATTATATTTATATTATAGATAAGATACAACAAGAATTAATATTACCCCAATGCTTGAATCAAGCCAAGATATCTCAATGCTTAAAAGACAGAAGCTATAGAATACACAAATATGTGCATAGGAAAACAGTTATAATCCAATTGTGTGGCCAACACAAACTCAGACATTGAAAAATTCAATGGAAAAATAGGCAAGGTGAAATAACATAAAGTTATTCAGAGTTGTGCAAACGGATAACCAATGAGTTTAAAATACCTCATGGATTGATTCAACCAATTACAAAAACTAAGAGAAGCAACATTCTCTTATAAATTGAAAATTTCATATCATAAAGACATGAAAAGAAAATTATAATAGCATATTAGCTAAATACAAAAAAGAAAATTAATAAATGGGACTACTCAGCAATTAACCACAAACAGGATGTGAATAAAGTAAATGGGACACAAGTTAACAAATTAAGCCCCCCCCCAAAAAAAAATTGATAAAAAGATATATTCTAATTACATATTGGCCTAGACTGAAGAAAGAAGAGAATAAAACAAAAACAAAAATTTACTGAATTTAGAAAGGTTAAATTGTCCTAATAAAAAAAAACTAACTAAGTCCCACTCAGCATGATGCACTACAACAGTGTGGTGGCTACATGTTCAGAACTGGATGTAAATGGAATCCGGAGAAGAGGTTGTCTGGAAAACCAGAGCAATCTGTATCAAAGTTTATGATGAAGAATGTCCATCTCAACAGATTTAACAGGTGAGGGTGAAAAATTGAAAAGTTGCTGACATTTCCTGATATGCAAAAAAAGAAGCTATTACTTGAATCCATCTCTATATGCAATCAGGTTGGGATGTTAACACTGAAGTGTCAGAATGGTGCAGGAGGAGTCTTGCTGTTGGAACTGGAGCCGGTGTTATGGCTCCAGAGGGGCACCCTTTGATCGTAAAACAGGCAGGGTGCCCAGGCGCACATGCTATAGGAATACAGGCAGCCCTTTTTCAAGGGCTGCTCCTATGTAAACGCCTGAAGAGGAGACCCGTCCGCCCACCGGTGGGTCATTGATGTTGAGGGGAAAGGTGAAGAGATACGAGATCTTGTTCGTATCCCTTCCAATGATCTTACAGAGACGCTAAGATGACGAATAGCGTCTCCGAAACGTAGCTGGGCCAAGCCGTGGCCACTCAAGCTGGAGGAAGGACCTAAGATGGATGGCGCCCATCCTCCAGATGACTGAGGCTGGCTGATGAACACCGTCAGATCGCTTCTGGCGGGCCAACCAAAGCTCCCTGTTGAGAAAGGCGATGGAAGTGGCTAGGTCCAGCTTGTACGCAGCACCGGTGGAACAGTCCATCAGAAATCGCACTGACTGGATGGAGAAGGCAGTCAGTCCAAAATGGGATGAAAGGCGATCCCAAATGGACCGTGCGAACGGGCACTCGAAAAACACATGGTCGATGGATTCAGGAGATCCACAAAACAGGCAACCAGCAGAACCGACTACTCCCCACTGATGTAACCGCTGGAGAGTATAAAAACCATGGTGCACAGGCGCCATTGGAAATTGAATACAGTCTTCTCGAAGGCAAGGGACTTGATGGCCTTCAAGATGGCTGACCATGGATACTGGGGGTGCCAGCGCACGATGTCGGAAGATGCACCCCGGTCGGCCTGCTGGAAGAACCAAGATAGACGAAGGCTTCCCCAGTCTTGTGGGTCTACCTGACGCAGATCTTGAATGAAGGTCGCTAAGTCTCTCTGGATTCGGTTGTAGAACCCAGGAGATCGTAGGTTGATTGTCACTGGCAGCGAAGTGGGTACTGGTAGCCCATTCACCTTGAAGAAGAAACGCAGGTGCAGGAAGAGAAAATTGGCCCAGATGGGAGGGGGAAGGAGGAAGACCCGAATCAAGGCAGCCATTCTGGCCGCAATGAGGTAGCGCCGGATGTTAGGCAGGCCCAGGCCTCCTCCTTCAAAGGGGATAAACAGCAGTTCCCTGCGAACAGGGTGACAGACCGCTGCATACCCCCAAATACAGTCCACAACTGCACCATGCACTTTCCTCAAGAGCTGAGGAGATGGCAAGGCGAATAGGCATTTAGATGTCAATATGGGCAAGATGTTGGTCTTGATGAATTTCGCCTTGACAAACATCGAGGTGGATAACGAAAGTTCTTGCCAAGGCGAGACAAACACTTGTCGATAACCTGCTGCCACTGACGAGAGTCCATATCAGGTAGAAAGGAGAAGACGTATCCCAGCACTGTGATTTGCTCACACCACGTTATTGGGAAGGTTTGAAGATAGTCCACTGTCCACTTCCCAATAGCGATGCCTTTAGACTTGACGAGATTGATGGAACTTCCTGTCGAAGTGCTAAAGTGATCGAAAGATTCTTTATAGATGCCCAGGGAATACGCATCAGATGCAAATAACGCTACATCATCAGCGTATGCCAGCGTACGGATGTTGATGGAAGCAGCTGGCAATTCGTACCCCCGGACATCTGGGTGGCGATTAAGAAATTGTAATAATGGCTCCAAATAGAAAATATATAACAGGGGAGAGATGGGACACCCCTGCCTAACGCCTTTGGACAGTTCGAAGAAAGGCGAATTGGAGCCATTAATCGCCACGCATGACGTGGCAGAAGCATACAGTGCTGAGATAATCGTAGCAAATTTCCGAAGATGAAGATGGTGAAACACTCGGAAAAGAAACACGTGATTCACCTTGTCGAAGGCCTTTTCCTGGTCAAGACTTAGGACGGCAAGAGTCTGACGGCGCACACATGCTTCCTCCATAACACATTTGATGGTGATGATGTTGTCGGACATCCTGCGAGATGGAATGGAGCAGGATTGTCCTGGATCGAAGAACTCGTCGGCGAAGCATTTTAGACGTTGCTGGAGCACGCCAGTGAAGACCTTATAATCTGTGTTGAGTAGAGTAATAGGCCTCCACTGGGTGACGAGTTCAGGATTCGGTACCTTGGGGAGTAAGATGATTCTCCCCGCGGTAAAGTCCGACGTGATGGAGGAAGGGTCCTTAAGTATGGAGTTGAAAACTTGCACCAGGAAAGGCCCAAGAAGTTTCCAAGTTGCATTGTAGAACGAATACGGGATGCCGTCTAATCCAGGGCTGGACTGATGACGGCCATCCATCGACAGAAACTTCTTGACTTCATCTTCGGAAAAGGGACGGGTAATTGACAGGTCAGCATCCGCAGTGAAAGGTCTAAGTGCCTCGATCCAATTCGTCGTGGCGTCGGATGGAAAGACTGGGTGGCCAAAAAATGATGAAAAATGGGAGTGAAAAGCCGACAAGATGTCAGCGTCGGATTCCACTATCCCATTCTCCACCACCAAACGATGGCACCTCTTCTTGTTGGCGCGACGCCTCTCCTCAGCGAACACAGCTGACGACATATTCCGGACGTCAGACGCCCAGGACAGTTTGGCCCTGAGAGCTGCGCCGGCGGCCTTGCGGATCATTAGAGCATTGATCTCGCTCTTCACCTGGCGGATGTCATCAGCATATGCCCCCTTCGGGATGGAACAGCGGAGGAGGCGCAGGATTTCTTGGAGCATGAGGAGATGGCGCCGATTGCGTCTAGCAGCATCACACCCAATCTTTCTAAAGAAGCGACAGAGCTTAGATTTAAAAGAAAGCCACGAAGCTAGCGACGGAGGCAGGTTGTGAAGATGTATTTCCACAAACCGAACGAACACTCCCTTGTATCTATCGATGTCAAGCAGAGAAACGTTCAGGAACCAATAGTCCGAAGTAGTACCTGCAGAGGAGGCTGGGAATGGAGGGTTCCAGGACCACTTGATGGCACTGTGGTCTGAAAAAGAGCACGGAATGACCTCCATGGAACCAGGGGCACCAGCGAAAGTGGCGTCTACTAGAAAAAGGTCCATCCTTGATGACACAGAGGGCCCTTGGTGAAAGGTGGACCCCCATTGGTTGGAATGGGAAGAAGACGCCCACAGATCGAATAGTGCATTCCGCTGGCACAACTGGTAGACGTACCCAGATGAAAAGATGTTGTTCTCATCCAGATGGCAATTGAAGTCCCCAGCAACCACTGCAGGCAAGGACGAGCACAGGCAGAAGTCCAGGTCTTCAAAGAATGTCCGTTTCTCTGCTGATAGACACGGGGCGTACACATTAAGCAATCGGAATTTGAGACCAGATAGCAGGAGGTCCAAAGAAATTACCCTGCACTCACAGTCAAAGACGCAGTTCGACACCACAATAGAGGGGTTGAAGATGATGGTAGCAACCCCCTGTCCATGTGGCGAAGATGAGTTGATGAAGAACTGCGCAGATGGATATTGACTGCGAAGGCCAGGTAGGTTAGCAAGCTGCTGCGAAGCAGCAAGCTTAACCTCTTGAAGGAGTAGGATATCTGGCCTGTACAGGGCAACGAACGATGACAAAACCGATTGCTTAAAAGACGAACCAAGGGAACGAACGTTTAGGGAAAAGACCTTCACTGCGAATTTAGGCTGACGGGGGCTGACCTGTATGTGAAGGAGTCTTGAGCCTCACAGATGACGGAGGAGGCTCAGATGTCTTCCGTCTAGGGGAGCGAGCACGTCCCGAAGAGGAAGAGGGGCTGCGATGATGACGGTCTACGCAGCTGTCTCGTTCAGATGAAGAGGACATGGGAATCCCGTCCCTCTTGCTACGATGTCGTCGGGCCTTTTTCTTGCGAGGGCTCTTAGGCGTCGCAAGAAGATCCCGCTGAGCAGACGCTGATGGCTTGGTAGTCCCAGCAGAGGATGAAATAATACCAGGCGTGGGCGCACAGGCGATTCGAAGAGGCTGCGATGCCGATGTGAGAGCAGGTGGAGGAAGAGTTGGAAACTCCTCCACATCAAACACCGACCCGGAGCACAACGAATCGTCCAAGATGACTTCAGCAGAGTGGCAGTCCTCCACCATTGGGGAACATCAGGCGAAGGTGGGCGTGAAGGAACAGTTTCCTGATCCACACGTGGCCGAGGAGGGGGAGTCGGCATCTCCTTCCCAGGAGTCATAGGACGAGGCGACGATGGTGGGGTCGTCTTCGAAATCCTTGGTGAAGGAGGAGGCGACGATGGTGGGGTCGTCTTCGAAATCCTTGGTGAAGGAGGAGGCGACGATGGTGGGGTCGCCTTCGACTTCCTCGGTGATGAAGAAGGCGCCGATGGTGGGGCCAACTTCGATTTCCCCGATGAAGGAGGAGGTGACGACAACGATGGGGTCGTCTTCGACGTCCTTGGTAGAGGACAAGGCGCTGTTGCTCTGCTCGGCTCAGTTGACTTGGCTGGTGAAGTCATCTTTCCTGGTTGCTGGGACGACATTCCTTGAGGCGATGGCGTTGGGGCTGCTGATACGGCCCATATTTATTATCAGGATCCAAGTTCAAAAATACTTCACAAATAAAAAACATGTGATGGTTAAAAAATTCTATTTTTTACAACATCACAAATTTATAACTATTATTTATTATATTTGATATTCAAAACCAGCTGCTTAGGTTTCGTAACTATTAACGTTCGTTTCAACTACTTTAACCTTTTTAACCCTAGAAATTTTATTTTTTATTAAATCAGTGGTAAATTTAGGAAAAAAAACATTTAAGTTGCGATATTAGGCATTGGCATAGCCAAGGAAGAAAGGGGCAAGGAAAACTCGATCATCCACGGTCTTCCTTATTTTGGGGGGGGGGAGGCGGAGAAGAAAAATTACAGTATTATTAGATAATCTACAATGTTATGCAATTAGGTCTACAATTAAACGTTGCAGCGAAAGATAAAATAAAGTAAGAGAAGCCAAAAATACACCAGCAGACATGCAAGTAGAGAAGTCTACAGTTTATTAAGTTGTGAAAACCCCCCCCTCCCTCTTGATACAAGGTTTACCACCCCAGCCTAAACAAAAACGTGAGAGGTGGGCTTATCTAGGTTCTGGAGTGTCTAGAGGTGTAATGTTGGCAAATAATACGCACGGAATACATCAAAAATCAACCTTTTTAATAATCAAGACACACATGATCCAACACAAAGTGAGGAGCTCCTCAAAAACCATTAATACTCATTAATATATATTTACATAACTCAATACACACTTAGATACCAACTAATCAGGTTATTACCGCCAAATACTAAATCAAATAAAGAAGGAGGAGACTGGGCTATTGCTAGCTTGAGCAGCCTGCTTTACTTAACGGACTCAGTGATAAACTTTTTGGACAAATGGTGACACCCCTCAGAAGCCAGTAAACGTTCAGAAGACGTTATGTGATCCCTTTAAGACATTTATTCATATGATGGGGAACCACTGTAACCCTCTGGGTGACACACATTGACCACGGTTCGTAACTAACACACCCTTGGTATCCTGCACCACGGAGTGGTCTATAAAGCCTAATAGCCCTTAACCGTCTCACCCGTAGCAACTCGAGACACTGAGTACCACCTCTTTATAAGAAGCACCAAACTAACCTTACTATACTCTTAATATACTTTAAATAGGTAACTAGATTGATTCTTCTCTCGATAAAGCCATTTACAACAAGAGTATATATAGATATGGCAACTTAAAGATGCCCTCTGTAGCGTTTACAGTGACACAGTTTCACAGGCCCAACTTTGGTGAGAAGCGAGTTCTCAGTTTCAAAATCACCACACTGCACATGAATTGTTGACTGATGATTCTCCTCAAGCCGCGTCAAAATAATCATGACAAAAGTACTCCACACGATGTCTTCAAACAATTTGACTTTTTACCGTTCCTCCAGAAAGACGGCGGCCAAGCCGCAGCAGCCAAGACTTTTTACCGTTCGAAACTCACGTCACGCCCGACGTACGCCAAGACGAACCCACGCTCAGGAACCATAAAAAAAACAATCAACTCCAAACAGTTTCCTTTGTCACTCCTTGCCACCAAAGCTGGTTAAGAGAGCTCCAATTCGGCACTTCTAAGCACTCAGCTTAACTCAACCACACCAAACAAACATCTCTGCTGAAAAAAAAGAACAGTTTCATATTTTTACAACAAAGCTCCCACTGGATGTTAACATTGCCTTATCAAGAAAACAATGTCACCCCAGCACACGCGATCTCTGTTGCAACAACAACTCCTTGCAACAGCGATCGTTTATTTTACAACAATGGGAACAACGAAAAATAAACAAAGTGCCATTTCAAAACGAATATTAACATCATTTTCAAAATATTCTCCCCAACACACAATTAACCCATAAAAACTTCACTATATACTGAAAAGCAATATTTAGACATAATAATAAGATAAAAAAAAGAATTAATCCTCTGCCGAGCCGTATGGGTCAAACTGACATGGAATGTCACATACGCCCGACAGAAGATCAAAATATAATCAAATAATCAATTATATTTGAATCACATAAAATAAAAAGACAACACGAACAACACGAATGACAGGATTAAACAAAATAGTACAGGGCACACAATTTAGTATCCACCACTTCCACCCTTTCTACTTATGCCTACCACGGCCTCCCCTGGGCTTACTCCCAACACCGAACTCTGCGTAGTTCGGGCGGGCTCGGTTGCTAGCCACTCATCTGTCTCCTGAGCTGCCTTCATCTGGTCATGCAACTCCGGCGATCCCAGATCTACCGATACAGAATTGCACTGTCGGGACAGCAGGTCTGACACGACATTATTTTTACCTGACAGATATTCATATGTAAAGTTAAACTCTTCAAGTTCGAGGGCCCATCTCAGAATCCTTTGATTTGCGTCCCTCATCCGCTGTATGAAAGATAATGGCTTGTGGTCTGTCAATACCACTGTCAGATATCCTAAAATGATAGGACGAAAATGACCTGCTGCCCGGACTATTGCAAGGGCTTCTTTCTCAATTGTTGAATAACCAATTTGAGCACCTTGCAACTTTCTACTGAAATAGGCAATAGGGCGAAGCGATCCATTTACCCACTGCTGCAATACGCCCCGAATGGCATTTCCGGATGCATCCGTTGCTAATACAAAGGGCTTAGAATAGTCGGGGGCCACCAACAGGGGGTCCCCACTTAATATCTCCTTTATTTTCTCAAAGGCCCGCCTGCAAGCTTTTCCCCAAACGAATGGTACCCCTTTTTGTGAGGTTTGTTAGAGGTACCAACAGGTCCGACAGACCAGGAACGAATGGACGATAAAAATTAACGGTCCCAATGACCCCGCGGACCTCTCTCACATTACGTGGTTCTTTTAGCCCCACAATGGCTGCTACATTATCCGGGTCAGGGTACGACCCCTCGGACGTAATTACATGTCCGAGGTAGCGAACGCTCGGGGTACAGAACTGGCATTTGGTCGGTTTAAGGACAAGTCCCCGTTCCTGGAACCTCTCCAATACCCACCGCAGTACTGCCACATGTTCCTGGAACGACTCTGTAGAGATCAAAATGTCGTCCAGGAACGTGTGTATATTTCCCCCGAAGAGCCGACACCACGTATTGTTGAAAAAGGTGAGACGAGTTTTTCCCACCTTGGGGCAATCTGGTGAGTTGGTACTTGCCCCATGGTGTCTGGAAGGCATAGCATTCCTTCAGTGACTCGACCAATGGTATTTGAAAATACCCATTGTTGAGGTCGAGCACTGAAAAGAATCTATGCCCCCTAAGCTCTTCAAGAATGTCTCTAATAATCGGGGCAGGGAAATCGACAGCGCTGGTCTTAGCATTAACCGCACGTAGATCTAACGTGATCCGGACTTCCCCGTTTCTTTTCGGTACGATGTGTACCGGAGAGTTCCATGGGCTGATACTTGGTTCTATTATCCCGGCTTTTTCCAGTTCATCAAGCTTAAGCCTGTAGGCGTCCTTGTAGACGTGTGGAATTCGGTATTGTCGGACAAACACTGGCTTAGTTTTATCCACATCATAAGCGGCTTCAAAATCCGACACTCCACGAACACACAACACATCATTAGAAAACAGCTTAGCATACTCGTACACCAAGCTCTGAATTATCCCTTTCCGTTCTCGGTCAACCTCACCAATTTGCAAACCCTCGATGGGCTTGCAAATTTCCACTACCCCGGAGTGTACCACCCGCGATCCCCATTTCCTACACATCCTTAAACCCCTTATCTCCACCCACTACGGTTCCCGTACCGGTCTCTTCACCAACCCCAGTCATCATTACCTTCACAACCTAACACGTGTAAACCACAAAATAACAAAACAAGCACATTACACAGTTAACCAACGCTACACCTCTGATAATCCGGAAATACGGATTAACACTCCCACCCGGGGACGCCAAAATGTGACCCCCCCCCCTCCCTCTTGATACAAGGTTTACCACCCCAGCCTAAACAAAAACGTGAGAGGTGGGCTTATCTAGGTTCTGGAGTGTCTAGAGGTGTAATGTTGGCAAATAATACGCACGGAATACATCAAAAAACAACCTTTTTAATACTCAAGACACACATGATCCAACACAAAGTGAGGAGCTCCTCAAAAACCATTAATACTCATTAATATATATTTACATAACTCAATACACACTTAGATACCAACTAATCAGGTATTACCGCCAAATACTAAATCAAATAAAGAAGGAGGAGACTGGGATATTGCTAGCTTGAGCAGCCTGCTTTACTTAACGGACTCAGTGACAAACTTTTTGGACAAATGGTGACACCCTTCAGAAGCCGGTAAACGTTCAGAAGACGTTATGTGGTCCCTTTAAGACATTTATTCATATGAGGGGGAACCACTGTAACCCTCTGGGTGACACACATTGACCACGGTTCGTAACTAACACACCCTTGGTATCCTGCACCACGGAGTGGTCTATAAAGCCCAATAGCCCTTAACCATCTCACCCGTAGCAACTCGAGACACTGAGTACCACCTTCTTTATAAGAAGCACCAAACTAACCTTACTATACTCTTAATATACTTTAAATAGGTAACTAGATTGATTCGTCTCTCGATAAAGCCATTTACAACAAGAGTATATATAGATATGGCAACTTAAAGATGCCCTCTGTAGCGTTTACAGCGACACAGTTTCACAGGCCCAACTTTGGTGAGAAGCGAGTTCTCAGTTTCAAAATCACCACACTGCACATGAATTGTTGACTGATGATTCTCCTCAAGCCACGTCAAAATAATCATGACAAAAGTACTCACACGATGTCTTCAAACAATTTGACTTTTTACCGTCCATCCAGAAAGACGGCGGCCAAGCCGCAGCAGCGTTCGAAACTCACGTCACGCCCGACGTACGCCAAGACGAACCCACGCTCAGGAACCATAAAAAAACAAACAACTCCAAACAGTTTCCTTTGTCACTCCTTGCCACCAAAGCTGGTTAAGAGAGCTCCAATTCGGCACTTCTAAGCACTCAGCTTAACTCAACCACATCAATCAAACATCTCTGCTGAAAAAAAAAGAACAGTTTCATATTTTTACAACAAAGCTCCCACTGGATGTTAACATTGCCTTATCAAGAAAACAATGTCACCCAGCACACACGATCTCTGTTGCAACAACAACTCCTTGCAACAGTGATCGTTTATTTTACAACAATGGGAACAACGAAAAATAAACAAAGTGCCATTTCAAAACAAATATTAACATCATTTTCAAAATATTCTCCCCAACACACAATTAACCCATAAAAACTTCACTATATACTGAAAAGCAATATTTAGACATAATAATAAGATAAAAAAAAGAATTAATCCCTAATTAATTAAAATCTACAGTTTATTAAGTCATAATTGTATGTGTAGGCTCCCTATTGTAAATAAAAATTGTTCAAAAGTATTTTTGTGTTGACTTGTGTCATTTATCGGCCATTTTGCGGATTATCCGCGGAATTCGTTGCCGTGCCACCCAATTCCGCGGATAACCGGGAATTTACCGTACTTCATTTTTACTGAAAATAAGACATATACGCCGAAATTTGGGAAAATTAAATATTGGCTTTATTCAGCAAAGACGGAGCTATTATTTGGTGCACTTCTCCACATAATTTTCTCATATATGTACTTGACTTGCCTCTCCACCCCCGAAATGGGTCTTGCCCCTCCCTCCACCTTGACATAAATCTTGGCTATGCCCATTGTATAAGGATTTGATGAACCTATTCTAACCTAACCTAATGTTATCACATTTTTTATCACACTTCAAAAAATTATTGTCCTATCAAACTACCATAACTTTAGGTAAATAATAAAAAAGACAAGTGTGGATAATTGTAATGGTAAACTTAGAACTAATAAAAAACTCTTTAACCACAACGATAATAGATTGAAAACCAACAACCTGATACTGGAAGTACTTTTCGGAAGCAATTGCTCCCATCATTCAGCAGCCCAGGAGCACCTCAAAGAAACTGAGAGAACTGCCTGTGTCTTGAAACAGCTGAGTATTTATAAGGAACAACAACCAATAAAAGAAAAGCATAAAAATCACTTTCTCTGATTGGTTACTTGGGTCAACCAACGAATTAGAGGGGAGTCGCTGATTGGGCCTCTATCTAGGTTAAGTAATAAATTACTATCCGATTGTTGGATAGCAATGCTTTCAAAAGCATCCAGCAGGTGTTTCTTGTTTATTGATCTTATCAGATGTACATTGTTGCTAGGAAAATCGTGGCCTGTGTCGATTGAATGTTTTGCTACGGAGGACTGGCTGCTTCTTCCATACTTCCTGTGTCCCATATGCTCCTTGTATCTGGTTTCGATGTTACGCAACGTTTGCCCTTTGTAAAACATAGGGCATTGGGCACACTTTATAACATAGATTCCTGACCTGAGAAGTGGCGGTATTTTGTCTTTAGGGTTGTGGAAAATGTTCTTGGCTTGGTTAGGGTTACTGTAAGAAATAGAAATATCAAAAGACTTAAAAACTGTGCTGAGACCTCTGATTAGTTGTTTGTTGAAAGGTAATGAGATGGTTCTTCCCTTTTTCCCGGTTTTTTTCCATGGTGGTGATATCCTGTATGAATTTTTTGTGCCGTCTTTTTCTAAGTAGGTCTGTGATCGTGTGTCTGCTGTAACCGTTCATAGTTGCGATGTCCTGAATAATGGAAATTTCTTGATTGAAACGTTCTTGGTTGAGTGGGATGTTTATGGCTCTGTCCAACATGGAAATGAAAGTGGACATCTTCTGGTTCCAGGGGTGGCTCGAGTCGCTGGTGATGTAATTAAGACTGTTTGATGGTTTCCGATATACTTCGAATTCCAGGTGATCTAGATTTCTGATGATTATGACGTCAAGGAATGGCAGTTTTTGGTCTTTTTCCACTTCAAAAGTAAACTGTATTGTGGGGAAAAAACTGTTTAAATGATTGATGAAAGTATCGATATCGCATTTTTTGGTATCGAATATCGTGAATATATCATCGACATATCTAAACCAACATTCTGGGAAGTAAAAATTAGAAGTTTTGAGGATGTCCTCGAAACTTTTTAGAAAAACCTCGGCTAGGATAGGGCTGAGGCATGAGCCCATTGGGGTGCCTCCAACCATTCTATAGACCTTGTCTTTGAATTTAAAAATGTTATTTTTCCCACACAATCTAGTAAGTGCTAAACATTCTTCATGGACTTTAGGTGGTACCTTATTTTTACCCAGAATGTCGTTTAGAAAATCGATAGTCTCTGGCATGGGGATGCTTGGAAACAATGAAATTATATCGAAAGATACCAAGATTTCTCCTTCTTTAATTTTCCTATGTTGCAACTTGTTTACTAAATCTACGCTGTTTTTGATGGAACTGTCAAAATCCGAAAGTTTAAGAGTTTTTAAAAAATTCGCTAAAAATTTTGAAAGACGATAGGTCGGTGAGTCTATGTTCGACACTATCGGGCGTAATTTGTTCCCGGGTTTGTGTATTTTAGGCAAACCATATAACCGGGGTAAGGTAGGGTTTTTAATAGTAAGTGAAGATGCTAGATTTGGGGGAATAAAATTAGGACTATCCTTAATGGATTTTTTAACTTCATTGATCAAATCTTTTAGTGGATCCTTTTTATTAATTAATTCGAAAGGTCCCTCGGATATAAGAGCCTCTACTCTATTGTAATAATCGTCTTTTTTAAGAATAACTGTGGAGTTCCCCTTATCACTTTTAAGAAAAAAGCAGTTTTTCGTGTTAAGAGTTTTAACAATGGCTAAATGTTTTTTGTCATTATCGGATGTCAAATAATTTTCCCAATTTTGGTTCAAAATGTGGGTGCATTGTTCCCTAATGGCTTTTTTGCCTGATTCATGTAGATGCCTAAATACTCAGCTGTTTCAAGACACAGGCAGTTCTATCAGTTTCTTTGAGGTGCTCCTGGGCTGCTGAATGATGGGAGCAATTGCTTCCGAAAAGTACTTCCAGTATCAGGTTGTTGGTTTTCAATCTATTATCGTTGTGGTTAAAGAGTTTTTTATTAGTTCTAAGTTTACCATAACTTTAGGTAGTAATGCTGCGGCATTTCTATTAAAGGAAGTGAAAATTTTCATGTATGTGGCATTTCAGTCGCTGGCTTAACTATCAGAGATTTTTCAAAAGTTAAACAAAAAATTCTTCTATCCGCGATTTTAGGCCTACTTCATATCGTTTCTCTCAATGATATAAAATGAATAGTGGCAATGTATCCATTGATTTACATTTATTGATGAATTTACATCCTATTAATAAAAAATTCACTACGATGGCGATTGAGCATGAGCATTCATGCACAGCAGCGGGTTGAACCACCGGGACTACAGGAAAAATCCTGGTGGGCTGAAAGGATGCCTTTACTTTCTCGTGGTTGAGGGCCGCATTCGCTGATTTTAGACTGCCTGTCCACTCATGTTCATCGATTAACATGAGCACTGCCTGTAAAAACTTCCCGCTCTTATTGTTCTCCCTACTCACGTTATCATCGTTCACTACACGACCAACATGTTCAACTTTCAAATCTGATCACGTCCAAGCATGCCTGATCACTTTCACTACTTTCGCTTTGCAACAATGGCCAACAGTGAAAGTGTACCCCTCGTCACAGTCTGTTCCCTATGGGTTTTTAGTTTTGTAATGAATCTGAAGGCGCAGAACAGGTTAGGATACACGTTTTTTTTTTTTTAGGATAAATGTTCTCTTTTAGTGATGGGCACTCGCTACACAACTCGCTACGACCAACTCTCGCAGCCAGCTTGTGATTGGTGCACACACTCGGGTATAGTGAAAACTGGAAACAAAATTTTATATTTGCGGAGAAACACGAAATAACACTGAAATAGTAGCTGTCTGTTATTGTATTTCTCTTCTGTTTTTTAATTAAAATTTCTTATAGACATATACACAGTAGGGGCAAAGGAGCTGAAGATAAAATCAAAGATTGTTTTTTATATTTAATTTTTTTTTAATATTTTCTCTTAGGTTTCAAATTTTCTTTAAAGTTTCGTTTTTCTCGTATGCAGATTTTTGCATTTTTTTCACTCTCATATTTATTGTCATAAAAGAATAAATGCATTGAAATCCAAAAATACCCACCAGATTATAATATCAGACAATAAATAATAAATAATTACGCATATAAATGAAAGCTTGAAAGCATAACGAGTTTCTGTGGCAGTTTATTTTTATCGGGCTTGTTGGTCGGGGCTGACTATCAAAAAATTTCACGAGTGCGTGAGAGTCCAAATGGTCACGAGAGCGCTTGAGAGATTTTAGAACCAACCACCAGTATTTTTAGAAAAGCAAGAACACAGAGGATATCTCCATCATGAGCAAGAGTATTTTTCAAATTCACCAAAGCGACATGCAAGCTATACAGCAGCTTTTAAACAGAGTGCAATTGAAAAAATTGAAAAGGCCAAAGAGCAATCGTGCAGCAGCTAAGCTGTTAGAGCTCGAAGAAAAATGTATTCTGTGCTGGGGGAAATGTATGCATAAATATATTAAATATACGAAATTAAAAAAAATTTTCCCACTGAAATGCTTATTACTTTTATTGAAGCATATAAGAAAACTGATTTTAGATTTACTGATTGTGTGTGCAGTGGAGGGAGGGTGCGGCCAATCAGTCACTGCGGCGTAACTATTGGAGCTTTTCCATTTTTGTTAAATTTTTGCTGCTGCAGCTGATCAGTCGCTGTGGCGTTATTACCGATAATTACGATAAGTTTAAAAAGTAAATTGGTGTAAAACCATTCAACTTAACAAGATTGAAATTTAATCAAAAGCATGAGATAAGGTATTAAAAAGTAAATAGTTAATTGCAAGTAATTTTTAACCGAAAGTAAAAAACTAGTCAAAGTAAACAATAATAATAACCATTTAAAGAGTAGATTAACAAATCAAAATTTTATTAAAATGTAAATACGAATAAAAACAACGACCATATTCAACTTTTTTATTAAAAATGTCATTACCTTAAAATTAAAAAAGTATCACATAACCCAAATTAATATTAGAAAATAATTTTTAAAATGAAAACAGCACGAAAACAATGGGACCTTGGAGGATAGGAGGTAATAAAAAAAAAGCTGAATCGCTCGAGGAAACAAATTAATTCTTGAATGACAAGGACGTGCAGTTTGAAGTCCGAATGGGGGACATGATTGCAAATTCTGTCCTCAGCATCTGTGAGTCAGCATATCATCATGTAACCCAATGAACCCCATTAAAATATGAATTCTTAAATAAATTAATTTATTCAAAAAATCAAAAGAATCAGAAAAAAAGTTTTTTCAAAAAATTATTAATATTAAAATGAGGGAAGAGGCTTTTAATTAAAAACCAGGCCCAAGGGCGTGGTATAATATAAAAAATGAATTCATGAATGCACATCCCCACCACATTCCAATCCCTCCAAATGGCAGCTCTTTTGGTCTGATTGTATTCTACAAATGATTTGGAATGGATAATAATATATTTTTATTACAAACAGACAATACGTAATATATTCATTATTAAAACATTTTAATTACAGATATATTCTCTTAATAAATTGAAATATAGATAAAATAGATCTTCATTATCATATGAATGAAAACTTTCCCTGCCAAAAAAAATAATTAACAATAAGGCTGGTCCATGTGTTTAAATTATTTGAATAATTGCACTGAAAATTTACTATCCAGTTACCACAAAAATATCGTTGAGGAAAAAAACAGTTACTATGTGAAACACATTTTTCCATATTTTTCTACTGATTGTAAAAATAGACAAAAAATAATCGAGATTCTAATCTTTGGAAAGAAAAATTTATTTTATCCTCGGAAAAAATATTACTTTGTCCCATCTGTGAAATGTGTACGAACACAGGTTTACAAACGTATTATAAACTGTCTGCCATTTATTTTATTTGCTTTAGTCCAAAAATTTCAATGATTTGACTCTTTAAAACTCTTTAGACCATTGTTTCAAAGGTAAATCAAAATGGCACCCATGAAATAGTTAGAGTCTGTATCTATCCAATCTTGTGACGCTTTTTCCTGCTTTACATCAGTGTGCCCACAAGACTGGAGTGTTTACGGTAGTCTGACCAGGGGCAGACTACCAATATCTTTCGTCCTCTCCCAGACTATCTGTGAGCAACCATTTTGAGGGTAGTTAAATTTTTGCTTTCAAAAGGACTGTCTTTAACTATCAATGGCAGCTGCTGCACCATGATTCCATTCCCTTCAACGTCTCCATTAATGGAGGGTGGTCAGTTCTGCTGGATATTTATTTTATGGAGTATTAGACTCTAACACATGTATTTTATGAGTGCACATTTGCACAAACCATCTGGGTCATCTTAAGCGGCATTATGGACTGGTAAGTTTATCCTACTAGTCCAGGCCTACCAGGTGGCCGAGAGGGCTAGGGCATAGGCTTTCTAGTTCTTGAGTCCACTTGATCGTGAGTTCGAATCCCACCATGGCCATTGATGTTTTTGTTTGTCCCAGGCTGCGTACAGATATAACTTGTGTAAAAGGCGCAAAATGATCTTAGTAGTCGACACCAAAAATTCTAATAAATCAAACCAACCAACCTACTAGTCCAGACGATTTTTGATGGAGGATTCCACCAGTGAAGGTTTTGAGCCGGAACTAGCCTTCCCATTGCGATTATGAACAAACAATTATTTGAATTTGAAAAACTTCTATGGATTTTGATACACAGCAACGACAATAGTCACCTGTTCCAACTCCATTTTCAACCCCTTTTCTCCACCGATTTGCCCTCTGGATGTTCGCCACTAGCGTCTTGCCACCACCATTTTTGGAGGTGTGTTCAGATTTTCCTACCTTCAACGTGGCCACCAGAAATAAACAAACAACATCCAGATGGCGAATTGGCAGGGAAAAGGAGTTGAAAATGGAGTTGGTAGAGGTGATTAATGTTTTTGCCGTGTATCAAAAGCCAGAGAAGTTTTTCAAATACACGTGAATAAGCATTGCATCGTTTCACGAGTTATTTCGGCATTTGAAAGAATGAATATCTAGTTTGAATATGAACATGAGAGAGAGCTTACTATCTGAGGAAAAACTGTTGGTTATGCTAAATTGAGAACACGAAAATTATCAGATTAGGTCCATTAAAACATTTATTATCAAAATAGCATGAAATACAATTTTTTATTTTAAAAGGGAAAACTTATTGCGGATAAAAAAAAATTATAAATAATCATACGGTGAAGTAACTAACATGATTATATTTAAGAGTTGTCATACTTCAACAGATAAATAAATATAATCGAAACGAAAGTATCATGAAAATGACTAGGCTTTTTAATTTTAAACATAGAAGAAGCCAATTTAATATTAAATTTTAATGGAAAACTTAGAACTAATAAAAAACTCTTTCAATCTATTATCGTTGTGGTGAAAGAGTTTTTTATTAGTTCTAAGTTTTCCATTACAATTATCCACATTTGTCTTTTTTATTATTTATTAAATTTTAAGAAAGCCAATTTGATAATTATGTTTAAAAAAATGAAGTGTTAATAGGCCTGTAAAATGTTAAAAATTTAGATTCAGGCTTATGTTATTATGGCTTAGGAAATTGCGGGTTCGTGTGAAAGGTTCTATTGTGAGCAGTGTAACGATATGGTCGTACCTCCAATTTGGTTGTTTAAAGAATCGTGTGTGGAGCATCCCCTCTTCTAGCCATGTGTCCACTGGCACCTCCACCATTGAATGTGAAAGGTGCAACTGTAAACCATGGGGCAACCTAATTGTGCCACCATGGCTGTGCTGCTATGGATGCGTCATGTGAAAGAGGCCTTAATAAACTTACGTCATTTGCAGAGAATCCCATCATTGGCAATGACCACACCACTAAATCGACAGGTAGATGTAGGCGTACTACGTGTATAATAATGATTCAACCGCAGCCTGACTATCATTCATGCCTCCTCCTGTCAATTTAGTGGTTTGGTCCGCACCAACGATGGGCTTCTCTGCAAATGATGCGAAGTAGAGTTCTCTCACTGTGAGGTGAAATAGAAGAGTTCACTTTATCGCGTTCAATAGCTAGTAGATAGAGTGTCTCCGCACAAGGTCGTTATTGCGCATGCGCGTGCCACAAAACTTGGCGCATAGCCAAGCTACATGGATCTGTGGATTTGGGGCTTTGCTTGAGAAATGCGATTATGTTGTAGACCTTTATCTTCGAGAGATAAAATAATTAATAAAATTAAATTTTAATGTTTTTCTTTATTTTCCACTGGAGGGGAGTGGTAGAAAAAAAACAACTAAAATTTTGTATGCAGTTACATTGTTTACTGTTGTTTCTAAACAAGCAAAACCCGTGCAAAAAGTCATGACTGATATTATTTTGCACCCGAATCCTCTTGTGTCATTGCTAATTTTATAGTCAATTCCTCATTCAGTCCCTCAAGACTTGAGTCAAAATTAATATTCATTTAGAAACGTTTGGTTATTCTAAATTAACACGTTTCTCAAAAAATAATTTAAATACTTGGTACCTCAATATGGAGCACTAATCGTTTGCTCAAAATAGTTTTTCCTAATAATTTCCCAAATTTCTAAATATGAATGTTATCTTGAAAAATTTCAATTGTTAACATCTTAGCTAAAAAGCAAAAAAGAGATAGCTTACGAAAGTACAAACTACAATCAGTCGATTTTTAGATCAAATTGTGAAGTTATAATGTTTAAAGTTTAATTTCCTTATTTAACTTTAATGAGGATAAAAAAATGAACATGTGTGATCGTTTAATATTTTTTCCTTTTTTTTAACAATTAAACATGCAATAACTTTTTAGTAATTTTATTAACTATTTTATCTCTCGATGATAAAAGTCTACAATACAATCGCTTTGCTAAAGAAAAGCCCCTAATTCAGGATCTTGTGCTTTAATCCATGTAGCTTGGCTATGTAACGACCTTGTGCCGAGGTATTCCCGTCAGACAATTTACCTACTACCTATTGAACGCGATAAAGTGAACTCTTCCATTTCACCTTACAGTAAGAGAACTCTACCTTGCCTAATTTAAGCAATTTTTTCCTTTAAATTTATCCGAATAAATCAATTTTTTAACCTTCGATTTAAAGTAATTGAGGGTATTCTATAACTTTGCAATTGAAATTATGCCTCTATCTCATATTTTAGGAGATAATTTCCAAAATTCATGAATAACCTTGAAAATGCCACTATCAATTAGCCTGTATTCTCTTAGTAATAATAATTTTAATTTTGTCAGCCTACACCAAATAGTTTTCCAGTTATACATTCTATTACCAGACTTCTGCCTCAACCTGCATATGGACGTTCTTGATCATTTCAGATAACAATTATTAAAGAAGAGTTCGAAGACGCTGATGTAATCTTCCAACTTGATAATGCCTCTTGCCACAAAGCAAAGAAAGTGAGTGAGTTTTTAACTTCCCATAAGATTCCAATACAAGACTGGCCACGGAAAACTCCAGATATGAATTTTGATACCAACAGGTGATATCTGTAGTTCTGCTTTTAAAAGAATGTGAAGAAGTAAAAACATATTACAAAAAAGGACGAACTCAAGGACGTGCTATCAAGACATGTTGAACTAAATTAGACAAAGTTTCGTGTCAAAACATAATAGAAACTTAGCGAAACGTGTGACAGCAGTTTTATAACCTGTAACTAATTATTAGAGGATAAATATTTTGCAGATTATTTTCCTCACGGAACATGGTCATTAATTTTTTTTCTCCAAAGACTGGATTCCGGGCTAATTTTTATCCTTTGTTACAAGTGATATTACAGTATGTAAAAAAGTGTTTTATCAGAAAGGATCTTAATACTGTACTTACTACTAACGAAGTGAGTGGTGGCTTTGCAGTATAAAAGATGGACAACAGGATTATCGACTAGTTTCGCCATCTATTTCCGGCTTCTTCAAGGATACACAACAAGAGGCTCGCAACAGAAATTTGGGTACAAATGAACCAATGAGCATGGAGGTACAGGGCAAGACAACAAGGTAACTAATAAGAAAATTAACCAATAGCACTAATAAACTAAGGAGAAAAGAAAAACAAAAATGTGTGGGGGTCGCAAACGCGGACCGAAAAGAGGTCGTATCCGGTAGTCAAAATGACAAGTGGATTTACTAACAGGGCCGTATAAATAAAAAACTGAATAAAAATTTTTTTTATATAAAGCAAAGTACGAAATAAAAATAAAAAATTTATGTAAAGCAAAGTACAAAATGAATAGATTACATAAGGTCTGAGAGAGGATTGAGTATGGCGAACACATCGAATTCAGTTTGGCGATTGAGTAATTGGTCAGGGTTGGACTTCTTGGCCTTGTAAATCTCGATAGATTCCAGGGTGGCTGTTTTGGACGGTTTATTGCAAACGTGCATAATGGACATTACTTCGCTTTGTGGTCTAAGGTGGTGTCCGGTGCTTGTCAGGTGATTGGCATAATGTGAACAGTTGTCTTGATTATTGTATGATCTTTCATGGTCCATAAATCCTATAATGAAGCTGCGAGTTGAGAGGCCTATATAGTATTTATCGCAGTAGGCACAACTTAGGCGGTATACCCCTGGTTGATCAAACTTATAGTTATTAACGGTGGACGGTGGATTCAAATGACGGAGAGAATGGGGAGGGGAACGTGGGGAAACTCGCAGGCCGAGGGAAGACAGATACATAGATAGCTGGGCAAAATGGGGGCCCAAGTATAACAAGGAGACTATTCAGATTTCTGACAACGAGCAAAGCCTTCTCAGCAAAGGCTTAAAACACGTTGTCTCTAGAAAAGCCACCTGGCCAGACCTTCACACAGTCATCTCCGACACGGATGTCGCCATCTCCATGCTACCCCGCAACGAGCGCCTCCCAGCACGAGTCATCGCCGGCCACTAATACAAAAAGCTTTCAACAAGTCTACAACCGCCCCAACTGACCGCGAACAAGTCGAAGACGCCGTAGCCTCCGCCACCTTGAAAAGAAAACTATCTGAGTCAGACGCCATACTTGCGAAAGCCGACAAAAGTAATGCAACTGTTATCATTTACCGTTCCATGTACAATGACAAAGTCCTCGACTTTATATCAATCAATAATTTTGTCACCCTCCCTTCCGCCCCTACCACCAAATTCCATAAATCCATCATTTCTGTTATTAATAAGTCCCCCCGCTTCAAACACCTATGTCACCTTATCCCTCCCAGCCCCCGTGCCACTAATCTTAGTGCCCTCATCAAAATCCACAAGCCTAACATGGCCATTCGTCCCGTCGTTAATTACTCTCCTGCCCCCGCACACCTAGTTGCAAAATCCCTCTCCATCTTCCTTTTTAACCTCAAAATCCTTCCTAACACGTACAATGTCCCTAACTCTCTCACTTTAACTAATTCCCTCTCTAACATCACTACCAATGAGCACACCTCCCTTATGTCCCTTGACATTACTAATCTCTACACTAATATCCCCGTGTCTGACACCTTTAAAATCCTCGAAAAACCCCTGTATCCCTCTCCACTCCCTAAACCCGACGCTATCGATCTTTGGTCCATCCTATTCGTCATATCCTCACAGAACTACTTCTCCTATAACAATTCCTTCTATTCCCAGCCCTCCGGGCTAGTAATGGGCTTCCCATTTAGCAGCTTCTTGTTCGAAGTTTACTTACAACACTTAGAACTAACTTTTGTTACTCCCCTCCTTAATAATACTAGCATCATCGCCTACTACCAATATGTCGATGACATCCTTATACTGTATGATTTCCGGTTAACCGCCCCGCCTGCCATTGCTGATGATTTTAATTCGTTCTCTCCCCATATCCAATTCACCTTCGAAACCGAAAAGAACAGATCCCTGTCATACCTAGACTTCCTTATTACTAACAATTTCCACACTAATCGCTTAACCTTCTCCATATTCCGCAAACCAACTACCTCCTCCAACCTTATTCACCACTTTTCCTCACACCCAACTATACACAAGCATGCTTCCTTACGTTTCCTTATTGACTAGGCCTTGAAGCTCCCCCTCACCCCCCCCCCCCGCCCGCCTAGTTGAATTCCGCATCATCCGCTCCCTTGCTCGTATGAACGGGTATTCACAGTCTACTGTTTCCCGTATACTCCAGCGCCGAAAATGTGCCCTCCTCGGACTCAACCCGCCTAATCCCCTACCCCTCTCCAAGAAATGTGTCTCCTTGTTATACTTGGGCCCCCATTTTGCCCAGCTATCTATGGATCTGTCTTCCCTCGGCCTACGAATATCCCCACGTTCCCCTCCCCATTCTCTCCGTCATTTGAATCCACTGTCCACCGTTAATAACAATAAGTTTGATCAACCAGGGGTATACCGCCTAAGTTGCGCCTACTGTGACAAATATTACATAAGCCTCTTAACTCGCAGCTTCACTATACGTTTTAAGGACCATGAAAGATCATACAATAATCAAGACAACTGTTCACATAATGACAAGCACCGGACACCCCCTTAGACCACAAAGCGAAGTAATATCCGTTATGCACGTTTGCAATAAACCGTCCAAAACTGCCACCTTGGAATCTATCGAGATTTATAAGTCCAACCCTGACCAATTACTCAATCACCAAACTGAATTCGATGCGTTCGCCATACTCAATCCTCTCTGAGACCTTTTTGTAATCTATTCATTTTGTACTTTGCTTTATATAGATTTTTTATTTTTATTTCGTACTTTGCTTTATATAAAAATTTTTTCATTCAGTTTTTTATTTATGCGGTCCTGTTAGTAAATCCAGTTGTCATTTTGACTATCGGATACGACCTCTTCTCGGTCCGCGTTTGCGACCCCCCATTTTTGTTTTTCTTTTCTCCTTAAATTATTTGTCCTATTGGTTAATTTTCTTATTCGTTACTTTGTTGTCTTGCGCTGTACCTCCATGCTCATTGGTTCATTTGTACCCAAATTTCTGTATATAAAGGCTTGCGAGCCTCTTGTTGTGTATCCTTGAAGAAGCCGGGAACTAGTCGATAATCCTGTTGTCCATCTTTTATACTGCAAAGCCACCACTCACTTCGTTAGTAAAAAGTGTTTTGCTTTTTGTGGTAACTGGATGTTAAATTTTCAGTACAATTATTAAAACGTTTTAAACACACTGATCTGTTAATAATTTGTTTTGCCAGGGGTAGTAAATGAGAAAAGCTTATAGAGATATTATTATAAAATATTGGGTTTTTCTATAATTACGTTGCGATTTTATTTTCACTCTTATATTTCCATGATTTGTTTGTTATTTGGTAAAAAGTATATAATGTTCGAAAGTGTTTTTTCTGCTTTACAAGCAATTGTTCATTGACATCGGCTATAGTTTTCCATTTCATCGAGGACAAAAAGCTGCCAAAGCATGCAATTGATGAATCTGCTGCTCTTTGGATGAAAAAAACGCTGCTTTTTACGCCTGGAAATTCCATTTGACAGGTCTAAAATTTGAGAAAAGAATAAGAGAACGACGAACGTACGATTCTTGATCAGAAAGAGCATGCTCTCACAGTGTATACATTTTGCGAAATGACAAACAAATCCTAAGAAGATAAAATTGAAACTGAAAACATAAAAAATTCTGGAATAACCCAACAATATAAACAATGTATAAAATATATTTGTTTATAAGATTATATTCATGAAGCATACTAGCATTTGATACTTCAAAGATGAAAGCACTTTTGAAGATGAAATTTCTTATTTTTCTGGATACGCTTATTATACAAATATTTTATTTGTTGAGTAATTTCGACGACTGACGAGGCCGAGATGCCTATCAAAAGCCCCATGATTCCACCAGCATCACACAGAAATTTAATGAATGAGTACATCTCTTCTTCTCTGAAGTATTCAATTTTATCATTTATGAAAATGTAATATAACACCGTAATAGGCAGTGGGTCCATGATTTCCGGATGAGTACCCCAGACATAAACGTCTTCTTCACAGCTAGGCAGACATTTACATTCGTGGTTGTTACTAGACAACAGGCCGTGGACTTCATAATAAGCTCTTTTTGTGGCTCTGGCTGTTTTCGATGTATTGCACATGTGAAGAGCAAAATCTGGTGTGAACGGTAATCTAGAAGTAGAAAACTGCATTAAATAACTTTAAAAAATTAGCTAACTCTCAGAATAAACTTGTGAAAGTAAGATTTAGAGGAGCGATAGTGAAAGCCGTGGTCCCTGGATCGAGTACAGGTCACGGAATTATTTATTCCCTTTGTAATTATGATATGCTGTAGAATTTCATCAGTATCTTAGTCTTTTCTTTGAATCTCTAGCGAGCATGTATAAAATTGAAGAGGTGATTTCCAAAGTGACGTATCCCCATTTTCGTTAGTTTTCTAGTTTTGTATGCCAACATAATGTTGAAAGGTCTCGCATCATGCAGCAAAATAATTTGTTCCAAAAAGGTGTTGCTCGCGTATTAAATGGTATCCGAAAATAAACTTATTTGTCGGTTTGACGTATCTCCCCTTAAATTTAGACTCAAAGCGTCGTATACCCAGGTAGCCAATAACGAGTCTTCATGTCATGTGACGACTTCCCCGTAATGGTGCTCGTTGTTTCGCTTCATTTTTTATTATAATGGCGACATTTGAAGAGGAAGTAGAGAAAATTTCGAATCGTTATGCTACAAAAGAGATCGCGTACTCCATAGGAACGGCAGAAGAATAAAGAGAAACGCCGAAAATGATGATAGTCAGCCGGTGTTGTCTTGTAAACACGATGATAGGCGACGCCAGGCAATGAGACTACAGACTTCAGATATCAAAAGGTTCCATGCATTATTTTACTCTAAGAATAATAAAGTTAATCAATATAATTATTTCACTAACGCTATTTTAGTGAAATAACTGCAAGAAAGAGGGGAAATGATGATTAACGACGCCTGTTTCTTTAACTTATTTCGTTCAAACATGATGTGGGACATGTTTGTTGTTGAACGTTCTGTACTATTCTGCGAATTGAACCAAAACGTTTTCAAAGATTAGCTGCATTTTATTATTCAAATGGTTACTAGAGGAAAGAAAGAAGAGGCGGTGCGCGTACCAACCAAAGGATGGAAGTCATTAGAGAGCTTATCTGTAGACATATCCAGTCATTCAAATGTACTTCTAGTCATTACGGTAGAGAAAAGGTAAGTACTAGGTAACCACAAAAATTCTTGCCGTTTTTAATTCCGGAAAATGAAATGATGTACACAAAAAGTAGCGTATTGCTAGTCCCCAAAGTAATCTCCATTGGCATAGCACCTTCTGCCAACTGTCTCCAGTTGATCAATCTCCTGGCTGTAAAACTAGCCGGTCTTGGACTCAAAGAAGTCCGTGGGTGCCTTTCGCAGGTCTGTATCACTGGTTTAGGATTTTCCACGAAGATGGTTGTCCAGAGAATGGAAAAGGTGATAATCCATTGGAGCAAGATCTGGTGGGTAAGGTGGATGACACGAAGTTTCCCAGCCAAGCCGCTCTATGATTTCCCTGGCCAACCGTGCCACATGAGGCCATGCGTTGTCATGAAGGAAGAGTACCCCTTTGTGATTCACCAATGCTAGCTCCTTCTGCTGCAATACCTGTTGCACACATTCTAACTGCTGGGAGTACAGGTTCCCAATGATGGTTTTGCAAGTTGATAGCAGCTCATAGTGAATTTGGCGTCTAGTCCACCAGACAAACTAAACTACCGGTTCATCAGAAATAGCAAATTCTCCCGACCTGACTTTCTGGAACCAATGCCTTGTAGTGCGTTCAATCACAGCATCATTTCCAAACGCAAGACACATTCGGCGACTTGATACTGCTGCTGACAAGTCCACCTTGACGTCATAAAGCAAACAGCACCTAACCATCTATTTCAATACCTCCTTTTGTCTTCACTTCTGCACGAGATTTGATTGATGTGAATGCCCAACAGCCGCGTATTGTTACAGACTAACTTCCTGCTCCCCCCTGACAGATTTTGGACCACACCGTACACTTATTTGAATATCGTCTATCACTTCCTTTTATGGCAACATACAAATGGCAAAACTTTTGTGGTTTCCTAGTAGTACTTAAGCGATTCCTGTGTTTTATCGAGATCACAGAATAATATCTATCATCATAAATTGGAAATAAGGTATTTATACTTAAATTACTTTTAAATAAAATTCTTGAAAGAAGACTTATATATTATATCATAACATATAAAATAATGTTTTTATTCAATTTCTAGACTCCACATAGAAAATATTCACCATCGGAACTTAGTGTTAGGGCCATGTGGAAGATGTTTCTTGAAGCTTTCAATGAAAATGAGGAAGCTCAATCATGCAAGTATCATCTATATTATACAGTTTTCAGAACAGAATTTAATCTTGGATTTGGCAGACCTCGGACTGACTCATGCAGCTACTATAAGGAACATAAAGAGCGTATTAGACGTTCAAATGATGAAGAAGTGAGAAAGACTCTGATATGTGAACTCTTAGTACACAAACAAGAAGCAAAATAAAGTTATCGTTTAATGAATGAAACATTTCCAGATAATACAGCATTTTTTGTGTTTGACAGGATGCAAAACTTCCTTGGGTGAAGCATTTTATACTCGGCAAATATGACAACTTTTTTAGGTATTGCTCAAAATTGTGGCCCAGCTCAAAAAAGCTCATAAGGATATACATTTTTATACTTTGTGTGAAATTGATGCAAAAAGAGGGAGTTCCGAAGTTTCCAGTGCACTCTTCCATCATTTAACAACTTTTTGCAAGGGAAACTTTCAGCCATGCATGATAACGTCTTATTTGAGATTATTTTTTCCGTGAGAGGTCATAGTTATTTACCAATAGATAGGGTCTTTGGAAGAGTGGAAAAAATGTTAAGGAAAACTGATATGAATCTTCTTTCTGAAGGACTACAGTAGAATATTTGAACGTGTACGGAAGGTACACGTTTTTGGAAAGGATTGGCAAGTGGGAAATTGGAAAGTTGCAGTTACTTCACATATTAAGGCAACAATAAACTTCAAAATCTCTGAAAAGAAAGTTGTCAGATTAAACTCCAAATCTGTAGCTTGTTAACAACGTTATTCGGACTTGGCTGCAATGTGCAAACATACATTGTTAAAAGAGGAAAGAAGTGGTCAAACCTTGTAGTAGGCATAGTACAGCTGGGAAACAAACTGCAAAAGAAAAAAGTTGAGGATGTAAGGTAACTTAGAACCAAATTGGGAATAAATGACGAGCACCCAGCAATGTCCTTTTATAAGAAAGTTTTCACTTTTTCAGAAAATGAATGATTGTGAAGTAGTACTGCAAAAATTTGGATATAAATTAAAGTAGTAGAATAATTTGGTAAAATTCTTGTTTTTATATCAACATTAAATTCCTAATATTGTATTTTCATTATTTCTTGCAAAATAAATTTCTGTTTCATTTAAAATTTCGTCTCTATCCCTATACACTGAATGACCAATTTATTAGAGACACCCCGCTGGTTGCGCCTCGTTTGCGCCTCCTTTAGCGCCTCCTTTAGCGGCGAGAACTGCCTGAATACGTGCTGGCATGGATTCAACAAAGTGTTGAAACCGTTGCAGAGGAATAGCTTCACACGTCCTATAATTGGTGCAGGTTGGATGGTAGTGTGCGAAGGCACCAGATGGTTCTTTCCACTTCATCCCATAAATGCTCGATAGGGTTGAGATCGGGCGACCGAGCTGGCCACTGAAGCAGCTGGAAGTCCGCATCATGTTCCTCGAACCAGTCCAAGACCATTCGAGCACGGTGACAAGGAGCATTGTCCTGCTGAAACTGTCCGTCACCACCAGGGAACACAGTCATCATGAACGGGTGCACTGATCGGCAACAATGTTCAGGTAGTGTGTCGCATTCAGGGATGTGTCTATGGATATCAGAGGACCCATTGTGTCCTAAGAGAAGACACCCCAGACCAGCACTCCTCATCCACCTGCCTGTACGGTTGTCTGCTGACAGGATGGGTCCATGGCCTCATGCTGTCTGCGCCAGATGTGCAGTCTGCCATCCGAATGATGAAGTAGGAACCGCGATTCGTCGGACCAGGCGACCTTCTTCCACTCATCCAGTGTTCAGTGGCGATACCTGTGTGCTAGTAGCAGGCGCGCTTTCCTATTTTGCGGTGACAGCGACGGTGCCCGTACTGGCCGCCAGTTGTTACGGCGCACCGTGTGCTCTGAAATGGGTTGAGATGCTCCCTCATTGAACTGCCCTGCAATTTGTTGAGCTGTTCCCGTTCTGTTGCTGTGAATGATTCGTACTAGTCGCCGTTGGCCTCGTTCATCCACGGCCCTGTTTCGACCGGAATTTTGTTGGAAGTTGTTTTTTGGCATAACTACCATTCACAGAATACCCTTGACACTGTTGCACGGGAAAACCCGAGGAGCTTCGCGGTTTGTGAAATGCTCAACTGCGCCCGTCGAGCTCCAACGATCATGCCTCGTTCAAAGTGGTCAACTCCTGGAATTTACCCATATTCAGTCCACTTCTGCTGCTGACTGCAACTTGTGATCCAATGCATCCATTTTATACACTGCCTCGGTCTGTTCCATTGCTTGTTTGTCATTGGGAGGCCGATCCATTTTCCTTAAAAGGTGTCTCTAATAAATTGGTCGTTCAGTCTATAAGCACTCCAGTTTTGTTCCAAACTGACTTAATTCCACCATACAAACTATTGATTCTTCTATTTCTTTTCTCTTGGGATTTTTTCACTTACACACCTCTATTTAAACTATAGAAGTAAACCCATATACCAAAAATCTGAACCATATTTTGAAATTTAAGACTGAATTTAAAAAATCGCTGTTTCTGAAAAATTTTATTTCTGGGAGATACATCACTGTGGAAATAAGCTTTTTCAATTATTACCAACCACCGCAAACGTTTGCTATTTTCTGCTTGTACCATTTAGCAGCTTCCATTCGTAATGGACAAATTTAGCCATTTATGGGATAGGCAGGATATATGTAAGACACCCATTGTTCTAATCAAGGTGGACATATACCGTGTGTTTGAAAAGTTCCCGAATGCAGGAGATGACTTTCCCTTCATAACGTACTGTTGTGCAGGTATACTGAAGGGCTAGTAGACAGGAGCACCTCTCTCTCAATCTCTTTTTTCAATTCATGGATGCACCCAGTCGTTACGAATCCCGCTATTTATTTTACATAAATGCAAATACGCGAATATGAGAGTGAAATAAAAGTTTAAAATAAAAATACTAGACGTTTTATTTATAAAACCTACGGTATATGGTATTAAGCTTATAACGATACAGTAACAGTTTAAAAAGCGTTTATTGCGTGAAAACAAACAGCGGCCGTTGTAGCAACAATTGGGGTACAATGATGAGATATTATGCAGATGTCTTTGACTCAATTTATAATAATTGTGGGTTTATTCATCTGCTAAACATAGTATAATAATGAAAAACGAATAAACATAAATAAAACGGAACTAAAAAGAGAAGAACGACGAGATCTTAAGTCCTGGCCTCAGGACATCTTCAGGTCATCTGGCTTGGTTTAAAGTTTAGGGCCCACCCCTTCTTCTTGGACATTTCGCGGTGTTGGGTGTGAGGCAAGAATTGTGGCTTTTTGCGAGGGAGTACTGACCTGGGGGGGTGAAATGGGCAGTGTGGGATGGAGTTAGGAGGTAAAAATGTAAACAAAACGAAAATAATAGAACTTAAAATCGGCATAAATATTGAAATGAAAATAGATCTAGTTATAGAATTACTACCAAAATTTGGGTAGATTTGATAAGAATATAAATATTGATATGAAAGTAGATTGAATTATAAAATTAATTGCCAATTTGGGTGGATTTGAAGATAGCTCAGTTTACCATCATTACTAATTCATCATCCCATACCTGTAATTTCTTTGCATACACGTTAGTGATACCAACATACTTTCTTTTGACATATTCCCGTAACACCATGTCGTTCTTCAGCAACCTCTACGGCACCTATCCAAGGTTAAAATATAGAATAAGATCGTATGAAAATGAATCTGTAAAATTTGAACGCACCAAGTCAAATTTGGAATTTAATAAGTTTCTACTTTTGCATAGAAAAATAAAACTAATTATGCAAAAATCAATTACAGAACCAGCGACATAGGCATAAAAAATATCATCAATAAGGCGGAAATAAATATTGTAAAAGCCAATATCAAACAACAATATTTAACACAGGATCGTCTGAAAACGTCATTAAACAAAACACCTGTCATCCTGAACAATAAATTAGATCCTGATTCCTTACGTTTCATCTTAGACTATGTCAGGAATAAATGTGATGAACTAAAAACAAACTTAAACAAAATAAAAAATGAAGAAGCCCGCAAATTGCTAAACCAAAACGACCAGAATAACATTATTAATCTCACCGACATTGACATCCTCTACAATTTCTGACAACTTCTATCATTAGGTCTGAATTTTAAACTGCCTACCTCATTGAATATTAGTGATTATATAGCTGATACAGAAGCTGCTTTAAAAAATCCCTGAAAACAAAAAAAGAAACGATAAGAAAAAAGGCAATATTCAGTATACACAAGTTAGCTTCATCGAACAACACGACACACAACTCTTTAAGAATTAAAAAGACTAAAACGATTCATTAAGGAGAAAGACCTTCACATCATCCCTATAGCTAAAGGCAAAAAATAGTCATTTAACATAAGAAAGAATATATAGAAGCACTATGGAATTTATTAATAACAATGCACATTTTCAATCATAACTACAAGATAAGTCGAAATCCTTCCTAAATAACACAATCAATCTGCTCTTAAAATGGAAAAAATGTAAAATGATTGACGACAGCACTTAGAACAATTTGAGACCAAATAATTCCCTTCCTAATAATTTCTTCTCAATTCTAAAAGTACATAAAAACAAGAAACCAAGATCTATAATTCCAACACGTACAAATTAGCCCAATATCTGGAAAAAATTTTAACTCCAAGTGTAATTTTCTATATTCATGTAAACATTCATACCAAGTCAAGCACAATTAGAAACCACAAAATTAAAAAGTAACTATCAAATGCATACCTTAGATGTTAACCGCATGTATGACTATGTGCCTGTCCAACAGACCTTAAATATCCTCAAACAAACATTACAGATGCAACTTGACAGAACCACAATCAACAATCTTATAGAGGGTGTACAATTATGCTTAGATAATAATCAATTCACATTCGACAATAAATTATTCTCTCATATACAGGGCCTACCAATGGGACGCCCCCTGAGCCCTCTTCTTGCCAACTTGTATGCACATAATGTGGAATACGAATTAATAATCAACTCAGAACTCAAATCAAAAAATAGTGTGCTGGATAAGATACGTAGATGATATCTTAATAATCACAAAAGACTGTGATATTCAAAACATTCTAGTGTAGACCATTTGCAATCTAATTCCTCTTTCCAATTCACTACAACCGCAATAAATAATAACCAGCTCATTTTCCTAGATCTTTTAATCACTCGCCACAATAACAGGATGATATTTGATTTATACGAAAAACCCACACAAGGTACCATAACCATCAACTATAACTCTTATCAATCTTACCACCACAAAAAGAACATCATTAAGAATCATCTATCTCGCATATACAACTTCTGCTCTCACATCAATGTTCAAAAACAAATAGATATATTTTGGATAAAATTGGAAAAAAATGGCTATCCAAAGCAAATTCTGACAAAATGCGTCAACGAATATTTCCACAGTCCAAATAGGAAAAATATGAATCCTGTGGAAATAAATCGTGACATTAAAATATTTTTCAATGATACCGTAGTCCAACCATTATTTCGCAACCCAAACTCTCTTTTCAACAGCCTAGTCAAATTAAACACATAACCTCCAGTCCCGGGAAAAAATTCAGAACTCATTTACAATATACCATGCTCACAATGCAACAAGTCGTACACAGGTCAGACAAAAAGACGATTAGAAACACGTATACAAGAACATAAAAATGCACACAGAACAAAAGATTATCAACAATCCCATTGCTCTCCATGCTTACACAAATGATCACCCAGTAGCATGGAACCAGGTAGCTATATTAAAGATATAACAAAATCATATAAATAGAGTGATCAAAGAATCAATTTACATAAAAAGATAACAATTTGGCAAGTTGCTCTTATCAAATCCACCCAAATTGGCAATTAATTCTATAACTAGATCTATTTTCATTTCAATATTTATGCCGATTTTAAATTCTATTATTTTCGTTTTGTTTACATTTTTACCTCCTAACTCCATCCCACACTGTCCATTTCACCCCCCAGGTCAGTCCTCCCCCGCCAAATGCCACAATTCTTGCCTCACACCCAACACCGGGAAATTTCCAAGAAGAAGGGGAGGGCTCTAAACTTTAAACCAAGCCAGATGACCTAAAGATATCCTGAGGCCAGGACGAAAGATATCGTCGTTCTTCTCTTTTTAGTTCCTTTTTATTTATGTTTACTGATTTTTCATTATTATACTACGTTCAACAGATGAATAAGCCCACAATTATTAAACAATTGGGGTTTGTGGCGTACAATCAACACGTGCCGTCACACACGCCCTTCGAATCAGCCACTCGTCGGTATTGCGCATCTTGCATGGTTTGAAGTTCCACTCGTTCAAGATGCAATTTTATCAAGAAATGACAGACGGTGACGAGGATCGTCAGATGCAATTTTGCGAGATAATGATGAATAGATGCCATGCAGATGTTGCGCTATCTCGTCGTATTTGCTTCACCGATGAATGTAGGTTCACTTTGCCTAGGGAGATAAATCACCACAACTTCCGTTACTGGTCAGACTGCAATCCACATTAGATGGGTGAAGGCCACACCCAGCGTCCTCAAAAAGTAAACATCTGGGCAGGCATTATGGGCACTAAACTCATAGGCCCCTTTTCATTGACGGAACACTGGATGGTCCCAAATACGTTCAACTGTTAGAAGACGAGGTTGGTTCAGCTGTTGCCGAGGCAGCAGACGAAAACGACATCTAATTCCAACAGGATGGGGCTCTCCCCCATTATGACGTCTCTGTACGCCAGTATCTGGACGAACTATTCCCTGATCGCAGGATTGGAAGAAGCGAGAGCATTGAGTGGCCGCCTCGATTCCTGGATCTTTCCCCGCTTGACTTTTACTTATGGGGCTATGTTAAGCACAGGGACTTCGAGACACGCCCTGCAAGTATTAACGAACCGAAGGAAAGAATTAGGTAGGTGATGGCAAATATTTCTCAGGCAAATCCTAATTAATGCCTGCAGTGCATTTGATCACCGACTAGCGTATTGCAAGAGGTGAACGGTGAACACTGAACAACTGGTGTAGCCTGCATGTACTATTTCCTTTGGGAATGTAAAAATAAAATAAACACATTTGATAAACTTTGCCTTTAAGTAAAACAGATTTTATGTAATTTATTTCAGCACATGGTTTATTTTAGTGCTTGGCCGAACATTACTCTTGCTATCATAGGGTAGGCTTTTCTGCATATAAGAAGTGCAGTTCGGAAACTTTTAAAACACACAATATATTCATGAGAAAAGTAAGTGGCTATATCCAGCAAATATCAGCTCTATCTTTGTAGAATAAAACCAACACCAACTTGTCTAAAGCTTTCACGTGTACATCTAATTTTACCATTAATCATGTATAACAATATACAGGGTATATATAAATATTTGTAACAAATGACAGGGGATGATTCCTGGGATCAAAAAAGAAAGACTCTCCCTATGAACAAGTATCCTGCAAAGAATCGCATTTTAACTGAGTTAAATGTGACGGCATTAGAGGATGTTTTAAGTTGGTACAAAATTAAGGGCATTTTTTAGATGTATGTGAGTCAGGATGGAAATTATTTCTCAACTAATACAGCCATGTGGTTCTTAAAGCTATAGTTCTTCTCTTTATGGTTATGCTAAAATCTTGTTTAAATACCAAACGTTTTGAAAGATGAGATCAATCTGGCAAAGAGAGATAGGCATCATTATATTGCATGATTTAAAACTTGGTTATAATGCTGCTGAAGCGACTGGAAATGTCATCAAAGCATGGAGTCGACCGACAATTTCTCAACGAAGATGACTTGATACATACCTTTGTGGCAATACCACCATTTAAAATGAGGATGGTCGCGGCCATCCATTCAAAGTTAACAACAACCAATTGAACACATTAATCGAAGTCAATCCGCATAAATCCACAAGAGAAGTTGCTAAAAAGCTCATGGCAGACCACTGCACAGTCATTTGCCACTTGGAGCAAACCGGAAAGGTGTAAAAGCTCGATAAGTGCATACGATAGAAGCTGAATGACGTACAAAAAATTGCCGTTTTGACATCTGCTCCAGCATAACAAAACCATCCATTTCTTGACTGCAATGTGACATGTGATCAGAAATGGATATTGTACGATAACTATTGACGAACTGATTAGTGGTTGGAGTACGAAGAGGCCCCTCGACAACTGCCAAAAAAGGCTATAGTTTCATAAAGAAGAAGGCTATAGTGACTGTTTGGTGTCTGCAACCGAACTCATTCATCACAGCTGTCTGAATCAGAGTGAAACCTTTAGTGCCTGTTCATACGTACAATAAATCGACGATATGCACAAGAAACTGTAACAACAACAACCAGCATTAGTCAATCGGAAAAATCCCATCTTGTTTCAAGACAATGGTCGGCCGTATGTCGCAATTGTTACCCGACAGAAGTTGAATGATCTGGGCTACAAACGTCTTGATTATCCAACATACTCTTTTTCCAACTGACTACCACTTTTACAAGCTCTTAGATGATTTTCTGCATGAGAGATGCTTCCAAAGCCACGACGATGCGAAAACTGCCTTCAAAGACTTCGTTGTCTCAGAAGTCTATGCCACTGTAATACATATGCTAGTGTCTCTTTGGTAAAAGTGTGTTGATTCTGCTGGAAGTTACTTCGATTAATAAAGTGTTTTCTAGAAAGAGTGTTGTTTTAAAGTAGTCACTACACATCGGCCATTAATTCTGCACCAATCAGATACACTGGCGACACAACAGGAGCAGGAACAGCAATGCATATCTTTCGAAACATCTGCCACGAACAACAATGTATACGTGGCAAAGGCTCAATCAACATGGACAGGTGAAACCACTCGATCAGGTATTCGCCTTTTCGAACAGTTACACACGCGTTATTGATACGCTCTTTCTAATCTTTGATCTTGTTAACCAGAATAGCATATATCATACCCTATTCCCACATTTAAAAGTCCAGTGGATTACTATCAGGAGAGCGGGCAGGCCAATGACTAGACCATAATGCCCTATCCATCATCGTAGGAAGGTGTCTTCCAAAAACCAACGTACAGAAGTGCGCTGGAGATTATCTTGCATGAATCACCTGTTGTGGGGCACAGCTGAGGGTACATGCGCTTCTAATAGCACTCAGAAAAGCCAATGAGGAGATGTTCATTAGCTTAGTGTTATTAAATTAATAATTGATTGTTATTGAATAAGTATTTTATTCTGTATTGAATATGGAGTTGCCAATAACGGTTGGGCATTCACCTGGTACGTCTTTAATGTATATACAGGGTGTTTCATAATTGGTGTCCCGTCTTTAGGTCCAAATAACGGCTCAAGGGGAACAGGTGGGGGGAAATGAATATTGATTATTTGGTTTTGATGTCCACTAAATCCGAATAAGAACATTTCGCGTCCCTGGGGTTGAAGGGATAAATTTTGAAAATTTTAATTTTGTAGGGTTAGAGGTTAGACCCCATGTGTTACTTAGAAAGTTGTAGAGCATCATGTAAAATGAGGGGTTAGCAAAAAACCCGGTGAAAAAATCTCATGCCCTGCCCCCTTTATCGAGTGGGTAAACTGAAAGGTATGGCTAGCCGATGTGGACAAAAACCATACTTATTAGAAAACAGTAGGGCCTACATTTGGAAAATGAATGAGAATGAATGAGTCGTTACCCTGAAGAGCTAATAAATTCGACCAGGCTTTCCTCCCCAGGAAAAACATTATGAAATTTAAAAACTGTACTTGGGAAATGGGAAATGTTTTTGTCTACATTAGCTAGCCATACATTTCACTTTACCCACTCGATAAAGGGGGCAGGGCATGAGATTTTTTCACCGGGTTTTTTGCTAAACCCACATTTTACATGATGTTCTACAACTTTCTAGATAACACATGGGGTCTAACCCCTACCCCTAGAGACGCGAAATGTTTTTATTTTGAATTAGGGGACATTAAAACCAAATAATCAATATTCATTTCCCCCCAATCTGTTCCCCTTGAGTCGTTATTTGGACCTAAAGAAGGGACACCAATTATGAAACACCCTGTATATGAAACTCCATATGAACATTAGTACATAGAAGTTAAGACGCTAAATAGTTTCTTTCTTAAAAATTCTAATTTTCACCGGCTGGATTTATGGCACAGAACGTCCAAAACAACCAAATCTACAATTATCAGAAAAGTAATAAAATATTTTGTCAAAATATACTTTCTCTTACTGGCAGGATATTTTAGAAGCAAGCAGTATTCTGAAACAATTTTCCTGGCACGTCTCGAATTCAAACTTTTCAACACAAGGCCGTTTACGAGTTGAAAGTCTTAGAATCTTACAAACCAAACACAAAAACAAAACAAACAATCAATATTTAAAAAAAACAAACAGACGTTATTATTAGCAACAGGTAAAAGACAGCATTTTGCTCTAAAATAAAAATAAAAATGATTTTACCTTCATCATTTTCTCCACAATTAACATATTCGCTATTCCTACGGCCGTCACATTAATATATTGTAGAGGGTTCAATTTACCACCATATGGTATGACATAAATCTGAAAATAAAATTAAAATGAAAAAAAAAATTAGAAAACTTACTACCGTTAATTTAAAAATTATTTAATGTAATTTAGCCTTTCAAATCCATCTGTGTCACAAGGTTTTGTGAATACGAGGAGAAATAACGCGTCGTGAAAGTGCGTTAAAGCTTTCGATTGTGGTAAACAAAAAATGTTCCCATCTATTAACGCAGTTAGATTTAAACTCAAGCATAAAAAAATTTATTCCCAAAAGCGACAAGAGAGGGCACTTTGATAATTTGGAAAATTTAAGCGCGAGCGCAACAAAAGAGAGGAAAGCGAGAGCGGGGTGGCAAACGGACAAAGAGAGCAACGTCGAGTTCAGGTTATGTGCGACGGGTGTGCTCGCCTAAATTGCTTTCATGGATAGTTCCCCCCTCTACTTCAATTCCTGGCAGCTCGCCTAACAATGAAACTCTTTAACTTGTTAAAGACCTTTTCAGTGGTTTAACTCAGTATATTCTTTCGACTCTTTCCTGGACTTAGAATCTATGGATAATACTGACGTAGATTTACCTAGGCAGTGTGACAATCGACGCGAATATGGAGAGCTTATCCATTGCTCTGAAACTGTAAGTGTTTCGTCCGTAACGGAGAAAACGTGCGTGTGCGACTTCAGCGATATTAGGAAAAGTCTACATCAAATTAAAGAAGGCGAGGTTCGTTCGATTCCAAGCGGAGCATCGTTTGGGTTTGTGACAGCGGAGAAGCAAGCTTCATAGCTCAAACTTTAGGTTCCCAACAATCTTGTGTGGTTACAAGATTTCCAGGCTTCAAACTACGCATTTCAAATTATCTCAGCGACTGCCGAGCTGCTCAACTCTACCCAGAAATTGAGTTTCGTCATACCATGGGGAATGAAGGCCTATCTTTCAGAGGATGTAGGGACCTTCTACAATTCCAAAGGTAAGCTGCCCGTTTTCTATTCTCTCTCGTTCAGTTAGTGTCTCATCATTCTCAAACGTTGCGCTTATTAGCTGTCGCAATAGCTAACTTAATTTTCTCTTATCTTCTTATTGCAGGCAAAGGTTTCTGCACATATTGAAATGTCAAGGCGTCGCCGCTTTCAGTTGTGTGTGCGGTTATTGTGAATTGTGCTATGCGGCATTAAAGAAGGCTAACAAGAATTTTTTTTTTTAATTCTTGTGATTTGAACTAACAAAGTTCATCTCTTGCGACATTCTATAGTTACTTTAAAATCAATTATATTCATGGTTCTTATGAACTCATTTCTTTCATTAACATTATCCTCGTGTTAGAGGATACATTCTTCACTAAACGAATACCTATCAAAGCTTCACGTATTATTTGTATTTACCACTGCGCAATAACTTTTATATGTGAGAAACAATAAGTATAAATATTTTGGTGTGAGATAATACTGAAAAAATTTTCTGTTATGAAATCTTAAAGCTCCTTTGGGTGGTAAAAAATGGCTCAGCTCTTGCTACAATCGCTTAAATAAACATGCGCCTTATCTAACATGATCACATATTTCCACTTTTCTTCCGCCAGGTATCGTTCATACAGTTTACGGCAGTTGGTCTGTCACTTTTGAACATGGAGAACAACTTATGAACGTGGCTCTTGTTTCACAACTCCATGTGTAAATCACGGTTGATAATTGTACTAGCATGTACACAGATGTCCCTATGTTGTGTTGTAGGTTACAAGCCCGTACTTTCCAGACGAAATCAGGAATACGGCTAGTGGATAGTCTTGGATTGGCCTGCTTTTTCACCCTCAGGAAAGGCACCAATTCTGGTTTTGCCACCGTTACTTGGAGTTAAAGTTAACCAAGTCCATATTTTGCCCATTTTGCACTAGCACTGCCATGGTAGAGTAGAAATGTTATATTGTCGGTATAATTGTGAATCAAGTCCACAGTTCAATTTTTAACCAAGAGATAGCAGCAAGAGCAATTAGAAGTCAATATTAATTAATGGCAACTAATCAAATTTGAGATCTGTTTTCTCAGAAATGAATCTCATGGACTTGGTACACTTTAACTCTGAATCCTCCATTTCATACACTTGATATTCATTCTTTATAAACTATGAAGCTTCGCTTCTTGAATGCTTTCATAATTTTGGAATTGCTGAAATTGACACTGGAAAGTACTGTTATTTAGCCCTTCCAATACCTGTCAATTTTCGGTGGAATAATGCAATGATTTTAGTTCGCTGTTCGATTATTAATTATTTTAATACCTGCCCTAACAATACTCTACATGAAAGCTCAAGTGAAATGAATGCACACGCCACATTTAAAGATGCTAGTTGTTACCATAGATCCCTAACAACCTCTGTAAGGAGCTGTTGACATTCAGCAAATTCCCGGCGTGAAGCGAATTTCGATTCTAATCGTTTCGTAGGCGTCACAAAGCCACTTGCGTTAAAATGTGGAGCCGTTTCACATTCGCGTTAAAATTTACTTCCTTCTTTTCAGCCTTTGTCACCCCCCCATCCCCTCCAGCTAAGTGAACTCTGCTCTGATTGGATGTTCGATGAGTCGTTCTTTCATCCGATCTCTGTTGTTTTCTAGTTTTCTAGACAATGTGTGTGTACACATATATATCGTTATAACATGGCTTTCTTGGCATCGCGTGTATGTACATATTTTTATGAAAAAGCAACAGAAAACGAGGCACACCCGCACAGAAAACACGCTATTGGCGAATTTCAATATGGCCGACTTGTAAGACAAACAACTCGTTTGCCGTTGTTTTAACATCTCATAAATCTTCATGAGGGGAATTGAAATAAACAGTTTTTAATGAAATAAGTCCAGACTTGTAATAATTGGAATTATCGGCGATCTTCATCGTACGCGTACGCTTCTTAAGAGTGGAAAAGATACTACGACTAACTTAGAACCAATTACCAATAATTATATTAGTTCAAGATATGTTCCAGAACATGGTAGATGTCATAAAGAGACCTTTAGCATCCGCAACTTCAAAAAGTGTGAATACTTTCAAAGTTTTTATAGAGAAATCCCTAGTTTCCATCCAACCTTTGGAATAATTGGGAGTATATCTACTTAACTGTGATTGTTGTGATAAATAGTATGAGGGCCAACCGAATAGCCGGAAAGAGGAGTTGGTTTATATAAAATATGGCAGATTGCAATGATCGACAATTTTAGAAAATTTTAAGTTGTCTAGGAGTGTAAATTCAAAAATTAAGTTAAACAGTTTTGAGGATACTGAAATCTGCAAAAGGAATTCTAGAAAATTATTAAATGCTAATAAGGAGCCAACCCCAGATTCTGTTCTATTTAAATTTTGAAAGCATCTCTTGTCGGTTCTTTTCAAGTATTTCGCTTTGGCTTCTGTTGAGGCTCAACCAATGAGATTGATTCTATCCATATAACTCGGCCCTTCCCCAACTATAGGCTATACAGAGTGTCTCTAAATGGAAGGGCAATAAGTACATAGTATGATTCAATGCATCAATAGAAGTAAAAAGTTCCTTATCGAAAATGTCGAAAACTCAAAATTTAAATTGCGTCGTTACGTCATTTAAACTTTTCGCACCAGCAGTTCATTATATTCAAAGGAGCGATTACAATTAAATCGGCGGCAATTGTTGAGTTTAAATGACGTTTTCGGCAGGTTTTTAGAAACTTCGCGTGAAGTTTAGAACCTTAACATTTGAGTTTTGAACATATTGTATAAGGAACTTTAAGTTTGCCATCATGCAAAGGATCACGCTAGGTACTTATTGTCCTTCCATTTAGAAACGCCCTGTATAATAAACATTTTAAAGGCCATATTCAATTTTAATTTTGCTGTTGAAGGAATAAGCTTCGGAATGTTCTTTCTTATTAAAATGTTCTACAGTCATCCCCTAACTTGCATAGAACCAAAATTGCAAAAGTAGTCTATAATAACCAGAAACAAAATTACATATCAAGTGTATTTGTAAACGGATGTAGAGGAGAAGCACGAGACACAAGAACCATGGAATACAAATAATAAGTAATCTCTATATACAGGTTGTTTCATAATTGGTGTCCCGTCTTCAGGTTCAAATAACGGCTCAAGGGAAACAGGTGGGGGGTAATGAATATTGATTATTTGGTTTTGATGTCCACTAATTCCGAATAAGAACATTTCGCGTCCCTGGAGGTGAAGAGGTAAATTTTGAAAATTTTAATTTTGTAGGGGTAGTGGTCTTAGACCTCATGTTATTTAGAAAGTTGTAAAGCATCATGTAAAATGTGGGTTTAGCAAAAAACCCGGTGAAAAAATCTCATGCCCTGCCCCCTTTATCGAATGGGTAAAGTGAAAGGTATGGCTAGCCGATGTGGACAAAAACCATACTTATTAGAAAACACTAGGGCCTATGTTTGGAGTGGGGTCAAGACCATTAGCTTTTCAGGGTAACGACTCATTCATTCTCATTCATTTTCAAATGTACTGTTTTCTAATAAGTAATAAAGTTCTAATAAGTTTCTAATGAGTTTTTCTGTTTTTGTCTATATTAGCTAGCCATACGTTTCACTTTACCCACTCGATAAAGGGCAGGGAATGAGATTTTTTTCACCGGGTTTTTTGCTAAACCCACATTTTACATGATGCTCTACAACTTTCTAAACACATGGGGTCTAACCCCTACCCCTACAAGATTAAAATTTTCAAAATTTACCCCTTCACCCCCATGGACGCGAAATGTTTTTATTCTGAATTAGGAGACATTAAAACCAAATAATCAATATTCATTTTCCCCCAATCTGTTCCCGTTGAGTCGTTATTTGGACCTAAAGACGGGACACCAATTATGAAACACCCTGTATAAAACACAGAGCTAAAATGTATACACTCACTCACTCATTAATTCATTCATCACGAAATCTCCATAATTATGAAGCCTACAAACTTGAAATTTGGGAAGTATATTTATCTTAGCTTCTAAGTGCTCACTAAGAAAGGATTTTATTTTTTCTTTCTTCCTTTCTATTGTAGTTTAATTTTAAATTTCAATTTACCTGGTGCTGAATGGGATTTCTACCTGCGTTAAAAAACGTGACGTTTGCTTCGTTTAACGAAACCTTTTGCGAATGTTCCGTGAAGCAGCATCAACAATGACTGCGAGTCTATCACGCAGGATTATTGTGTATATTTTATCTTTTATCTGGATGGGATTTTTGCAACGCCTCCTAAAGAAAAGGCCTGAGCGCGAAAACGTCATACATTGTTACATCATCCGAAGATATGTTTAATCGCATTTTTACCAATAATAAGCCCTAAATTATGTCTTCGCATGATGATGTAACAATGTATGACGTTTTCGCGCTCAGGCAACGCCACCTAAAAAACAAAGCCTGGTCACTGCGTCATCACACCAGGGCTGACAACCCAACTTTCATTGTTTACAACAAACGAAAAAGCACCTGTTGTAATCAGCGTTTTTTCGTTTGTTGTAAACAATGAAAGTTGGATTGTCAGCCCTGGTGTGATGACGCAGTCCACAGGCAGTGAGAAGGCTTTGTTTTTTAGGTGGCGTTGGCTCAGGTCTTATCTTTAGGAGGCGTTGATTTTTGCCAGCATTAAGCATCGGGACCAACGATATAACGGGCCCCAGCCGTGACCACCGAGAGAGAAGGCCTCCGCAATGAAACTGAATACATTGTTACATCATCATAGACAGTGCAAATTCAGGGCTTAATATTGGTAGAAATACGAATAACAATGCACTATCTATGTGATGTAACATGTATTCAGTTTCATTGCGGAGGCCTTCTCTCTCGGTGGTCAGGCCTCAGCGCGGAAAAGTCACCTGACCATGCTAGTCCGAGTAACAATGTAAACTTCTTTGTTTCTATCTTGGATTTTAACAATCAGTATTTTTTCGTTTGTTAGAAATATTGAAAGTTGGATTGTTGGCCGGACTAAGATGGTCAGGTGACTTTTCCGCGCTGGGGCCCGTTATATCGTTGGCCCCGGTTAAGCATGTAGTGACGTCTTAGTTTGTTAATGAGTTCTTCTGTTAATGTAAATGGAGAAAGTTTGTATGGATTCGGAAAAACTTAACCTGGATAGCACCAATAAGACGGCATAGCAATTGTCTGTTCTCATCAATCTTTATTGATTAAACTTCGCTGAGCTAAAGTTATTTATTTGTTTATTTATTTATTTATAAAAAAGGAGAACGTTTCTTTGGCTTCATTTTTTTATTTTATTTTCCTGAAAGTGTAGTTGATCGATGTCGGGAGTATTGTTATGTTATAGCAAGTGGTACCTATGCGACCGGATGGGGCCTGTCTGTTTTCTTCAAGACGATTGGTTTGGGACGAATGCACAATGACACACAAAGGCAATTGCGACCGTATTTCTTGCGGGGAATTTCAAACAAACTTTCTCCATTGATATTCTTCCAAGATGGACTCGTGCAGATGAAGTGAAGGAATGCATCAAGTCATCATTATTATGTTCTAAGATCGTTTTTCGCTCTTTAACACTTTATGTGAGGGTGTATCTCCATCAGGATATGGTGGCGAAAGAATTTTTTAGACTATTATTCCAAATAGGTGACGGGGGAAAATACTAAGACTATAATTCCTCCGGGGCAAAATAAGTGTAATTTAATCAAAGACTTCAAATCTTTCATAGAAAACATATATCCTGGACTAGAAGTGTCACACAATTCTGATCCATCCTGGTTGAAATAAAAGCTATTTTAACATCAAAAAATGATGCCGCCATGGAAATGAATAACGAGCTTTTGGAGAAAATGCCAGCCCAGGGTTTTTGAATCCGTAAATAGTGTGGTAGAAGAAGACGACACAGTCAACTACTCCGTAGGGTTCCTCATTACACTCAACCCACCCAGCATCCCTCCTCACCGACAAGCTTAAAAGCGGTAGCCCCAATAATGCTTCTGAGAAATCTTCGACCGCCTAAAATGTGCAATGGCACCCGCCTTCAAGTAAAATCGCTGCAACAAAACATTGAGGCAACCATTATTATTGTCATTGGTCAAGAGGAGACAGCACTAACTTATTCCACTGATTCCGCTCATACCATCGGATTACCATCAAGTTCAAACGAGTTCAATTTCCCGTAAAACTATCCTTTGCCCTTGACAAAAAATAAGGCATAGGGACAGACTCTTGATGTGGTTGGCATGGATATACGGCAAGACTGACTTTCCTATGGCCAATTATATGTTGCCTGCTCAAGATTTAGCTGTCCCAAAAATTTGTTAATTTTACAACCTGAAGGCATAACATCAAATTTAGTGTACAAAGATATTCTTTGAAGCTTTGGACTGTTCATAAAAACCATCCAGAAAAAAATATCCACAATGAGCTAAATTAATGTGTTTGAATATCAAATACTAGTCTGCCTCCAATTTCTCACCGAACTTCTCCCTGGCCTTGGCTCTAGCTCTTGATACTGTCTTTGCTGCTGCTCTTCGCGTCTTTGTGTGACTGGAAGGTGACCTATTTGCAAGCCATAGCAAATAGGCTTCCTTCTTTGCCTTGACAACTTCTTGGACTTCACTGTTCCACCATGCAGTCCTTTTCTTACCGCCATACGCCACACCGAGCCGTTTAGGACCACAGCAAAATGCAGCCGAAGTTGTCACAGCAGTTTTAAACAACTGCCACTCCTCTTCAACAATACCACAATCACTGGGTAGTCCTTTGAAACTTGAAGGTATGTTATCCGCTAAAGTTCTTTCTCACATCTCTACCCTCCAATGCCTCCCATTTGATGCGCCAAGCCTGTCTGGCCCAAGTATTTCGCTTGGTTGGCATGGATTTAGAGAACCGCAATGCGCAGATAACAAGGTGGTGGTCAGTTGATAGTTCTGCCTCTCTCCTCACGCGAGTATCCAACACAGATCGGAAAAGTCAGCTGATACGATTACAAAATCAATCAGTGACTTCTGGTCCATTGCATCCCTGTACCAGGTATACTTATCGACATCCCTGTGCTGGAAGAAGGTGTTTGTGATGGAAAGTCCATTGTTGCAACAGAGATCCAACAAGCACCTCCCATTTGCATTTAAAATCGGGATCACCATTCCTCCCAATCACGCCTTTCCACGTTTGGTCATCAGCCCCTACGTGTGCATTGAATTCGCCCACCAGGATGACAGAATCCGCACTCCCTCTCCTGCTAAGAGCAGCATCAACTTCATCTAGATAGAGTGGCTACTCTGTGGCTGCATTCGGAGCATATATAGCGAATAGAGAGAGAGAGAGACCGTCTCCCTATCCGAAGCGTCAGGAGACACGGTCTTCTATCTAAGGGGGTCCAATCTGCAACTCAATCTGCCTGCCAAGGACTTGTGAGTATCCCCACTCCCGCCTGGGCAGTTATGTTATGGTCAACACCCGAGTAGAAGAGCTTCTACCCTCTTTTTAATTCCACACTTACCACAGTTGAGATAATACTTATTATACCCAGTCGATATCGTTTGGCTTCCTCCACTAACTCGGATTCGTTTCTTGTCATGGAGAATACGTTCCAAATGCCGATTGACAGCACCTGATCCCGTTGTCGCTTTACTCGTTTCTCCTCCTAGGTAAAGGCATGTGCTGCCCCCGACCATTTCCCCAAGCGCATACCGAGTGCACTGGTGGGGCTTCTCGAAGGCATTGATCCGAGATAACAGCCGGGAGACTGTCGACTATTTTTCGAATGAGAGATTCTACCTAACTCCTGAATGCGGGTGATTTTAACATGCGCCACACACGATGCAGTATGAATTCTCTCATTCTCTCATTGAGATATATGTTTTTGGATACTGTTTGTCTCACCTGTCAACCATGAAGTTTCTGGTAAGGGTGACCCTAAAGTAGCAGTGCTACAACCACAATAGCTCCAAGAATCCCTGAAGCACCGAAACCCGTGACTTACGGTAAGGGGGCATCCACTCAGGGGAATTTTTATAACCATTATATTAATTTAAAAAAGAATTTTTATATGTTCACCAAGTAAGATGAAACACCAATGTTTGGCACTTACTAAACAGTCATCACCACCATTTACAACTAAGACTGTGTTATCATCGAATGTTAACATCTGCATAGAACTGCTGCTAGAAAAGCCACCAACGTTGGATGTACAAGAAGTCATCGTGAATTTTATCACCCGAGTAGTTCAATTTACTTTCATCGAACTCGAGTGGTACATTCCATCTATACATTTTATTACATGGAAAATATATAATTACATTCGATCATGCATTTTTATCGTTATAAATAATCAGGTCGTGACAGCTCTTATTTCTGATATTTTACACTCGAATATTTTCGAAATTATTAGCAATTATACTTATTAATAAACTCTATCAAAATGACTCTTTTTAAAACTCTTTATTCATTTAAGAATTTTTATATGGTCTTGTAGAGTTGACATTAAAATATCGAAATGATTACCCCAATTTTTTCCATCATCAGAAAAACTCACATCAAGTTGGATGTATCTAAACCTCAAAAGTTGGATGTATCTAAACCTCAAAAGTTGGATATATCTAAAACCCAAAATTGTGGACTAAACGTGACTTTTCATCATCATTATTATTTTAATATTCAATTTTATTTTCATTTTATCCAATTTTTTTCATTAAGTTAAGGAATTTATGTATTAATATCCCATGTTCATGAATATAAAAATAATTTTCTATTCTGAATTTACTGAATTCACGAAATCGGTCACTTTGTTGCCATTTTTTTTCGAAGTTTTTGATTTTGACTTCAGATTTGGATAGAGCATCTAAAAGTAAGTAGAGAAAAAGTTATAATAGGCTGTATGTTCTATCTATTCGGGATCATGGCCATAATGGCGGTTGAAGTTCATAATTTTGATCATTCGAGTCGGCAGAAAATGATTAACTGCTATTTTGACCATGTTCCCGAATAGAGAGGAACATGTGTGCCTATTTCAACTTTTATTTACTTTTTGATGCTCTATCGAATCTAAAGTCAACATCAAAAAATTGGAAAAAAAATTGGCGACGGAACTAACTTAGGAATACATACCGATGCTTTTTTTGACAACGTTCTGGAAACGCATTAACACTTACTTGCTCCCAGCTCTGGTGCAAACATTCCTTTATGGTATTTGGCAGTGCTGCTACGATGAGTACAGGAAGAGAGCCTTTATAATCCTGCACATCTACAATATCATTATATAATTTTTAATTAATAAAAAATTATTGAAATTTTGTTGCATAATGGATGAAAAATAAATCATATTAGAAATAAAGCAACTATATTGTTTATTCTTAAAAATTAAGAAGGCATTTTGAAAAGTCTATCTCTTTTGCGATAGTTCCAGCAATTAGTGAGAATACGGAAGTGAAACTGGTGAGAAAGGAAAGCCTGATTCTTTGACTAAAACTACCATGGAAGAACAGAAAGAATAGATCAGTATACTAGTGATACTCATCTACTCGATCACAGATGCGCAGAATAGTAAAGCGGCATGAACGTTTGGTTTATACAATGTGCTGCTATTGAATTTCTCACTGCTGGAGGGTAATGCCAATAACTTCTACACAAGGCATTGGCGCAGAAGACTATGACATCATAACAGTTGGCAGTGGGCAAACGACGATAAATATTCGTAGCAGCCTCCTATCGCTAAACGTATCAGCGTATCTACTCGGATAAGCTGCATAAAATTGAAATCATAAATTTTTGAATCTTAAAATTCAATCAGCGATAGCAGGCTGCCATTGCTATGAAAACTCAAGCCCCTTCTAGATATCCTCGCTTGCTCACTGACTATTGTTACGAAGTCTTCGAAGCCGAGGCCTTGTGTCTAGAAGTTGCTGGTTATGCATCCATGGACATTCATCAAAGGATGAGTGTTGTCTACGGCAAGGCGTGTATAGTTTTGTTTACTGTCAGAAGGCGGGCAAGGAGTATAAAAGATAACAATCCAAGCACAAGAAGGACAACCCGTTACCGAATGTACATGTATAAGTTAACTGTTACAGTAGTGATGGGGAGGTGAAAGGAACCTCTGCCCGAAGGAAATAGAAAACTGGAAGAGGACATTCACAGCCTTTATCAAATATCCAGCTTGGGCCTAAGATGCAAAACTTTTCCAAACGCCTTCTTGAACATTTATATCTCTGTTTTCTAACAGCTAATGTTAGAAAAGTTGATAACTCATCCGAACATACGCTCAAACGTAAAAGTCAGATAAGTAATGCGTAATTCACTGTATTTAAAATTGTTATTAAATCGCATGTATCGTTTTTTATATCACAGAGATTGTCGTACCAGTAATAAAATTTCTAATAAAATATTATCATCATAACAATTAATTTTTTAAATAAGTAGTCTTATATATTAGATATTTACAATACGAATATATAAAAACATAATTGCAAAATTGGTGTTAATTATGAGTGCTAAAATTGGAATAAGCTTTTATCATATAAAAACATAATGGCATAATAAAAATATTTCTATTTAACTTACCTATCTGAAAATGTGTACATTCTCCTTGAGGCATTGCTATTGCGGACATATTACTTTCCTTGGAAAATGGAAAACCAAATACATTCTAAATGGAAAAATGCATTAATAATTTTTGAACGTCATTTTTACATATTGCTAAAAAAAGTGAAATAAATTAGATGAAACAATTGAATGGACTTTCATAAATATTAAATATTTTTTGCAGTTATTTAGGTTATAAAATATTTAAATTTGCATAAAAGTATTAGTTAAAATAGATATAGTTCGTCTTCCAATGTTCTACGCGTCTAAAGCCTTAATTAGAATCACATGTACATAAGATAGAGGTACCTTCTATTTTAAATGATTATTAAGGCAGGTTTTCCCAATCTTTTTTGTATTTCGCATCCCCGAATATTTATTAATGAACCTTGCCCCCACAAAAAAAATTATTCTTATATTTTTATGATAAAAATTAGCTATTAGCGTTCTGATACAAAAATTTTTGATACAAAACAAAATTTATTTTGGTTCTTTATAGCAAATTTATTTATTTATTTAAATTATTAATAAATAAAAAATTTCTACAACCAGAGCCGTTATGGGTAAGGGCCAACTAGGTAGGTCTCTGGTGGACAAAATCCCAAAAGGAAAATTAACAAATATTAGCAATCACAGTTATTATAAAGGGTGTCCAAAAAGACCAAAAGTTCTAACACATTTGAATTGTAGTGAAGCCAACCTCAGCCAACCTGGCTAGCCCAACCGGACCTTAAGTGACACAATCTCGTCCATTTTCTCAAAATCTTTCTAGGGGAAGGGTGTGATTAAAATTGTTTTTAGACTAATGTGGTGTTGCTCTACTAGGTAGCAATCGGAATTTTTTCTGTATCTTTGACAGTTTTCGAGTTGACAAATAGATGGCCTTAAATTTGGGGGTCAGAGTCAAATTTGAGTACGGCATTGAATTTCCCACCCCCCTATTACTTATAAACAACATATCAGATCTCGCCTACCGGATAGCTTTGAGATATCTGCCATGTTATCAGACTTTTTGGACGCCCTGTACAAGCATAAAATAACAAGAACTTTAACAAAAATGAACCGAATTCATGGATCAAAAATCTTCCCAGAAAGATATTCAATCGTATAGCCAAAACCCCATCCAAATCGGATCAGAAGGATGTTTGTTTGTTTGTGGGTTTGTTTGTTTGTTTTTTATAGAAATCTACAGCTTTATTCCGATCTTGATAAAATTTCGCATACATGACCTTCAAAGCATGTGGAAGTTCACTGTCTACCTCAGATTTCGAAAAAATAATGATTATTGATAAAAAATCGATATTCATGGTTATGGCAGGGCATATTAATGAGAAATATCTCATGACCAACAATGCAAGAAAAAGTTTTTGCAACAATAAGTATCAACAATGGTATCAACGCGCAATTCACCAATAACAATGAGCACAAAATGATAATGCAATGGTAAAGCAATCCTTTCCAAGAATTATAACAATGAACATAAAATGATGATGACATATGGATAAGTTTCATTTTGTAACAATGCATAGAATACCTGTTATTCAGGGTTTTCTTAGAAAAGAGATTTCTTAGTACTTAACAATTTCTTGAAAATCTTCAAAAATGATTAGTAACTGGAGATAATGGAAAGTTAGCAGACTATTCAGAAAGAGTGCAAAGACGACAGAGGAAGCACTCCTTTAGCTCCGTGCAATATTGAGCAAATGGTAAGCAAGTAAATCGAAGAATTGGCGACCGCTAGACTACACAAAGTGATGAATGGCCAATTTTTGCTTCAAGACATCGAAAGAAGAAAGGAAATTGCAACAACATCAATTGTACATCTAAATTAAGATTACGTGAGTAAAAAAGTATTTAGACTAGAAGGCATTCTTGGAGAAGTCCATCCATTGTGAGCCCTAAAAATTTTTTTTTCTGTAAATCAAGTAACGGTGTATCACCTAGAATGGATTTTTTCCGTGAAGAGGTAAATTCCTGCCTGTCGGATTTTTCTTAGAATGGATAATCCCTTCGCTCCATGTTGTAGTGATTGAGTCATTATTTAACCAATTCGGAGGTTTAATTTAGCTTTTTGAGGTTGTTCTGTTTACCTACAATCATAATCATCCCGGGCAACGCCAGGTCGTCTGCTTGTATATACAGGGTGTCACAAAAATGACTGATGGATTTGGAAAATCAATAAAAAATAACGGAATGCGATAGATATGTATCGTTTGCAGCCTTATGCTTAGGAAATCAGGGAATTTTATCTCACCAAATTTCAAATTTAGTTAACATATTCACCCACAGTTGGCGCTGAAAACTATGAAAATGAAAATGTTGCAAGGACTTTTGCAAAAAACTAAACAATGACATTTTCAGCTCACGCTATCAGCTTGACGACGAGCTGAAATACTTCGTTTTAACTATGCCTGTTACAGCTCGCCTGCAGCGCCATCTCTTGGTAGAAATGTTAACTAAATTTGAAATTTGGTGGGATAAAATTCCCTGATTTCCTAAGCATAAGGCTGCAAACGGTACATATCTATCGCATTCCGTTTTGTTTTTTTTATTGATTTTCAAAATCCATCAGTCATCTTTGGGACACCCTGTATATAAAAAAGGATGTTTATTTGTTTGTTTGTTTGTTTCTTATGCAAATCTTCAATTTTATTCCGATCTTGATTAAATTTTGCATACTTAACCTTCAAAGCATGAGGAAGGTCACGATCTACCTCAGATTTCGGAAAAATAATAATTATCGATAAAAAAAATCGATATTCATGGTTATGACAGGGCATATTAATGAGAAATAGCTCATGACCAACAATGCAAGGCAAAGTTTGTGAAACAATAGGTATCAACAAAGGTATAAACACGCAATTCTCAAACAATCAGCACGGACCAATAATACATATCCCATGACCAACAATGAAAGGCAAAGTTTGTGCAATGATCAGGCTTTTCTTAGAAAAGAGAATTCTTAGTACTTAACAATTTCTTGAAAATATTTAAAAATGATCAGTAACTGGAGATAATGGAGAGTTAGCAGACCATTGAGAAAGAGTGGAAAGACGACAGAGGAAGCACTCCTTTAGCTCCGTGCAATATTGAGCAAATGGTAAGCAAGTAAATCGAAGAATTGGCGATCGCTAGATTACAAAAAGAGATGAATGGCCAAGTTTTGATTCAAGAAATCGAGAGAAGAAAGGGAATTGCAACAACATCAACTGTACATCTAAAGTAAGATTACGTGAGTAAGAAATTATTTAGACTAGCAGTGCATCCTTGGAGAGGTCCACCCATTGTGAGTCTTTAATAATTTTTTTTTTCAAATTTCCATTAAGAATTTTTACTGTATTAATTCTAAGCGTTTTCATGTGCTTATTTTTAAGATATTTTAAAATTTATTTCAAAAAAAAGTCCGAGCCACGCCGCGATTACATTTAGCTTATTTGGTAGCACTGCCGTTCCAAACATTTCCTAAAAATACATTTTGATTATATTCTGTGGGACAGTATATATTTTGGAAACTAAGATGCTGATAATGCGATGATTGAACGTTTGTTTCCATGAATAATTGATAATGAGCATAAAGTGAAGATGCAGTGACAGAACATTAAGGCAGCGTCTACTGATTAGGCATAGGAGTCAGGCGTGTCTCCCTTGATCTCCCTATAAAACGTCCAGACGATTGGCAAAAATTAAGTGTCTGGAAAGGAAAGAGAAAGAACGAGCATTGGTCGGAGAAACTCAGCAACTAAAACAGAAAAAGCTCTACGGGCGTTTGAAACATCTGAACAACGGGAGTTTCGAAAAGAGTAAGAGGGTATAAGAGCTTCTACGTCAAGAGCAAGAAAAACATGAGTCTAAAATATTTGGTGATGCTCAGCAGTGGTGAGGCAATTCAAGAAGAGTTTCGATAAATTCACGGTATATTACTTAGACTTCCTGGTAATTTTAGTAGAATAAGTAATACCTTTGCTCCGTGTTGTATTGATTGAGTTTTTTAACCAATTGAGAGTTATAATTTAATTTTTTGAGATTGTTCTCTTTACCTACAAGTGTATTTATCCCGGGCAACGTCGGGTACCTCTTCTAGTCTTTCTATATATATATAAAGAAGGATGTTTGTGGGTTTGTTTGTTTTTTCCTTATACAAATGTGCAGTTTTATACCGATCTTGATGAAATTTTCCATTCTTGACCTTCAAAGCATTAGGAAGATCACTGTCTACCTCAGATTTCGATAAAATAAAAATTATTGATAAAAATCGATATTCATGTTTATGGCAAGATATTAATGAGAAATATCTCGTGACCAACAATGCAAGGCAAAGTTTGTGCAACAATCCTTACCAACAATGGGATCAACACACAATTTACAAACACTCTGCACGAACCAACATTATATATCTCATGACCAATAATGCAAGGCAAAATTTGTGCAATATAGATAAGTTTCAATTTGTAACAATGCATAGAATTCCTTATTCAGGCTTTTCTTAGAAAAGATATTTCTTAGTATTTAACAATTTCTTGAAAATCTTTAAAAAATCATCAGTAACTGGAGATAATGGAGAGTTATCAGAATATTGATATTAAGTGGAAAGACGATACAGGACGCACTCTTTTAGCTCCGTACTGTATTGAGCAAATGGTAAGCAAGTAAATAGAAAAATCGGCGACCGCTAGAGTACACAAAGTGATGAATGGCCAATTTTTGATTCAAGACATCAAAAGAAGAAAGGAAATTGCAACAACATCAAGTGTATATCTAAAGTAAGATTACGTTAGTAAAAAATTATTTACACTACCAGTGGCATCCTTGGATAGATCCATCCATTGTGAACCTTAAAAAATTTTATTTTCGAATTTTCATTAAAAATCTTTACCGTCTTAATTCTATGCGCTTTCATGTGTTTATTTGTAAGATATTTCAAAATTTAATCCCAAAAAAAAGGCTGAGCCACGCCGGGGTTATCCCCGAGCTTATTTGGTAGCACAGCAGATCCAAATATTTCATAAAAATACATTTTGACTATATTCTGTGGGAATGTGTATATTTTGGTAACTGAGGTGCTGATAATGCGATGATTGAACGTTCGTTTTCAAGAATTATTTTTAATGAGTATAAAATAATGATGCAGTGACAGAACATCAATAAGGCAGCGTCTATTGATGAGGCAAAGGAATCATGCGTGTCTCCCTTGAGATCCCTATCAAACGTCCAGAGGACTGGCAAAAATTGATGTATCTTGAAAGGAAAGAGAAGAACGAGTATTGGGCAGAGAAACTCTGCAAGTAAAACAGAAAAAGCTATACGGGCATTTGAAACATCTGAACAACGGGAGTTGCGAACAGAGCAAGAGGGTGTAAGAGCTATGTCAAGGTCAAGAAAAACTTGAGCCTAAAGTATCTGGTGATGCTCTCCAGTGGTGAGGCAAGTCAAGAAGAGTTTAGATATAGTCCCGATATATCACCTAGAATTCCTGTTTTTTCGTATTTTGAAGAATGGATAGTCCCTTGCTCTGTGTTGTATTGATTGAGTTATTATTTAACCAAGTGGGAGTTATAATTTTATTTTTTGAGATTTTTCTATTTAGCTACAAGTGTAATTATCCTGGGCTACTCCGGGTACCTCTGCTAGTCTTCTATATGTATAAAGAAGGATGTTTGTTTGTTTGTGGGTTTGTGTGTATTGAATACAAATCTACAGTTTTATTCCGATCTTGATAAAATTTTGCATTCTTGACCTTCAGAGCATGAGGAAGGTCACTGTCTACCTCAGATTTCGGAAAAATAAAAATTATCGATAGAAAATCGATATTCATGGTTATGGCAGGACATATTAATGAGAAATATCTCATGACCAACAATGCAGGGCAAAGTTCGTGCAACAATAGTTATCAACAATGGTATCAACATGCAATTCACAAACACTCTGCACGGACCAACAATATATATTCATGACCAATAATGCAAGGAAATGTTTGTGCAACAATACGTATAAACAATGGTGTCAACACCCAATGCACCAACACAAGGCAGGGATCAACAATATATATTTCATGACCACCAATGAAAGGCAAAATTTGTAACAATGCATAGAATTCCTGTTATTAAGGCTCTTCGGAAAAGTTTGTGCAACAATAGGCATTAACAATGGTATCAACACCCAGTGCACCAAAACTATGCAGGGATCAGCAATATATATCTCATGACCAACAATGCAAGGCAAAGTTCATGCAAGATAACTAAGGTTCAATTTGTGACAATGCATAGAATTCCTGTTACTCAGGATTTTCTTATATTTGAGAGTTCTTAGTACTTAACAATTTTTTGAAAACTTTTAAAAATGATCAATAACTGGAGATAATGGAAAATTAGCAGACTATTCAGAAAGAGTGCAAAGACGACAGAGGAAGCAGTCCTTTAGCTCCGTGTTGTATTGAGCAAATGGTAAGCATGTCAATAGGAGAATCGGAGACCGCTAGACTACACAAAGTGATAAATGGCCAAGATTTGCTTCAAGACATCGAGTGCAGAGTGGGAATTACAACAACATCAAGGGGACCATCTAAAGTAAGATTACGTCACAAAGAAATTATTTAGACTAGCAATGTGTATATGGTGAGGTCCATCTATTGTGAGTATTTAAAAAATTTTTTCGCATTTTGAAATTTTACTGTATAAATTCTAAGCGTTTGCATGTGTTTATTTTTAAGATATTGATGAATGTAATAAATGAGTCCGAGCCACGCCTGGATTATCAACTAGCTGGAAACTGAGATGCTGATAATGCAATGATTGAACGTTCGTTTCCAAGAATTCATTATAATGAGCATTAAATGATGATGCAGTGACAGGACATAAATAAGGCAGCATCAATTGAGGAGGAAAAGGAGTCTGACCTGTCTCCTTTGAGCTCCCTGTCAAACATCCAGACGACTGCAGAAATTTATGTGCCTGGAAAGTAAAAAGAAAGAACAAGTATTGATCAGAGAAACTCTGAAGCTAAACCAGAAAAATCTATACTGGTATTGGAAGCATCTGAACAACGGGAATTTCGAATAGAGCAAGAGAGTATAAGAGCTTCTACGTCAAGGGCAAGAAAAACTTGGAACTAAAGTATCCAGTGACCTCACCAAGATGGTCTTGAAGATGGAATTCATTTTAATCTCAGGCAAGTGAACAAGAGGTAAATAAAGTCCCGGTATATCACTTAGAATTCCAGTTTTTCGGATTTAACTTAAAATGGATAGCCCCTTCGCTCCGTGTTGTATAGATATGGTTATTATTTTACCAATTTGGAGTTATAATTTACTTTTTGAGATTGTTCTGTTTTGCGATCGCCCATCTCACATTTGAACTTATAAAAAAAGGCATTTTAGGAAGGGCGTAAATGGCGGAATAAATTTCGAAAATTCCTATCAAAATAAATGAAAATTAAAAACTAGTGGATATTATTGCATTACCATAACGATATTAATTAAAAACGATCGTTACTAGATTCGAAGTCGGTCATTCTGTTGCAAGTGCTTTTTGAATTGTTTGATTTTAACATCAGATTCGCATACGGCATTAAAAAGTAAATGGAAGTTATAATCGGCACACATGTCCTATCTAGTGGGAACAGGACCGAATTTCAGGATCTAAGTGAATAAGACTAGAAACCACAAACCCACACGCGTTAGTGAATGCAGTGGTATGTAAATTTGTCGTTTCTAGTCTTATTCATTTCGTTATCCTTATTTCAAGATTTTCTGGCTCTAAAAGTTTGTGACGACTGAGAATGCGTTCGCGTGACCAGATCTGAAAATTTTTTCCTTTAAAATGCATTATCATCGCTACGGATGAGTATCAAATTTCAGCTCTCTAGCTTGTCGGGAAGCTGGTTACTAAATATTAATTGCAAGATTTGTGCCATATATGTTGGTGAGGTAATTGAAATGTGGAAAAATATACAAGGTGCCTCACGTAATTGTACTTTCATGTGAGGGGTTTTTATGTGTATTCCTTTTCCAAAAAAAAAATACATTTACGAATTGAAGGGCTTGGAGCAATAACGACCTAACCCACAGGAAGAATGTTTTGAGAAAAGTGACGTTATAGTCTTAAAAATCTGTAAATCTTTAACTGCAGTTTACTTGTTCAATTATTATTGAAACTTACCGTAAATGGATTTCACAAACAGTAATTATTAGTAAGAATTTCTTCCTGTGGAGAAAGTCCATATTGCCCCGAGCCCTTCAATTGTACCTGATGCATCCCGAGCAGAGCCACACAATCCTAGACGCTAAAGCAAAAGGTGTTATGAGTATACCCAAATTAATTGATCAAACTACAAATGAGCGTAAATGAAACCCATTTATTATTCAGATCGGACCACGGTAATCTCAAAAGCATGTCAACATGACCTTGCCAGTTGATGGCACAGTTTTGAACTTTTTCATTGCTGGAGATGAAATGTATTTCCAAACTGCCGATTGCAACTTGGTTTAGGGCGTGAAATGGTGGACCCATGATTCATCGCCTGTGATGATTCGATCCAAAAAATCCTGACCCTCCTCCTGGTATCGGGTGAGATGTAGCAAACTAACTTCGAAACGAGCACCTTGATGTTCGGCCGTCAACTGTCGTGGCATCCATCTGCATAACACTTTGCGAAAGCCGAGCTGCTCGTAAACAATGTCGTACGCTTTTCATATGAAATATCCAACGTTGCAGCAATTTCTCTCACGGTAATCCGCCGGTGCAAAAAGGTTTTTACTTCCGTCAAAATTGTTCGGCTTCCGTACAATACTTCAATCTAATGAGATTGCTTTTTCCAGCTGTCTAGTCGAACACGCTTACTATGGAACGATTCCATTAAGTTTTTGCTTAGCATCGGAGGTAGGTAAGTTTTACGTCACGTGCTCAACTATGTTGACAAAAAGATTATTTTGGCTGTTCTGATGAGAATTTTTGTTTCATTAACAATAAACTAATCTATTTGGCTAATAATGTAACATAAATGGTGCACAGTATCGATATAATTATATGCGTGATCAAAAGATAAGCTGATCAGCGCTCATTATGGTATGTTGCGGAAGTTATTTACAGGTGGAAGTGGAAGCTATTTTCTTTTGACTGTTCGAAAGGTTACAAGTCTCATTTTGTGTGTGTGTATATAAAGTAATCAACGACAATTATGCCAAAACCAACCGAAAAAGTATGATATAACTAGATGGATCCCGTCAAAATTTGACGGAGAACAACCCATCTTATTATTAGTCCCCGTCTCTTTAATTAAAAAATAATAAAATAAAAAATTGTCAGAGCAACAAATAGAATAATCATTATGCTCAAACAAATAGAATAATCAGAGCTTAAATATCTCATTATGCACAAAGAATAAGAAATGAGTTAATAGGGAAGAATTTCGACATCAGAAGACACCAGATGGCAGATTGTACTACCACCCTAAGGCAGCAGTTTTTTAATGTTAACCTATGGGAGAAACTACAATTTTTTGTTCTGAATTAATAAAAATGGTGATGTTAAAAATATTAAACGTCTCATTATCGTTATTGATATCTATCACTTTTCCACAAGTTCTTATTTTTAATTAAAATGAATTTTTAAAATATATTTGTAATAAAAATTTTAACAGAAGTGAATATTTAACAATTTACAATAGCTATTGCTTTCTCAAATTAAAAAATGCCAGGCTAAACATTTTTATGGAATTAATAAATTATGTAGATCAGCAAAATGATGTTTAAAAAAGCGGTATTTTTTATGCGAATTTTCTTAAAGAAAATACATCTGGCACTTAAACAGTTTTTTTTTTAACAATTTTCATTTATTATTGAGTTTAACGGAAAATCTTTGAAAACCGAATTGTTTTCCCTCGCACTTAAAAAAATTCAATTAAAACCGCCGTTTTCCCCGTAGGTTAACATTAAGAATGGCTGCTTTAGGGTGGTCAGTACAATTCGCCATCTGGTGTTTTGCTTGAGAAATGTTATACAATCTTCCCCATTAAATATATAAAATCAAAATTTAAACTAAATTTCTCTGAAAGTGTTAAACTGAGACAGTGTCAGCGGATAAAATGACCAGTTTTTAAAGCTGTTTCTAACGATATAACATTTAACATAACATTTTCAGAGTTTTTCAGTAGTCACAAGGAATCATCATAAAATGATCAAGGCAGGATTTTCTTTCTGCAAATCTTCAGATTATTTAATTCAAAACAATGATTGAATATTGTCTCATTATAACAATCCCTGGCTTCTGATGGATTGTCGAACTTTCTTTGTTGACTTCAGATGCGCATGCGCAGAATTGCCAATTTTGCTTTTACAAAAAATTCTTTGCGCTTTAATATATAGGACTAGAGGCAAGGCAGGCAGGCTTACAGCAAGTGAAATTTATGTTCTGAGGATTATAGGTATTCTTAGAAGAAATGGATACATTCAAATAATTGCCTTTGAGAATCATTCCATTTTATATTGGTTTGTCTTAACTAATTCGTTACTGCTTTTTTGGAACTCAATGACGTTCATCCAAGCCGCCACCTTCCCAGCACCGAGTTAAGTCAGGTTGTCGACAAATGCCCTCAATTTCAACCAAAGACTGTCGCAACGATGTCGGGTGTATGCATCGAAATTTTGTATGGAGCCAGCTGTTCTATTATTTCAGTCCAATTTGGGTTGCATGTAAATGTGATGAAATGATCTGGTTTCCCGAATTTGGGCACCATGGCCATTGCATCCTGGTAGTTTTGCTGCACTGCGTGTTTGATCCCGGTAAATGGCGTAGGTAGAACACAGACCTTTTCTGCTTTCATATTAAAGTTATCAGCCTGATTGTGAAAGAAATCCATTAAGCCAAGTGGTAAGCCTCCACTCTCAAAGTCTTCTGATTTTCTTTCACCCATTGTAGCCGGTCTACTTCAATTTTTAAAATGCGTCCACAATATACTGCTGAGTAAGTTTCCCCGCGTGCAACACCGGATTAAACAGTCCTGGTCTTTCGTACAGTTTGTAGGAGCAGAAGGCTATCATGCTGACTTTCATCGCTTCAGTGCTCCTGGATTTCATCTTCCAGCCTTCTTCTCCATGAAGAAACAGCAACGGGTAAGTCATTGGATCAGAGTTCTGAATCAAAATCGACATATATTGCCAGTTGTTCCCGGTGCTTGGATAGACGCATAAACCTCGCTCAAATGGTGGTTGGTTCTCCATCGTCCGTTTCAAACGCTGCCGCTACCTCATTGACAGTTGGTAAATTATATCTTCTGGGATCATTTGAATGTTTCCTGTGGAACGGCCACATGCATCCTTCATCATCTGGTATGCGTACAAAAGGGTTGATGTTATGATATTCCTTTGAAATTTATGTTCTGAAATTTACATTGAAAGTTCGAAGGTAAAAGAAACTCATCCACCGGTATATCCAATTCTGTTGAGTTATAAACAAAAAAGAATTGATATAGCCACAAAGGCATTGATGATATGACCATTAGATTAGGCTTACTTTAATCTTACACACAAAACCAAAATGCTGTGTAGTGTACTCTTCATTTGAGCATCATTTCGTTTACCTTGGAAATATACGTCAATGTTAATGTACAAATAGATACATGCTAATTTATCTTAGAAAATTTCACGGAATACACAATTATAAATATAAGTATTAGGATCATTGGAGAATATTTTTCCTTGCTTGGAACACGTTCTGTACTGAAATCTAAAAGTCTGGATTGTTTACTCGAGGCATGTAAACAAAGCAGAGTGAACAATTGTTGTCAGCTCCGCTTCCGCAATGGCACGCCAGGCCAACACTACCTAGACAGAAGGCCTGATAACGAAAACTTCATACATTGTTACATCATCATTAGTCGACCAAATGTAGAACTTATTATTGATAGAGATAAGATTAACAATGGTCGACTAAAGATGCTGTAACAATATATGACGTTTCCGTTATCAGGCCTTCTGTCAGCCAGGCATGTTAACAAAGAGTGAACAATTTTTGTTAGTTCAGCCTCGTGTACCACATCAGACTTTAGAGAAAGAAAGATTATATATTTTAATAGTGGAGAATATTAAAAGATTTGAACATAAGAGGATTTTTGTAAACAATAACGGTGATATGAATTAGTGTATATTTTATTAAAAACTAAGATATAGAATAAAGCATGACATGACAATTAACATGAAAAGTTTTTTAAACCCTCAAACAGATCAAATTCACACCTGGATGAAAAAATTTAAATCTGTTTATGGTGTTCTTTACATACACTGTTTAAAACTTAAACGAAATCAAAAACGCGATAATGAACAAAAAAATGTCTATCCATATCCGATTCGAACTCTGCTATTCAAGGCAGTAGGCAGAGACTTTAACGATACTGCTGTCAGCCGCTATCGCTTATTATTGTCAGGAGGGAGCACGCGACGAGCACAGCCCTTGCGTATACCTGCTACCCTATTTTCATTCAGAAGGGATAGGTCCATTCTAATCTGCTTTGACTCTCAGTAAAAGTACCTAATTTTGCAACCGATCAATATCAAGTTAGCTCAGCCCCTACGGAGCAGGTAAAAAACTTTCTTGCACCCGACTGTACATTTCAGCTATTAAGTAGCCATCATCAGTATGAATCTTTTTTTTTTACATTGTTTGGGGGTCTTTGTTCTGGGAGGAGGTGAGGAATTGGGATCCCTTGCAAATATTACAAATAATCGTTCGGAGGTCTTCCTCGTTGTTACTTATCGCAAACTTTAGGTCTTTGTTTAACATATGTCTCTGAGTAAGGATGGCACTAGACTTAAGTCCATTTTGTGGGATATGGTGGTCTGGGGGATGGCTTCCTCTTTTTGTTTTAAACTTATTCAATTTATTACGAATTATCTTCGTTTTGGCAAAGTTTTTGTGTCGGTTTACTACATGTGTTTTATGTAGAAAATTGCCATGTTCAAAGGGGTGTAATTTAGAACTAAGCTCCTGGTTAATTCTAGATTCTGTGTTAGCTACAAGTCTAGCTATAATTTTGTTCTAGGGTGAGGTTGAGATAAAATTGCTGCGCCTTCTTGGTGACTTTCCTACCTACAGAAGTGCGTAGATTGCCTTTAATAACTAATAAAATTCCTAATAAAATTGGGCATATACGTAGTTGGATCTTTTACATTGTGTCAGAAAGAAAATATTGGTTTTGAGGGTTCTGAACTTAAGGTTTAGTTTAAAGTAATTATTGCGTAAAGGTGCATTGGGGTCATCATGTTGAAAAAGGTCAACAGTCTTAAAACTACATACTAAGGAGTTATAATTCAGCAGGTCAGGGGTAGGCTGTGTGGCCATGGTTGATAGTGCTTAAAATATATAGAAAATATGAATAAGAACAGAGACTGATCTTGCCGATAAATGTACATTTATGAAACGTCAAATAAACTCGCTGTGGAAATAGTGGAATCTGTCTTCTCCTCCTTCTCATTGGGGATTGGGTTCTTCACATACGACCAAAATTGTAATGTAAATACTCTCCGGAAGGAAATTGGGGTAAAGTTCATGTTTAGCTTTCGAACAGTCAATGCATTACACTAGAGTTTCAAGACCTGCCTAGAAGCACAAATGGATCAAAACCATCTGGTTTGGTATCGTGGTGTTTATGAATTCGTTTAGGGATGCTCCAGTACGGTGGTTCTGCAAGGGGGGGGGGCAGACTGCGCGGTAGGGGGAGGGAAAGGTAGAGTTTGGGGTGGTCTTAATTGGGGCGGTCTTAATTGGGGCGGTCTTCGCGCTTTACCTCCCGTTGTTTGCTTTATCTCAGCTCGTTCCATCGATTGGTAGGACGAGCGTCTTTTAACATGGCCTTGTGTGGGCGCCTCTTCATCATAATCTTCCATAAGGTTGGTCAACATACTCGTCGTCTCGCCAAAGGGTTGTGCATCAAGTCCTATATCGAAAGAAAACAAAACAACGTAATCGCGCATACTAAATTCAATGGATATGGAGATAATTTTCAATTCTGATCCAATGCTCATCATTGATCCTTCGTATCTTTTGGCAACAGAACACGTTGTCTTAGATCACTCCGAGGCGTGCGTCCATTTCGATTCCAGGTTGGGGGGGGGGGGGTGTCGCGACTACATAGGTAAAATATTCACATACATCTTCACTTGGTTATCTCACGAAATTGATTTTTTTACAGGTATCCTCAACGAGGACAGATACTTTATGATAGTCAGTTCATGTCTTCTTTACCCGACGTTATCTGTTATGGCTACTCCTTCATTCCACCCACGTCCTAATCCGTCTTACTCTTGTTTGTTGAACATGCACAATCAGGATTTTCACAAACCTCACGTTTCTTGAGCTCCAACATTTGTTAATCTTCTTGCTCGAAGTGTTGCGAGCATTATTTCCAAGTATTTCGCTTCACTGCGATCATCTACACGACACAACAAAGGATGACGCATATTTTATTTTCATTCTTGTACATTGTGTCAACAAAATATTTTATTTAGATTCTTGCGGTCATCAATAAACTTTTACCTTTTAGAATTGGGGCAGTCGGTATTTCGCACATAGCAATCTACTCACACCAGGTATGTATCATCTGGTATGATTTCTATGCACATCATGGACGGTCGTCAACGAATTCTTCAAAGAATTTGGTTGTTTCCGCCAATTTTTGGATCAGTATAGTTGCTTCCTGAGAGTGACCTGTGCTGGGCAGCGACACTAATGATCCACGAGTCCTTCCGGAACAGGGGCATGGAACCCTTTTGTGAACCAGTGGGTGGGCGTTGTATGCATCATCAGATCGCGACCGTCGTATCCTCAAGAAGTACTTTTGGGACCAGCAAAAATTTTGAGATGTTATATCGTTGAAACATCTAATGGACACCCTTATTTCTAATGGTATATTGAGATTGCAATGTTTGAGAAATGTTTTATTCTTGGTGTTCTTCAATTGACCCAACTGTTTACGAGAAAAGTTGCAGCGAAGGTGTAATGTTTGGATTTAAAGAAAAGGCAAAAAAAAACAGAAATTGTTCATCGAAGAAGGGGGTTTACCAACGTGTGGTGTGGCATTATTAGAGGGAAGATTGTAGGGTCACATTTCTTTGATGGATATTTTAATGGAAGGTACAATGCCAATTTCATCTGGAACACCCTTCCCTTGCTTCTGGAAGACGTACCTCTTCAATCCCGAGTATTAATTTGCTTTCAGAAACATTGTGTCCAACCACATTGCTCCCATATAGCCGTTACTCTTGGATGGCCGTTACAAACGCTTTCCGTGAAAGATGGATTGATCGAGGAGGACCAGTTTTATGCCCGCCGCGATCGCATGAAGTAACTCCACTCGATTTCTTGCTTTGGTAGGCTGTTAATGATACAGTTTTCAGAAGTCGTCCAACAACACCTAAGGATATGTAGGATTCGAGCTGTGTACAATTCGTTGGAGGGCGGAATGAAACCGCATTCAGAAAGGTATCGCTTACAGATATGCATAAACCAAGAAAGGCATGTGTTTGAACAATTATTTTAAAAAAATATGCATTCTACATACATTGTTTTGCATTTCAGGTAAAAATGGTATGTTCCAATAAAAATATCGCTATCCATTTTATAATCAGTTGTGTTTAGGAACAATTTCCGTTCTTTGCCTTTTCTTTGAATCCAAACACACAACACTTTCACTGTCTGTATCTCAGCGATTGAATCAAATGAAAACACACAAAGATTAAAGCATTTCTCAAATGTTGCGTACAATTGAAAATACCATTATAATAGGGGTTTCCGAAAGTTTAATTTTCATATCTGCAAATGGCGTTGGTTTGTTTGGAAATGGAATACACATAAAAATCTCATATAAAAGAACAATAATTCTTCCATTAAAGGTACTCGGTCTGATCTGTATTTTAGAAGTTGGCTTTTGGTTCACTTAAGTGATACGCCCTGTATATTTTTTCACACTTCAATAACTTGTCTATCTGTATAGTATAAATCTTGCAATTGATATAAAACTAACTTCCCCGGCATGCTAGAGAGCTGAAACTTGATATACATCATTCTCAGGCCATACATTCATTTCAGTCGTCCCTGCACCAATCGACAACCTTGGTTGCCCATTTTCGAAGAGACGATTGTTATACTAATTGGTTAATTGTCACACTAAAAAATGAGTTTTACTGTGAGAGTTGATTAACTGTTGATTAATGAATACGTCGTTAACTGTTGCACATTTATGCATTGTTGTCGGCGGCTTGAAGCACACGTAATGGTCCCTATTGCAGCCGACGAATTAGACAGGCGATGGGACTGAAAATTTATCTGACCAGTGATTAACACTGAACTTGACACTACTCCATATTTAGATTTGAATGCGGCCTACATTTTTGATTGGAGTCTTCTCGTGGTGAATTATTTGAAAAAATAAAGTCGTACAAACTAGCTTTCAATACGTGTCGTTATTTGTTTTGGATGAAAATATATTTATTCGATTTATTCGAGTAAATATTCATACACGTGAGAGAACATGTATAAAGAAGCATTTTTATTCCTATGAACATGGTGTTGCAAGCCAACCCCCACAGAGATACAGGGGGATTAAAGTATGTTGCGCTGCCTGATTGTTGGCGTCCCGCGAGTGACTAGGCAATGTAGTGCAGCCCACATCTGTTAAAGAGATGACAATGTATGCTCGAATGGCTGCCCCTGTCAGGTCACTCTACAAAACTTTAATACCTTAAATGCCACTGGAGGTCCTGGCACACATATTGATTTGCATACATTTACACAATCAGGACCATTTCACAAATAAGCTTACTACCTGAACCCTCACAAATGGGATCGTTGATGCAGTTATTAAGAGCACGTGAGTACTAAGGTCTTTAGACTCCAATGTGGGCTGCACCACATTGCCTAGTCGCTCGCGGGAAGCCAACAATCAGGCAGCGCAGCATATTTTAATCCCCCTGTATCTCTGTGGGGGTTGGCTCATGTTCATAAGAATAAAAATGCTTCTTTATACATGTTCTCTCACGTGTATGAATATTTACCATTTATTTCCGGACACCCTGTATAATGATACCATCTATTTTAACAAGCTAAATTATTAAGACTTTTTTATTTTAATGTTAATTGTAATCTGGATGCTCATATAAATCATTTTCAACTGTAACTTATTCTGTTTTCATTGTAAAGAAAATTGCGAGATACAGTTGTAAGTAAATACAGTACAGGGTGATTACAAAAGAACTTCACACTTTTAAAAATTTATTACATCAAAGCTTTTCAGAATATAAACACACCACATACGGATTCTTAAAAAAAAAACTCTTGAAGTTTATTGTGACACAGTTAAAGATGTTCAATATGCCCCTCTGTCGTGACACGGCATACATCAATGCGGTAGTCGAATTCGTCCCAAATCCGCATTAACATGTCTCCATCAATCCCACGTATTGCTACCGTATTGCTTTCTTTCAACTCGTCTAGGTCACGGGATAGGGGTAGGGTAGGGTCACAAGGTGTGAGGTCGGGGCTCCGCGGTGTCCACTTTGCAGGTTCCAGGTTATTGTTTGCTCGACCAATCCACCGCTGTGATTTCTTTTTATGGAGGTGTGTAAAGGACAAGATGTTCACCCTACCCCTTCCCCGTGACCTAGACGAGCTGAAAGAACGCATTACGGTAGCGATACGTGGGATTGGTGGAGACATATTAATGCGGGCTTGGGACGAATTCGACTACAGGGGGGCATATTGACCATCTTTAACTGTGTCACAATAAACTTCAAGAGTTTTCCTTTAAGAATCCGTAGGTGGTGTGTCTATATTCTGAATAGCTTTGATGTAATAAATTTTTAAAAGTATGAAGTTCTTTTGTAACTTATCAATAAAAATGCCACCCTTAACTACATGTATAGAAAACAGAATAGTTTATTTATATTTACTAATTTAGAAACGGTCCAAATTGTTTTAAATTCCAATACACTTTATCTTAATCAACATTTAAAATTCCTGCTGCATAACAAGTTTACATCATCAAAAATATTGCTGCAAAAGTGCTGAACATTTCAAAGAAACTGGTCGTAATTGATTACAATTTTCACCATCAGGGTATCACTTCCTGGGCCGCATTTGAATTGCATTCGCTCTACGGGAGTGTCAAGTCCAGTATTAATCGTCCTAGGTCTGAGTAACAATTTATATTTAAAATCGTTAATACAAGAGATTTTATAAAATATAATGAAAGCGTGGTTTGATAAAATTCTTTTTTCCATCTTAATATCTTAAGAAATAATGAATGAGAGCTAAATTATGATTGAGAGTTAATTCTCCAAAAATCAGATATTATTTGAGAAAATGAAAGGAAAAATTATAAGTTATGGTTTTGAACCAGGAACCACCGGTTTCACACGCGACGTCTCTACCAATTGGGCTATCGCAGACACTGTACAGTATGTTCTCACTAAATGTTTTATTAAAGACAACCAAGTTGTCAAGCTGGAATCCCCAATGGTAAGGCAGGCACCCGGTTCACAGATCGAGAATTTCTTCTACCCAACCATGAGAAACTTTGATGGACACACATAAGAAATTATAAATGAGAACTGGAGTTAATTCTCCATACATCAGGTAATGATATTATTTGATACTCGACGCCTGATACTCGTTTTTCCTGGTTCGAAACCAGCTCGCAGAATTTTTCCTTCCATTTTTTCAAATATCATTATTTAATATCTTGTTATATTTATTGCAGAATTTTTAATATAAACCTCTTTTAATTTAGAATGAATTGAAAATATATGAAACATTTATGTTAATTAAAAGTTATCAATTAAGGTCATCGTGTTTCTGAGATTACAAAAAGGGTTATCGAAGCAAATTCTGTAATCCAGTGGTTCCCAATATGGTGATCGTCGGGATTTTCTTACAGTAAACTTTAATAACTTAATCTCAAAATTAAAATCTGGATAAAAGGGAGATGCAGGCTGAAAATCCATCCATCCATCCAAATTAAACTCTGCCTGTAGGTTCATAGATAATATGACAAATCACTCTCGATTCAAACTAATAGTGTTTTTCTATTTTCAATTATGAATTTGGAGTTATATTTATATAAAATATAATCATTACCTTGAAATCGCCGAATTGTTTGTTTTCCTTTAATGCTTTCCACATCATTAAGTTGCCAGTCACTTTCCATAAATCTTCGGCGTTGGCATGTTTAGCGAAAAAATCATAAACATCTGTGCTGCAAACATCTAATTTTTTATTTTTCTTCATCATTTTTTTACGTAGTCCATATAATTTAGTCACATAGTTGCAAACGACAAGGCTTGGATGATAAATTGTTGAATTTACTCTCACTTCGACTCTAATTCGAGTTGGTTCGCTTAAAAGGAACATAAAATTCTTGTAAATTTCGTAACAGGTTAAAATAACAAGCAAAGTATAGAAGAGCGATTTCGACTTGCTTAAATTTTTATTCTTTGTAAATTTCTTCTCGGTGTCCATTACCCTTTTAACTATACGGAATATTGGATCTTTGGTTATTGAAAATTTAAGAGATTCTCTATTCTTCCTACACAATAGCAACAGTCCGTGAAAGCATTGGCAGAGGGATAAAATAGATAGACCTAAATATAAACCTAAATTTCCACCAATGTCAGAAAGCAAAGCTATTACGTCATATAGATATCTTTCAAAAATAAGTGGAATTTCATAGGCATGAACCATTATAGTGAATCTGGTAAAATTTCTGGCAGGATTTACCGCTTTTATAGACAAAGCTTTCATGAAGAACGTGCACAGGGGAAGGCAACCACAGTGCTTGATAGGATTCATTTCCAGCAATGCTTTAAGTGACATAATGTATTGCTTCTCATAATCATTGGCGGTGCACATAGGTAATCCAGTTTCTTCTGGTATAAAAGGAAACCTGCAAAGATATTCATAAAAAGAATCATTATTTTGAAAGTTATTATTAAGTACCGAAAGGTGCTTTGTTATTATTGTGGGGAAACGTCTGTTTGTCTGTCGGTCGGTCTGTCTGTCTGCCTGCCTGTCCGTAACTATCTCCTCGAAGACTATGAAAGATTTTTAAAATCTGCTTTCGCCAATCGATTAATATGGTCCATGATAGGAACCAATCACAAAGATGATCGAAATCGGTTCAATGGCACGTGCACAAATGTTACCGCTATGACACCGCCTAGAAATTTTCATTACTAAGATATACACTACCTTATCAGAAGTCATCGGACACCATCACTTTAATAGAAACACTCAAAAACATACATGTTTTAATATCTTGTTGGTCCACCTTTTGCTGCTATCACAGCTTCTACTCTCTAGGGTATAACTGTCCACAAGTTGTTGATACGTTTCGACAGGTAATTTTCGCCATTCTGCCATAAGTGTTTTGGACAGTTCGGCCACGGATTTCGGGCGTTCCGCACATGCGCGCAATCGATGGGGTTCAGATCGGGGCTCTGGTCAGGGCAGTCAAGTTCTCGAACCCCGTTTTGATCAAAATATGAGCCTACACCCCTTGCTTTATGGCAAGGTGCGTTATCGTGTTGAAACAGAAAAGGGCCATTCAAAGTGCTGCCAGAGAGATGGGAGTGCTGCGTTGTCCACAATGCCTTGGTAACGCTCTGCATTTAGATGTCCATCCACAGAAACGATTGTACCCAACAAATACCAGGAAAAGCACCCCCACACAATCACTGACCCTCAGTCGAAGTTTACCGTGGGCACAACACAGCTAGGCACATAACGTTCGCCAGGCGTTCGCCAGACCCAAACCCGTCCATCTGATTGCCAGATGGTGTAGCGGGTCTCATCACTCCATTTAACCATTCGCCATTGGTCCAGAGTCCAATGTCGTCGCTCATTGCAGCATTGCAATCTCCTCGTTGTATTGCTGGTGCTGATGTGAGGTCTGTGGGCTGCCGCTCTGCCATAAAAAACCATTGCATGCAGTTCCCTGCGAACAGTCAGAGTGCTCACAGTTGTTCCCGTCGACTCTATGAACGATCTTGTCAGTCCATCAAGCGATGTATGATGGTTTACAGTGACCACTTTACGAAGAGCCCTTTGGTCTCTGGCCGACATGATCTTGGGTCTTCCAGTCCTAGGCGGAAAACTAGTGGTGCCTTTCTCTTTCCATGCCCGGATGACGTTGTGAACGGTCGATTTCGGGATGTTTAGGAGGGTTGACGTTTCTCTAACAATTTTGCCTGTGAGATGGCACCCAAGAATTGTACTTCTTTGGAAGTCTGAAAGCTCTTTTCTTTGAGACATTCTTACAGCATTCACGCAAGCATCATCTCATAGTAGCATCCACTGTTATGTAGTGCTGGGTAGAATGCCAACAGTGAAATTGCAATGAATTTTTAACTTTTGACTCAATGACAAATGAAAGATGTCTCATTTTCATGCAAATCAAGGTTACCTCATGACTTTTGATATGGAAGTATAGTAAGTAAAACATCAAACAACTTGTAACACAAACTATAAGCGATTGTAACGTTATTAATTACTGTTTTCGGCAATGGATAAATATGGTTCCGCGCATGAGCCATTTTGAAGATGGTCGTAATCGATACAATGGCATGTGCTCTAATGGTACTTTTAAGACATCCTCTAAAATTTTAAGTAAGATATAGCAAGTAGTACATCAAACAAGTCGAAAAGATAAAATAAGAGCGAAGAAAACGTTATTATGTACGTTTTCTCCCATGCATGCTCAATCGAATTCATATCCGGAGATCTTGCTGGCCACTCGATGTGTTGCACATCCTCACGTTGTAAAATGAAAAGAACCACAGCACAAGAAAAGATTTCGATAATCGCAGTTTAGTATTATCTAATTTAGGAAAAAGCTCACGAATACTTAAATGAAAGAGCAAAATAAAGGAAATATTATACCGTATCATAATCATGGCGTTCATATTAATCACAAATGAGATCCTAGGTAAACACGACATAAACCTACCTGATCAAATCGAGATTAATAAAAATATATAAAAATAAATAACAAAAATTTGGGAACTTGATACCCTTATATTTTACTTATTTATTAATAACATTTATTTAGGCCTTGTTATTAAAATTAAATAAATTAGTAAAAACTAATGGTAACAAGTTAACGAAAATTTTATTATTTAATGTTTGTCTTTTTATTAATTTTATTATTTATTTATTTATTTATTTATTTATTTATTTATTTATTTATTAATAAAACGCACTGAACAGCAAGGACTTAACAGTGCAAAAGAAAATCCAAATTAATAAACACTGGAAAAACACTACATAATTCGATTAAAGTCGTAGCATTGTTAAGTGCAGCAGTGAGGAAATTTACTAATAAAAATTGAGAATTTGGATCATTCTCACGAAAACGGTACAAATCATGTCCGCTGTTTTTTGAATTTTTTTCTGAAAATTTCAGAAATGCTACCAAGAAAACATGTTTTTTTTTATTTATTCTTAATTTAATTCCTGTATAATCAGGTATTTATTGTTTTGACTTAAGTGGTGTATAAAAGTCTTAATTTTTTTTATTTGAAGAACACGTAGGACAAATCTTGATGTCCCAACTTCAAATCAATAAGAGTTAAAACATTATTTAAGAATTGCTTAAATACTACAACTATGTAAATTATCAATAACATTGCATCTCTTACATAAAAATAGTTTTAACAACAAATTTCATTAAAAAATATTTTTTTAATAAGAAAAATTGTTCCTTAGTAAATGTCCCAACATTTTATGTATATTGGAATGTCCGCTATGTTACAGCCATTTCAAAAATAAAATAATAAATTAAATTGAATCTGGCAACAATTTTGAGATGACTAAGTAGTACAACTTCCATGTTTAGTCAGCCATTTTCGTTTCCACAGTCAACAAGCAAGATAAGACTCATTCTTTTTTTAATACTTAATTTGAGGTTTTTAATGTCCACTATGTTACATTTAAATTAATGATTAAAAAAAGTTTTTTTCCTGAAATTGCATATAAACTAGAAAATTTAATATTATTTTTTCATTTAATATTATTTTTATTATTATTACTTTTTTATTTTTATTAGAAAAAATTTTTTTAGACTTAATTGTCCACTCTGTTATTAGTCCACTCTGTTACATACTCTAGGACATATCTTGTTTTTGCATGAAAAATGTGAATTTTTGTTTGTGTTTTGAGATGAAAGTTTATGCTTGCCTAATGAAACAAAATCTTAATACAAACAGAATATCAAGGAATAAAAGACGTAAAAGTTTCAGATATTTATTCCTCTGCTTCGTCAAATGAATCCCGTGGTGTATCTGATGATTGCCTATTAAAGAAGTGACTACTAAAAGCGTGAAAGCCTGCATATACAGTACATGCTTCTTGAATTTAAAGCCCCTGGTGCTAGAAAGTTAATATACCGTGTGCCTCAAAAGTCGCGTGCCATATGAAAAGTTTATGAATGTTGACTTTAGGTTCACATGGTTTCGCAAGCTTATCGTTCAAGTTCAAAATGGGCTCCATGAACTCGAAGACAATGTCTCATACGATCCAAATTTTCTTCTGTCACGTGTAAAAGTGTAGCTGGTGGGCTTGGGAATATCAGGGTGCCGGCGATGAAATTCGTCTGCAGCTTCTCGAGATGTTCTGTGGTGATTTCCACAAAGAAGTATCAGCTCCACACGTTGTTCCGATGTCAGCATTATTCCTCTACTTCACTGTTTCGACTACAATATCAAAGCAACCTATTAATCCATTTGGCACGCTACTTTTCAGGCACACGATCTAAATATGTTGTCATGGCTTAAAGTGACATTGAAGAAGATGACGAAGTTAAAGTGATGAGCTTAAGGGCAACAAATAACGAGCGAAAATTATTTAAAACGATTGACACATATTTCCTATGTTCATTTGATCAAATTAAAAAAAATTCTAGCAGAGCCAAAGTTAAAACTATTAGGTGGACGTCTATAATATGAATTTCCATATGCTGTTGTTGTTTTCCAAAAAGCTTGACATACGTAAAAAGTAAATTTAATACAAAATTTATGAAAGTAGAATGTTGTTTGTCTGTTTTGTCTGTTATTCTTTCATAAATTTACAGAATAATCCTCTCTACAGCAGTTGCGTCCACTCTGTTACAGTAGTGTTTTTATTGTAACTTCAAACTAAAAAATCAAAAAATTTTGAATTATGAGTATTAACCTGTTTAGATAGATGGAATTGTACCCAGAATAGCGCATACTTTATTTGATCTTATTTAACTCTATGTGATATGAAAATCTAATTTTTGCACATACTTTTTTCAATTTTGCATTTTGAAGCATGAAAACTATTAAAAAAAATGTAAATTTACTCTTTAACATAAAATTTTCTAGCATTTATATAAAATAAATGTTCCTTTGTTTGTCTTGCACAAAATGTTTTTGAAAAAAAAGCGAATTTACATAATTTAATCCAACAAATAGATGTGTAACAGAGTGGACAAAATCTCCCATAACCAATCAAAAAACTATGAAAATCACATATTAGTACTAAGTTGATCTAATTAATTTTTACAAAACAGATAAAGTCACTCTATAAGCTATTATTTAACATTAATTTAAGTTAGATTAGGTAATTTTTTAAAAAAAATTTTGAAACATCAAATGTACCATTTTCGTGAGAATAACCCATTTGTTAAAATTATTACCTTTGTGGAAATCATATTATTACAAATAAACAGGTAGTTAACCGTACTGATCGCTTTAACATTTAAGTCATATAAGTCATTTAAATGAGCTTTAGCCGTTGAAATCAGATGATTAAGAATTTGAAAAGCATAAGAAAGAATAAATAAGAATAGAGTATCTAATTATCTTAACGTTTGCATCCCATCGAAGATAGCATTCATGTTTTTCAAATTTTCAAATGCTACATTCGTAGAGATGTCTTCTGCCGTCCATATTGGTTTCCATCAGCGACTTAGAGCAACGCCTCCTAAAGATAAGGCCTAAGCGCGAAAACGTCACACATTTTTACATCATCATCCGAAGATACGTTTAATCGTATTTCTACCAATAATAAGCCCTGAAATGCGATTAAACGTAACTTCGGATGATGATGTAACAATGTCTGACGTTTTTGCGCTCAGGCCTTATCTTTAGGAGGCGTTGGCTCAGGTCTTATCTTTAGGAGGCGTTGCTTAGACCGAGGCTTCCGAGATTATACAGGCGGTAGCCTCCGCATATCGAAGGTTATACAGGTTATACAGGCGGTAGCCTCCGCATATCGAGATTATACAGGGCTCGAGAAGCTGCCAAATCGTTGGCAACAATGTTTGGATTGCAATGGGGGTTATTTCGAATAGCACGTGTGATGGTGTCCTTTCTAGAGGGCCATTAAAGATGACCTCTGCAATCCGACATTTGATATGCAACGACCTGATATTAACGTGAATTCTAAAAATTATCTTATATCAACGAAATAAACATGCTTAATTCTCGTGCCAGCAGATTTTAATGGGTTTAATCAAGGCTACGTGCTTATGTTACATGTAAAATTCTGAGGTAATGCCTATCTCGGTTTTGAGCCCCAGATGGCAATGGTTACTCGGGTAATTTTGCATTTTTATTGTCATCATTTTGTCGCCCGTTTAACAATGTTTTTTCATGGTATGGGCTAGCCTATACGTACCATCCGCATATGTAAAAAGCCTATGCGGAAAAAAATGGTAACCTTAAGTGCAAACGGTGGCGTTGCATAACGTAGAAATTCCAAGACTTGTCAACCAGCATTTATGACCGAACAATGACCAACGGCGCCGACACAACCGAAAGCGGTTGGTTATTTTGATCTCGTCTTAAGTGTGTTGTTTTTATAGCTGCTACCAGGCAACCAGCCTCAACAATAATTTCCAGCTCAACCATCACTCAAAAGAGCACAGCATTGTTTCAAACACAAAAGGAGACAACAGTAATCAAAATGAAGCTCATAAAATAAAGCTTAAACAAATCATTTAGCTAAAAAAACATCAGAAAAAATAGTACTGATATAAATCTAAACAAATTGCTTGGTAAGGGAGAGAAAAAGACAAAATATAAAACAAAACTTATACGTCACAGCACTAAGAGGTCTCTATTAGGATGTTGAAGACATACAACACGTGCTCGCCAAAAGGACATCCCAGTGACGTTTGCCTGTGAGAACTGATGTCACACACATGAGGAGTCCTATTTCATTCTAAGTAAACAGTGCGCAGACGAGAATTCCAACTCCACCCGCTTGAAAAATACCCCGCTGGCAAGAAGGGTTTATTGCTTCTTGTGGTTTGTGTCATACTCATACCCTACCATCGACTTGTACCAACATGAATCCCGAATGTATGGTGAGGTCTGAACCTATCCAGTGGCAATGTTCCTGTGGCCTTGCAACTCGTTGAACCCTGTTATATGTTGTCAGCAGAGGCACACGGGTTGGTGAGATTGTTCTGGTTGGTATGGCTGCTTACACGTTTTTGTGCACCAGCATTAAATTGCCGAGTTATCTGTTGCAGTGTGGCCCGTCCATCCGCCGTTAAGAAGCGAGCTAACCGACGAAAATCCGCTCATCCACACGCTATTGTCCACAGCTGTTGACACTTGCAGGACTAGTTTTACATCATCGTGAAACTCACGGTACACCCAAGATACACTAGCTTGTAAAAATCCCAGCGCCTGCATGACTTCCGAGATGGACTGATCCATTCGTCGTGCCCTGATTATATGCCACTATCAAATGCACTTATCTTTCCTCCTACTCAAACTGCGTCTGAATAGTATAGATTTCTGTTACATCACTCCTTAGAACGGCGGATCGCTGCTTACGTCATTCAGTTTCCGCTGTCAGGCTGCCCGCAGTGCCACATTTGCATAACGCCTGCTAATTCAATTGCTCTGTGTATTCTCTCCAATTAAACATAGAAATAGTTAGTTTGACATTCTTTCAGCAATAATTACTAATTATTAAGGTTTGTAAAATTCAAAAAAGCTTAAAATATTGCTAATATAAAATTAAATATAAATTAATGAAAAAACTGATGAATGCTTATCATTTAAGCTTTCATTGCCCATCCGACTGAAGTCATGCTTGCAGGCACAAACGGTTCAACTATATTATAAGGAACTCCTACCTGCAATGTAAAGCTTTCTTCCATGCGTTTCTTACACACTTTAAATAGCATTTCTTGTACGTCTCATCATCGACGCATGTTCTCTTAGGTAGGTTTAAGAACTTATACTATAAAATCAAAAAATAAATTAAATATCAATCATTAGCTTGAAATAAGGAATGAATCATTATATGTATTAAATAACTGCACCCCTAAAACACTTTATAATAAAGGTTATAAATATAGTTATCCTTTAAGAATGTACTAAATGAACATATGCAAAGGACATTCGCAGAGGAAATTTAAATTATTAACGACTAGCTGTTACCCGCAACTTCGTCCACGTCAAAGTCGAAATAGATAAAATCGCTGCAAGTATAGATTTCTTATTTCCCGAGATTTCGTGATGAGTCAGTGAGCGGCATTTCCCTTTTATATTATGACACTGCCCCAAATAAATCGAGATCAAGAAGGAAAAATTAAATTATTAAATCATGATTGCATAGAATTAATGTGAAGGCCAAAAAATTATTTAAAAGTTTCAGTATTGACCTACCAGTCTCTAAGAGTGGTGGCCTATGTGTTCATTTAAAAAACTCAATTTTTTTCTGCTGAAATCGACTTAAAAACCCATGATTCGAAAAGATATATTGAATTTTAAAAAAAATCTCTCTGTACGTATTTACCTATGTACGTATTTACGTATGTATGTGACCAATTTTGTGCAGCTAACTCATCTGAAAAAACAAATAGTAGAACCAAACAAAAATTATACATACTTAGAGGCTACCCTAAATTCTGCCTTAGTTTATACACTGTTATATCACTGAATTATGATCACCCACTTAGTAATGGGAGTAGCCACCCTTCGCCGCTATAACTGCTGCTAAGCGTCGTGGCATGAACGCAAGAAGATATGCGGTATGTGTCCGATGGTTTGGCAGTCCATTCGCATTAAGCACTGTCCACTGAGCTTCGAGAGTCATAGGTGGAGAATCCAGCTGTCGTACATGGCCATCAAGGTTAGATGTTCGATTGGATTGATATCCGGCGAATTAGCGGGCCAAGGGAGCACTCGAAAGTCAGTAGAGTGTTACTCGAACCAATCCAGAAGGAGACGTGCCTTGTGGCAGGGTGCATTGTCCTGCTAGAACAGACCATCACATTGGGGGAACACCGTGAGCATGTACGGGTGCACCTGGTCCGCTACGATTAACAGATAGCCACAGGTATTCAAATTGCTCTCTAGACGAATCAGTGGACCTAACTGCTCCCAACAGAAGATCCCCCACACATGCGCACTACTCCCACCAACCTGTTTCCGGCACACAATAGCCTCCTGCAGTCTGTTTTCATGGTGTTCACGACGCACTCGCCATCGCCCGTCAATCTTATGGAGCAAAAACCTTGACTCGTCGGAGAAGGCGACCTTAGCCCACTCGTTTGTGGTCCAATGGCGGTGCTCACGTGAAAAGTCTAGGCGTCGTTGACGATGACCCCTGGTCAACATGGGTGCAGCAACCATGCGTCGACTATTCAGGGCCATCCGTAGTAGGGTGCATTCAATGGTAATGTCGGATACACGTCTGTTGGCACCACTGTTGAATCTGGTGGTCAGTTGATGGACTGTGGCTCTCCTGTCACCTTTTACGAGTCGTCGTAGGCGCCGCTCATCCCGTTGGTCGATGGCTCGTGACCCTTTACAGTGATGGCGTTGGGACGTGAATTCTGTCCCAGCTGTCCACACCTTGTACACCTTCACTACAGCGGGCCGTGAACAGTTCACATATCACTCTTGCTGCAATAGCCTAATATCATCCCTTTTTGGATGTCCGTTAAATCCGGACGTTTACCCATCTTGAGGCTCGTGCACCTGCCGTTTGATGCACCAGCTTTAAAGCTTTCAAATATTTGCAATGTGTAATCGTTGTTGGGGCGAACCAAGCGTGTGCCTTGAAGGGGTGCTAGCAACGCCTCCTAAAGATAAGGCCTGTCCGCGAAAACGTCAAACATTGTTACATCATCATGTGAAGACATAATTTAGAGCTTATTATTGGTAAAAATGCGATTAATCATATCTTCGGATGATGATGTAACAATGTATGACGTTTTCGCGCTCAGGCCTTATCTTTAGGAGGCGTTGGTGCTGGTCATAATTCATTGATATGGCAGTGTATTTTATGTCAATTTACACAATTTGGCTGTAGCCTTCAAAACAGCGAACCAAACTCAATAAACTCGACATGTACGTACTCCTCTTATTCGTAAGGCGAATTTTTTATACATGACTTGTTGGCTGTGATGAGCCGTTTTGGAGTTACTAACTATCTCCTCCCCCCAGACCCGACTCCCGTCAGTTCTTTTTTCTTTATTTTTTTAAAGTAATTCTCACTTAAAGGGCTCTTAAAACTATGCATTGACGCATTTTTTATGAAAATTGGCTAAGCCTTTTTAGAGAAATATTTTTTTTTGGTAAAAATGAAGAAATGGCAGAAACATTCATTTCGTCACCCAAACAGAATGTAAACGACATGAACAACGTTTCCTCTTATTGAAAAACACAATTTTCTTTTTTGAATCCGTATCATTATCTCGTGGTAGGCCTGTGCGAATGTATCATTCTGCCATACAAATTTATTCGTTTTTACGTTCGTTATTTTACCTTTGAGAGCCAAAATAAATAGCATGCCATTTGCATTACAGATATAGAGAAATTAATAGTTTTCGTTTCGTTTTTCGTTGTATTGTGCATGTTTCTTACTTTTTGCTAATAAAATTGCATTATTAAAGTTTAAAAGTTGTGGTTTTATTAGATCCGCTTTAAAATTAACGATTGAGTGTGAAGAGGGAAAGGAAAAATATTTTTTATTTATTGTTTTACTGTTGTTCATAAAAACGAGAATCTCACAAGATAAAGTGATTTTTTAATCTATACATATACACGGCAATGTAAGTTTGTTTGTCCGGTTTTAAAAGGCAACTTAGAAATTAGCTATAAAGTTAATATTTTACACACAGCCGTGTAATACTACCATAATGATGGAAGAAATCTAAAACTGGAGATAAGTCTCTAAAAAAGGTAGAAATTAATAATCTTTATATCTATATATATGAACAAGATAAGATAAAAGGGTTTTTCAAACCAAGCTTGTATAATGTTTTATTTAGAGGCAACAATAAAGCTTAATTTTGCAACAATAAACAATAGATACATTTAACTCTCTCCATAACGAATTGTCCAATTGTCACAACAAACAATTCGTAGTAATGAATTTGTACCATTAGAACACGAACCAGTGAACCGAATTGAATTATTTTTTCTTAAACATAAATTGTCATCGATCCTGTGCATGTGTGTCAAGTTTCAGCTCCCTAGCTTGTCGGGAAGTTGTTTAATATTGATTACAATATCTGACCTAAACAAACTAACATTGCAAGTTTAGTAAAAGCTTTTATACCCCGTTTCCACGGACTGAGAATTCTCGATTCGGGAAACTCGATTTGACAAACTAGATTTGCGGATCTAGTTTTAGGATTCCAGCCTAGTTCCACGAACTAAGTTTCTATCGCTTTTATTCGATTGCATTGTGGGATTGTTTGAAGTGAGGTATGCGATGTATTGTGGGACTGTCAACAAATATGAATGCCCAATAAAGGCGTAGAATTTTGTATGTGTGTCTACTTAAGCGTTAAAATATCTACTGCTTACAAATCAACAAATTAGCTTTATTATCAGCATCTTAATTTACATATTTTGTGTAGAATTGCAAAACCAATCACAGCTCGGCCATTTTGCAAAGTGCAACTGCGCGTGCGAGCTGCGACGCGAAACTAGTTTCGTAGCTGAAACGAGTTCTCAGAACAAGTTTGAACGAAACGAGTTTCAAACGAATTTCAAACGCGGTTGGTGAAACGAGTTTCGGTTCCACGGCATTACGGATCTAGTTTCGCGAACCGAACAGAAAAAAACTCGGTTCGTGGAAACGGGCTTTATACTCTATCCAACGAAAGTTGGAGTGGGCGTGTCCAGTTAAACTTCCTATTTCAATTCTTAGACATTATTGACAAAGTGGAATCAACAATGTCTAACAATTGAAATAGGAAATTTAACTGGATGTGCCCACTCCAACTTTCGTTGGACAGAGTATAATAATAATAAACAAGAGGAAAGGTGTTTTTTTTCAAACAAAGCTTTTATAATGTTTTATTTAGAGACAACAATAAAGCTTAATTTTGCAACAATAAACAAAGATACATTTAAATCTCTCCATAACGAATTGTCCAATTGTCACAACAAACAATCCGTAGTAATGGATTTGTACCAATAGAACACGAACCAATGAACCGACTTGAAACTTTTTTCTTTAACATAAATTGTCATCGATCCTGTGTTTGTGTGTCAAGTTTCAGCTCCCTAGCTTATCGGGAAGTTGGCTTAATATTGATTACAAGATTTGACCTAACCAAACTAACATTGCAGGTTTAGTAAAAGTTTTTAAAAAAAGACTTGGTTTATATTTTTTTTCCTTGCATGTGTGAACAATCAGCCCGTGCTGTTTGCGTCAAGAATCGGCTGAGTGAACAATGGTTGAACAAATTAAAACATGCCGCAGCAGACGAAAAAGACACGGGACAAAAGTTGCATACATTATTACATCATCATCAAGCGGCTATTATTAATCGTATTTCTACCAATAATAAGCCCTAAATTTGTTTTCAATCCAAGCAGTAATGTAGCATTCATTGTTTCCATGTTGGATTTCAGTAATCAGTATTTTTTCGTTTGTTAGGAACAGTGAAGGTTACATTGTTGCTTCGATTAAGAAGAAGAGGTGACTTTTTCATGCCAGGGCCTGTCTTTTTCATCAGGTATGATGCTTGCCTTAATGATTCACGTTTTAAAGGGGATAGTTATAAAAAAGTAAGAAATAAATAGATAAAAAATCGCTATTATTTCTTTTTTTTTATTAAAATCTTTGGAGAGGTGTAAGAAATTATTCTAAAACAAATAAGAGAATACAATTTCTAGGCGTGCAGCTGCTCAAACTTTGGCTGAAAAAGTGTAGGTACTTTTCCTCATGAGCTAATATCTGGAGAAAATTTATTTTCATACGGGTTTTACAAGTTAGAAAATTGTTTTAGAGAAGTTATAGAGGTAGTATATTTCTTTAGAGAAGTTAAAGATTAAGTTTATCTAAACATATTAGATCTCAACTGATAGTGTGAGACGCCAATCCTTGCTGCTAAAACATATACCATCAATATAAACAACCACATTCAGGACATGATTCCACGCTCTATGACTGAATACCACTCTATTGAAACGGTTACATGTTGATGAGAGATGCTGATGAGGCTGTAAACAGACTTCCTTAACTCTTTTAATCCATATATTAAGTGTTTTTTAATATAGACAGAAATAAATCAATAGTCATAGCCTTTCTTTGATATTTCAAAATGTTAAGGGTGCAATGTGGAATTTTCCTGGGCGAACCCAATTAGACACAAAATTGCAGTGCGATCATTTAAGAGAATTCTTTTCGTTTATCAAAGTGAATATATACTTTATTAAGGCGTTTTCGTTTATATTCAAATTCAAATATTGCAAAATTTCATCAAACAAACAGCCCGAGCAACGTTTGGAAAATGAAACTTCAAATTAAAGTATTTTGTAGATAGTTGTAGCATCAAAATTTATTTTTCAGTTGTTATTTAATTGCTAGACATAGAAGTGATCCACGAGGCCCGATGACAAACGTAGTTTTCGCGCGAAATATTTTGCCAATTTTTTGTCTCTTTTAACACCTAGATGTAACTATTATAATTTCAGTTCATATTTTTTAATTTATTTGCAATTTGCCAACACGAGCAAGTGACGTTAGACCAAATCCACGATAAAAAAATGTAAAAGTGAATCTGGGTTTGTTCCTAAAACTAATCATCAATAATTGAGAATTTTTTTTCATCTTTTGCAATAGATGTCAAAATCTTATTTTGTATAAATATAAAATGTGTATACACTGCTAAATATAATCTTTTTGGTTATTTGCTTTTAACTTCCCTTTTTGCTGAAAAGGTGAAAAAATAAAATCTCGAACTTGCCTTCAGTTGATCAAGTAATCACATTTATTATGAAAATAATCACATTTATTATGAAAATTAAAACGTTAATGCGCTTCTTTTTTAACCTCCTTTATCTAATATACAAATAATTCAATCGTTGGGAAAAATATGTCCGACGGCCCGAGTTGTCGCCACTCTTCTTACAGGCACCCTATCGACGTATGCATCTTGGAAACATCTGTTGGAAATTATTCTCCTTATATATAGATTCGTAAGGAACAAAATCAAAATACGATTTACTCGTTACAACATCTGTTGACATTATATTTTTTCTCGAATCAGTCTTTGTTTTTCCCCTTGGGAATGAGACTTTTTCCCGCAGACAAAAATTGTCCTATAAGTTGACTCAGGTACTACATAATCTTCACAGCAAATTTCAACTAAATCCCTTTAGCAGTTTTGGTGGCAACCTCTAACATATAAACAGAGATACAGATAAACAGACAAAAATCCTAAAACTATTGTTTGGGCTTCTGTATCGTTTATAACCACACAAAAATTCTAAAAAGTGTTGTTTGAGCTTCAGTATCGTTTATAATACACGTAGCAATCACTTTTTCTCAAAAACATTTAATGTAAATTTTTTGCCTCGCTACTATTTTATTCAGTCTGATTTTATTATATATATACATGTGGATTGATGAATTCATATGTTAACCTCGTAAAACATTCTCAAAGTAATTAAGTATCATAAGTTATAAGTTTTAAAAAATCTCTTGAATATAATATTTTATTTTATCAAAAAAATGAATGCCTTAAATTGCAACTAAATATATTGTAGTTTTGTCTCTATACATCTTGTACATCGCCTGGAAGAAATTGATTTGACATTATAAAACCTTGATAGGAGTCATCAGCAGTTATCAGTCTGATTTGCGTTTTTTTGTTTTGTTTACGTTTTTTCCCCATATCTTTAATTATTTTTTCTGCCAATCAAAAATTAAAACTACGTTTCCTTCAAACTGCATATCATATATAAAGAAGTTGAAATTTGATTAAATTATTTATGTGTTGGCGATATCGGAAAAGAATCATACGACCTTAAATAATTTCATTTTTCTGGAATTAGCTTTCTGGAAATATTTATTGAAGTATTTATAAAATCTTGCAAACATTTCAAAAAGAACCTTTAGCTGCTAAACAAGCGATCATCGCGGCGCGTGCCCATGTTACTGTGACCAATGGAGAAGTCCGAGTTGCTACTCTTGATAATATGTAGCGAGTCACACTCCTCATTGTGCACTTTTATATAAATATCCTACGAAGTTCTCCTTAACTAATCTAATGATCGTATAGTGGTTTATTATTTACGTTTCTCTTAAAACAATTACTACTAAATTTATACCTTACCTTGGGCTATCAGCTACTGAGATATAATGCGCACCCCCTCCCCCTTTTTTTAAAGGCTAAAATTAATGATCGACTAAATAAAACCACCCAAATCTCCCTGTTAACTCTTGGTATACTAATGACTCAACAAACTTGGTATTTAACGTTAAAATATTTATTCAAAAGTTTCAAATTAAGGATATAATTATGACAAAAAATATTCTTTTCCTTTTTTTTATATTTTAAATACCAAATGGATGCAACTGCAAAACAAAAAAATAATAATAAAAAAAGAAAAATTTCCTAACTCTTTCTCTCCTTCCTTGTGCAATATAAAAGAATACATGTGAAATTACAAATACATCTGATAATGGTCATAGTTACCAAACAAAATTACATGCCAATTGAACAAAAGTATAATATCAATTATGATACTCTCTCTTTATTCATAATTCCTTCGATACTCCCAATTCTCTCAATAATCCTAACAATTGTTCTATAGTCTAATGTTCATCTAATACATCACACTTATCATACTGAACACTTCAATTAACATTCAATATACGTGCAAGCCTGTTTAAATATAGTATTTATCTGTATCACACACGTGGTACCTCTGATGATGCAAACTGGTGGGAGCATGTCGAACACAGCCGTCGACACTTGGAGCCTCTGTTAACTTTCTCTTCGTAAATATGCTTGTTGGAGTGCTCTGCGACGTATTACCCACTTGGTCTGCTATCTCTCCGCGTCCTCTCTCCTTCAGCCCGGCTGCAAAGGGGTCCGATGCCGAAAAGACTAGCACAGGTCGTCACCCGTTGCGAAATAGGCTTGTTTATAGCTGCTGCTCCGTCCTAAGCTGTTATTCTTCATTTTGGCCGCCGTCTGACCCTTCTCGTGATCCCGGTCATTTCTTTTCTCCAGTCATCCTCGAATCTCCATCGTACACGTACTTTGCTTAGTCCGTCTCTAGCTATCGTCAATAAAACATTTTATCAACAGTTCGAACTGCGCTAAAACTCTCTTTCACTGTTAAACTGTTTCCTTTTTTCTTTCACAACACAAGTCACACTGTTGGGCCATTTCTCCCAAATCTCCGATGTTTAGCTATTATAAACTTAATCGCAACTTCTCGCTCCGCTCTTCTTTCTTTCTCTGTCGCTGTTCCTTCTCTTTTTTTTTTCTTATTAAAAACACACTTTTTTCTCCTTCTCAAACTTTTTCTTAATTCCATTGGTTCACCACTTTCATTTCTTGGAATCGCACCTTTTAAGGTCGTTGCCTATGCAAACTACATTCCCTTCTTCTTCATTCATTATTCCCCACTCTCTTTTCGCTAATCCTTTTACAATATGTGTCTTAAGCCTACTTTTTTTAACTTAGACAGATTGGGGCATAACGTATCTAATATTTTCACTAAGAGAGTTCATTAAATTCAACATTCCAATTACATTTATTTTCATGTTGTTGAGTCATTTGGCAATTTAAGCCCAGTAAAGTAATTCACTGATAATCCCTATTTTCTTTTCTATTCAAATTAAATTCCCGTCTACATAGCTTAACTTTTCTATCTTAGCGCATTACTAACAAATAAATTTCTAATTTCCACTTTCTAGGCTCTACTTTCCATCCCGTTTCTTTAATTTTTACCAAAACTAAACAACACAGATATGCTTAATAAACGGCATATCTGTAGTGGCAGGTCATGTGAGATATTAAACAAAATATCACACATGTCTCATCATATTATCAATGAATAAAATGTAAACAAAAAGTAATAGGGTATTCATGCTTGACGAATTGATTGTTATATGACATTGAATAGCTTGGTATTCTTAACGGTCACTGTTTTAGCAAGTCCAATCGACTTGAAGGAATCCACGAAAAAGCCTGAACATATGATACAGCAGAACTTAAACCTAGGTGATGATATTTTCGAATACAGATCTTGAATAAATTAATCCATTTGCAAACGGCGGCTGGCAGGTTGGATCAACATACAGACCAAGCGTGCATTATTATAAATAGCGTTTTGCTAAAGTTTCTAATAAAGAAATTTAGAACAAAGCTATTTATTGTGCATGATGTCCTATTGTGCTGAAGATGGAATGCAATACTGGATTTCGGGCTGTTGCATTAGGAAGCATTCACAAGCACGTTAGAGAGACGCGCGAGATTTTTTAACCATGCTAGAAAATTTCTGCCAGATCGAGTTGTAGCATGGTCATGCAAACGCTCACCAGAGTTGACTCTCGCTACCGCACCTTGCTACTCGTGCAAGAAGGTGTTGCGAGAGTTTTCTGTTTGAAAGCGTAAAAGTAAAGCTTTCGCACACTACAGCGAGAAAGTGTTCAGGTCCTACCCAGTTTAATCTGACCACTCTGCTCTTCTGGTTGGCTGCCTGTTACAGCAAGGGAAGGGCCACATTGAACACTGCTGGCACAGAACACTGAAGGCTCAGTACAGAAGAGGCTCCTTTCGTCCCGACCAATCACAGAACAGGGCCATATAATGATGATTACCGAGACACTCCCCACTCTATACAAATTCACTCACATTCGAACATAGAAAAGTCATAGAAATAGATAGAAGGAGAACTAATCAATCACTTGTGGGTCAGCTATTTCAATCTCTTGTAGGGCAAACATTCTCATATTGGCATGTATTAATAGGATTGACTTGTGATTGCCTGTGTTTTTGTTGTTTTTTTATATTTTAGAAAGCCTACCTTCATCTGTTCTTGATATTTTAGCTTTATTAGATCATATTTCAGGTCCCGCTCATTTTGAAATGCAGTTTGCCTATTATTTAACCTTTATTTATGATATTTTACGTTATTATTTGTAGTTAAGCTAAAAATATTTGAATTAAAATGAGAATGAATAAAACGTTTATGTGATCTATACTTTCCATCAGGAGAATTTCAAATTTGATTTATTACGGGGGAGGGGGGGTTATGATCCCATTCATAATGATAGTCAATGATTTTTTACTTTAGTTTAAATAATTGAAATACCGAGAGAATTTTAAAAGTTTTAAAATATCAAGAAACCAAAATGACTGTCGATACCCTAAGTAGAATTTTGCAAAAACCGCTTCTGTAGACGGAATATTCGGGTGAGATTAAAGATCGAGATAATTCCCCGAAACAACTTACCGTAGCATAATTTTGACTGAATCAATGCGTGGTAGAGAAGCAATAAAATATTATTAGGTAAATAATGCAGCTTTTATATCATCCCCAAATGCCAGTTTAGTTTACTCATTAATGTCTCGATATATTTATCCCAAGATAAGTCATGTTTAAGGACCAAGCCCAAATATCTAAAAGAATCCACCAATTCCGTTGTATCTCCCCCAAGTGATACCATAAGCCCCTCTTATTGCACTGGAAAAACAACATAAGCTTCGTTTTAGAAATGTTAATTTGAATTTTATTAGTTAAAGACCATTCTAGGTGAGCGTTAGACGTGGTAAAACCAAAGTTATCAGTTATAATGATGATACAATAAGAATCATCAAATGCACTATAATACAGGATCCGTTAAGGCATACTTGTCGATCACCTTAGATATCAAAGTAAAAAGGTAAAAATATGCAAAGAATTTTCATACACATGCTATAAAATCGAGTTTTAATCGTACGGACATGAAAGATGCATCAACTGAAAGAAAAGACTCGAATGGTGCTGTATATTAAAATAGTTTTGTGAGAGCGACTTAAAATCTTGTTCCCACTTTAAAAAATATGGGTATCGCGCTTGGCTGTAGCACAGAATGTGCTCCCATGATTCCGTTTGCATATTTAAACTCAATTTGATTGTTACAAAGAAGCCACAATTATAGATATTCATCGCCCATTAGTCTATTGTACAGACACTTAAATAAATTTTAATTATTGCATATTATGAGTAAAAAAAATTAACGATCACAGCCAAAAGAATATCCCTGAACTATCCCAAATGAACGCTCGATCTGTAAGCTCATTCGCCGTTTGCACGATCAGTTGTAACCTGCAACTTTTTCAAATTCTGTTTTCAGAATTATGACTATCAAGGTCTTATCTCGGTTGTATCCACTTTCCAGGAATTTTGTGGACCCTTTCAAGGCGAACTGACATGCTTTAACCACAGATTACTTATTACACAGATGCGACAACCAATTGTTAGTAGTGGGTGCGCTACAATCGATTACTATACTAAATTATCCTATTTAATAAAAACCATGAGTCATTAAGTTTCAACCATATAAAAAGTATAACATATCTTTTTGAAAATTTACATACGGAATTCTTTATTAAACGTCAAAATACATGTAAGAGCCAATGTTCTCTGTGATTAAGTAATCTGTGCTTTGTGATGTTCAAATAATCTTCCATCACATTTTTTTATGGAAAATAAAATGATAAATTATTTACCTCAATTTATTATCTGACTTGCAGCCATTAAATTTATACTTCATTTTAAAGCTTGATAATTTAGGATTATTTAATTTTCTTTAGTTTTTGACCCGGGCAATATTATTAAAAGTATTAATTTTTTTTGTATTTTAGAGTAGGTAAAATGAAAATTGTTTTTTTATTTCTTTTTTGGCTGTCTGTCATTTAAACCATATATATATTTTTTCTTTCCCCAATTTGTATTTTGGGTGGATTTTTAAGCATCTCAACTGCAAGATTGATTAGTTAAATAATGTGTACACATTCACTTATAATTATTTACTTGTAGAAATTTTCTTATAAATGTTTAGTTGTAAAACATTTTCTTTTGCAAAATATAGCCAATTTACATAACAGTATTTTGCTTATAAACATTTCTTTTATAGAAATTTTGTTAATATTTCTTCAAGTGACATGTGCGTTGTCAATAATTGCTTTTGCAATATGTATACAAGGATCCTATGAATTTGAGAATTTAAGTTATTTAATAAGATTAATTTTGTATAATTTTTCTTTAGATACCTTAATATGATTTTGCCAACAATGTCTCTGAAACATAGTGATTGTTGTCATTTCCTCTGAAGTTGTTCCATAATTTACATAATCATGCTCTAAAGTGTGCCTTTCTATTGTCGCCGCGCTCTGGCCGTGTGCTTCTTGACTGTTGCCCCAAGAGCATAAAGTTGTCAATTTTTAAAAATTTCTTCACTACTCTTCCACTCTTCCTTTTGGCCATGATGCTGACATGAGGCTCCTCCATCTTCCATAACCACTACAGCCTTCAACTTTCACCTTGATATCTGAATAATTCTGCAATGATAATGTTTTGATTACACCATTCCTTAAGTATCTGGATATGTAAGCCCTTTTCATTCTCATCTTCTTCGTCCACTTCTGTTGAGATGGACATTTGTTTCTATAAACTGTGACACAGATTTGTCTGGATTCCCCAGTCAATCTCTTCTCCAGAAGTCATCTTCATCTTCTGTCCACTATGTAATTAAATTTTTTCTTAATTAGGACTTTTAACCTTTCTGAAGTTTACAAAAGTCAATTTTATGTTATTTCTCTTTTCTTATCTTCATTTCTGGACCCCAATGTAATTCAAAATTTTCTTTCATCAATTTAAAGGGGGGTTTTAAGTTTTTTTTAATTTTGGTCCCTTTGCATCTAACAAAATGGCTAAAGTGGAGTAGTCAAATAAATATTTTAATTTTTTTGTATTTTCTGCCTTATGGAAAATACTAAATTTTATTATCTTATGGAAAATGGTAAGGAAAAGTTTTTTTTTACTGGATTTCTTTTTATTATTCCCTGTCAGAAATTAATTTTTACAACTGTGGGTGAATCAAGCATTCTTTATGCAGCTAAGGCTTTGCATCTCACGCAAATATTTGATTCTTTAAATGCATATCAATTTTCTTTTTCATTTGTGATGGCCATACAAGTGCTCTGAAGTTTTCTTTACATGCATAACTATTGCATGCTCTCTTAATTTTACTCAGCAATTTTTCATGTTGCTATGTTTTCATTAAATTTACTTGATTCATATACAATTGTGGGTTTCCTTTTATATTGTATCTTCTTGAATTTATGGGGATTAATGTGTAAAGATAGATCTTTATAAAGCTTATTTCTTTTATAATATTAAAATATAAATTCAATTCTTTTACCATGCCTGCTGCTTATGCTTTCTTCTCTGCAAACACATCTTAACTGCATACAACCTTATTTAGCTTAAATTTTATGACATTATAAGTCTTTTTCCATCTTTTTAAAAAAAACACAACGCAATATCTAATCTAAATGTTTAGATTATAAATCCATGATACTTCCTTAATGATGTTTTTCTCTTATGTTAATCTCACTAATGTTGTGAGAGTAGTTTATTTTGATAAAAGTAATAATTTTTAAAGAATTTAAATTTTTTTGTAGTCCTTTATAGAAATGCTTTAAAGATTTAAACTCAAGCTAATATTTTTAATAAGTTGACGTTTATAAGTCGATGAATTATCTTTAAAGTTTAAACATTACATTTAGTGTTGTTTAAATGTTGCCTAGATAAACCAACTAACGTATAAAGGTTATATTTGGTACTGTGTTTAATTTAAATAAAGTAACGTTATTATTGAAACGTTACAGCTTAAACAATACCGTAAAGGATCAATACCTCCTAGAGAGAAAGGGTGCGCACGGAAAAATCATGCATTATTACACCACCTATTGTAGGGACTATTTCGGGATTATTATTTGTAGAAATACATTTAATAATACCCTACCGAAGGTGATATAACAGTGTATGACGCTTCCGTGCACAGGCTTTCTCTCTAGGTGGCATTTAAAGAATAAGAAGATAATGCGCTCAGGGAAGAGGTAGAACGGGAGGCGAAGCTCGCAACTGTTCCAATGCTATTTCGATGATGGCAAAAAATGCCACCAAATTCTATAATGTCTGGTTTGGAAACTAATGGCTGTTTATTTAATTAAGCATCCCCCCCCATGTCTGTGCTGAGCAGCAGCACCCTCCTCATCAATTGCTTCGAATTAACAAGCTGTTGCCTGAGACTTCGTTCACATTAAAGTCGACATGTAGTCGATTCTTGATATAACGAACCTTCGATATAAGGAACGCCTCGTCATAACGAACAGAGTAGCTGGTCTCTGTATACATCACTAGAAGAGGTACCCGGCGTTGCCCGGGATAATTACACTTGGATGTAAACAGAACAATCTCCAAAAATTAAATTAAATTTTGCAATATCTTAAAAATAAACACATGAAAATGCTTAGAATTAATACAGTAAAAATTCTTAATGAAAATTCGAAAAAAATCTTTTTAAAGGCTCACAATGGATGGACCGCTCCAATAATTTCTTACTCAGGTAATCTTACTTCAGATGTACACTTGATGTTGTTGCAATTTCCACTCTTCTCTCGTTGTGTTGAAGCAAAATTTGGCCTTTCATCAGTCTGGGTAGTCTAGCGGTCGCCAATTCTTCTATTTACTTGCTTTCCATTTGCTCAATACAGCACGGAGCTAAAGGTTTGCTTTCTCTGTCGTCTTTCCACTCTTTCTCAATAGTCTGCTAACTCTTCATTATCTCCAGCTACTGATCATTTTTAAAGATTTTCAAGAAATTGTTAAGTGCTAAGAACTCTCTTTTCTAAGAAAAACCTGAATAACAGGAATTCTATGCATTGTTACAAATTGAAACTTATCCATATTGCATCATCATTCTATGTTCATTGTTATAATTCTTGGAAAGGATTGCTTTATCATTGCATCATCATTTTGAGCTCATTGTTATTGGTGAATTGCGTGTTGAAACCATTGTTGATACCTATTGTTGCACAAACTTTTATTTGCATTGTTGGTCATGAGATATATATTGTTGGTCCATGCAGTGTGTTTGTGAATTGCGTGTTGATACCATTGTTGCAAAAACTTTGTCTTGCATTGTTGGTCATGCGATATTTCTCATTAATATGCCCTGCCATAACCATGAATATCGATTTTTTATCAATAATTATTATTTTTTCGAAATCTGAAGTGGACAGTGACCTTCCTCATGCTTTGAAGGTCATGCATGCGAAATTTCATCAAGATCGGAATAAAACTGTAGATTTGTATAAAAAACAGACCCACAGACAGACCCACAAACATCCTTCTTTATATATATAGACTAGAAGAGGTACCCGGCGTTGCCCGGGATAATTACACTTGCACAAACTTTTCCTTTCATTGTTAGTCATGAGATATTGATTGTTGGTTCATGCAGAGCGTTTGTGAATTGCGTGTTGATACCATTGTTGATACCTATTGTTGTACAAACTTTGCCTTGCATTGTTGGTCATGAGATATTTCTCATTAATATGCCTTGCCATAACCATGAATATCGATTTTTTATCGATATTTATTATTTTTCCGAAATCTGAGGTAGACAGTGACCTTCCTCATGCTTTGAAGGTCATGTATGCGAAATTTTATCAAGATCGGAATAAAACTGTAGATTTGTATAAAAAACAGACCCACAGACAGATCCACAGACCCACAGACGCACAGACCCACAAACATTCTTCTTTATATATATAGAAGACTAGAAGAGGTACCCGGCGTTGCCCGGGATAATTACACTTGCACAAACTTTTCCTTTCATTGTTAGTCATGAGATATATAACTTTTCCTTCAAGGCCTTAAGTGACTGGTACAATGCACAAGGTTTATCTTTTAATGATGATAAAACAAACATTATAATTATTGACAGGCAGAAGCAGTCCCCATTGAGAACTTGTAAGGTTTTAGGGGTTATTTTCGACAATAAGTTATCGTTCAGAGAAAATATTGAGCGATTAATAATTGATCTGAATCGTTCCAAATTTCTTTGTGCCAGATTGCGTAAGATGCTATCTAAAAGGGAAATAGTTCAGACAATTAAGAGTACAATTATACCAAAACTTGAATATGGCATTGTTATATGGTCTGCAGCAACTAAGACTTTACTTATGCGGCTACAAGTGGCGTACAACGATGTTCTTCGTTCTGCGTTGGCTTTGCCCAGACATGCTTCTGTCTCTCTTCTTTGTCATACGTATAATATTCCAACGTTTATGGAGATATCTTTGTATGCCAGATTAAAAGAACTATATAGGGCAATTATGGACTCTTGCCATCCAATGCACTTTATTAAAGGTTGGATGTTAAACTCCGATAATACACGCAGTACTCAAAGATACAAGATTATTCCTGCAGCACCAGTCTCTAAATTTTTAGATTCCTATTTTCCATATAATACCTTGGAACATTGGAACTCATTGTCATATGAAGTAAAGAATCAGATCTTGAATTGTACTTTGAAGATTTGCTTCAATCATAAACAACATGTTAATAATTTACTGTTACAGGGGAGCAAGATTTAATTTGATTCTGCTTATACCTTTTACATATCCCAAATTGGGATGCAAAATTTTAAATAATAATAATAATAATATATTGTTGGTTCATGCAGTGTGTTTGTGAATTGCGTGCTGATACCATTGTTGATACTTATTGTTGTACCAACTTTGCCTTGCATTGTTGGTCATGAGATATTTCTCATTAATATGCCTTGCCATAACCATGAATATCGATTTTTTATCGATATTTATTATTTTTCCGAAATCTGAGGTAGACAGTGACCTTCCTCATGCTTTAAAGGTCATGTATGCGAAATTTTATCAAGATCGGAATAAAACTGTAGATTTGTATAAAAAACGTACACACAGATCCACAGACCCACCCACAGACAGACCCACAGACAGACCCACAAACATCCTTCTTTATATATATAGATATTGCTTATACATCTTATGTATTTAGCTTCTCGATATAAAGAACCGTGATATAACGAACTCCTTGTTTTAACGAACGGTTCGTCTGGTCCTTTCACTATCATGCAATGGAAAATTACTCTCAATTTAACGAACAGGAGTTTGATTGGTTATTGAGCATGCAGCACAATGACGCAAAAAGTTTTTCAAGTTTTAATTTCATTTTCGAAAGCTAACCACTGAAAAAATGCAAGCGAAAGGGAAATCAAAAGATTTGAAAATAAGTTGAATGTGTTACATACTGTACTACCTGTACTCTACCAATCTGAAACCATAATGGGTTCCCATTATGATATTAGTAGAGCAGTTGGATAGTTACATTAGAAAAATCTGATGATTGCCTATGGGTGAATGACTCAATTAGGAATTCAGGCTTCAGTGCAGACAATTTTTGTACATAATGTCTTTCTCATGTTCTCATGTTAACTTTTTTATATTTTGTTCTAATAAGTTTAAAAATTCGAAATTTATGATATTTTAAAAATAAATAATTTTAATGCTATATATGTACATATATAATTTTTTATATACTTATTTTTTTCAATAACAGTCTCTGTTACATATACTATACAGGGTGTCTCAGAATTCATTGTACAAACTTCTAGGGGAGTTAGTATGGGTGATTCTAAGTAAAAATGTTCATATGAACATGGGTCCGAATTTGAACGATAACTGAGATATGAACAGAAATAAAAATGCTGCCACCAAGTTCAACAAGTTAATATTCAGTTTCTGTAAAGCCTAGATTAATGAAATTGGGGGAATAACAGGGTACATAAAAGTGCATATACCGTTAAAATTTGACCGAATTCCAACAAGAAGTTTCCGAGTTACACAGTCAAAATTGTAACAGGTGCTAGTTAGTAGTCACAAGTGAGTACGTGTTATGATTTTGAATTAGTAACTCGGAAACTTCTGGTTGGAATTCGATCAAATTTTAATTGTATACACAGTCTTATGTACCCTGTTACTCCCCCAAATTTCATTAATCTAGATTTTACAGAACCTGAGTTATTAACTTGTTGATCTTGGTGGCGGCATTTTTATTTCTGTTCATATCACAGTTATCATTCAAATGGGGACCCATGTTCATATGAACTTTTTTGCTTAAAATCACCTCTACCTTATACCTCCCCTAAAAGTCTGTATACTGAATTTTGAGACACCCTGTATATACTATCTATATACACACACTGGCCATTGAATTAGAAACCCTTGATGAATTACTGTACTCATATGTAACGTGGGGTCACAGGTCGGAAACGATTGTGATATGCAAATGAATGCAATCATGTGAGGTACATGCCATTCCAAGCTGCAGGTACAGGATAGGAACAAGCTGTAGCTGCTCAAGTTGAGCAAAATGGGGAAAATAACAGACCTGTCTGAGTTCAAAAGAGCTGTCGAAACGGCAGAATTGTGGATCAAAAACAATCAACACAGACAGGGACCGATGTCGTCTGAGACGGATTGTGCGGCAAAACCGAAGGTCTACTGTGGAGCAACTGACAGCAGACTTCAATGAAGGATCATCGCAACCCATCTCCTCCAGAATAATGCACCGAGAGTTGAAACAAATAGGGATGGGAAGTCGCATGCCAGTGAAGAAGTCCCTAGTGTCAATAATAAACCGGAAAGTTCGCCTGCAGTGGTGTAAAAAACGGTGTGAATGGAAAGGTGATGTGGTCGGACGAGTCACGTCACACATTGTTTTGCACCGATGGCTGGCAGAGAATTTCGCGGCAGCCCCATGAAGCGATGGACCACTCATGTGTTGTGAACACAGTTCAAGCTGCAGGAGGAGGTGTCATGGTATGGGCCATGTTTTGTTGGTATGGCAATAGTCCACTAATATTCCTTGACAGTCGGGTGAAAGCCAAAGACTACTTGAACATTGTTGCAGATCAAGTCCATCCTGCAATGGTGCATGTATACCCAAATGGTGACAGCTTCTTTATGGACAACAATGCTACTGTCCATCGAGCAAGAATTGTTCAGGAGTGGTTTTCTGAACATGACACCGAGTTGCAACATCTGCCGTGGCCAGCACATAATCCAGATTTCAATCCGATCTCGAATGTTTGGGACATGTTGGAAAGGGAGACTCGTCGAAGGCATCCGCTTCCGTCTACTCTGCAGGACCTGAAGCTCTCACTGAAGAATGCATAGTCTGTGATTACCTTACCTGCATTGCAACACCTTGTAGAGTCCATGCCAAACTGCGTATGCTCTGTAATTACATCCAAAGGAGGGTCAATACCATATTAGGAACGAAGGTTTCTAATTCATTGGCCGGTGTGTGTACAATAGTATTCTGTTGCACAATCAAAGTTAATTAATAGACCCAAAGTTAATTCTGCATCTCTATTTGTAAAAAAAAGTTGACTCTCAATGTAATGAACTCTCGATATAACGAACGAATTTTTCTATATAACAATTAATTTTATTTGTTCCTAGTACAATAAGCATAAGTTTCATTTGTGTGTTTTATATCAATATATACAGGGTGAATGCAAAAGTCTGACCCCCCTTTTATTTTTTGAACCGAAGTAGATATGTCAATTTTGATGAATCCAATGAATAGGAAGTTGTGGGTGGCCTATCCCTTACGGTTTTTGAGATAAATTTTGAATGTGTCCTAATTTGCATATTTGGGATGCTGAAAAGTGCACCATGGGATAGGCCACCCACAATTTCCTATTCATTGGATTTATCAAAATTGACATATTTGCTTCGGTTCAAAAAATAAAAGGGGGGGGGTTCAGACTTGTATTCACCCTGTATACAGGTGTCCAAAAAGTCTGGTAACATGGCAGATACCTCAAAGCTGCCAGAGATGCGAGATCTGATGTGTGGTTTATAGGTAATTGGGAGGTGGGGAATTCATTGCCGCACTCAAATTTGACTTTGACCCCCAAATTTAAGGTTAACCATTTTAATCACACCCTTCTCCTTCAAAATTGGATGGATTGATAATTCAAAAGATGATAATGAAAATAGGACAGACTTACAAATTTTCCTGATACGGACGTTTCTAAATCTACCCCAGTTGCTGTAATCCAAAGTTGTCGTATATCAAAAGCAAGGTTTTGCAGTTCACATGATATCTAAACATGAAAAGAAATAAACTTTTAAACAATACTAAATTATTGAAAATTACATTGTTAGAATAGAATGTATCAAATTTTATATCAGTGTATTATTTGAAGATATTATAACGTTGCTAAAATAATTATTATTATACTTACGAGGAAAATCGATCGACATTGGACCTTCTGATGCGATAGTGTAAAAGAAATATTAGATATGGTGCTTAAAGAATCAACTACAATAAAAAAAAGAAATTATTTACTTAGATTGAATTATTGTGTGTTGCACCATGAATAAAATTAGTGACATCAGGGTTCAATTTTGCAACCAAATTAAATTTTATTCTTAACAGGAAATTAATCCCCCTGAGGAGGGTATAGCAAGCCCTGAGTTCATCTATTCTTACTCCTTTTAATGCAATTTTAAACCCTCATTTCTTTTTTAATCAAAAAACTGGTTTTATCGAACTGATATTTAGAAAATATAAAAGAACTGTTATCTTCTTTACTTTTCATAATTTCCGCTCAAATGATTCATCACATGCCATTTGTTGCTACAGTTGTAAAGACCAAGTGACTGCTACCCCTACAACTCTGACCCCACTGGGACAGTTTGGCCCTAATTCACAGTAATGTAGGTCCGGCATTGTCAAGAGGACCCTGCTTATCAAATTTCACTCCTTTACATCCCTAAATAATACGTAGATCGCTTGGTCCCCTCTAACTCCTGAACTCTGCCATGCCTATAGTAAGCTAAGTTGTGCGTTCAACCTTTTACATCAAAATATGTGGAAGATATGAAGGGACGAACAGACGAACATTGTAAAACCAATAAATAAGTGATGTTCAGATAAAATATACTTTAAAATAAGTTCGATGAAAATAAATGTGAGCATATTAGATGTAAAACCCAGGATGACGAATATTAGATGGCATTTGAGATGTTTTCTAGAGAGATTCCACGTAGATTTTGGCTTACGATGACCTCATATCCAAAAGGCAACAAACTTCTAGTCAAATATGTTGGTAAGATGATTGTAACCTAACTGAAGATGGTATAAACCCAAACCGCTTATTAAGAATAAAAATTAAGTTAGTTGCAAATCTGAATCCGGATATCACTATTCTTAAAAATAAGAAGAAGCAACTGAGAGGAACTAATTCCAATAGTGAACCTTCAATATTAGATACCATGATGACAATAAGCCGTGGTAATTCACCCTTGTAAAAATTAATTGAAACAAAGCATGTTTTCTGTATTACTCGTAAACGTGTACTCAAAACAAACACGAAATCTCTGATTGATCATTTTTTATGTTGGCTGATGCAATCATTACATCAGCAGCAACAGTATTGCATCAGATTTTAGAATCCTGTCCAACTGCCTTAGTGTACATTGGCTGATGCAATCATGACTTTCGCAGCTATAATATTTCATCAGATATTACAAATCTACCAAGTGTTATTCGACCACCGTTCGATGCATGTGACACGTAGATAGTGTACGAAGATTGTGCGAACGCAGCTAAGAATTCAATAGCAACTATATAATGGGAAATATGTCAATATCTCCAGATGGTTGCTTCAGAGATTGGTGTGAGTTTAGCAATTGTCATCAGGCTGAAGCAGAAAAGTGTGGCCGAAAGAAACAAACAACTCCTAGAGTTGACGCTTAATTGCTTTGACAATGCAAAAAGGATCCTTGCAAGACTTAAAATTGTTTGTTTCTTTTATTTTGCACAAAGGTGTATATTTTAAATTTCATTTATTTGGGAAATATAATCGATTTTTATGTTAGCTGAATTGATATGCCAATAATACTTTTATAAACCACAAAGGCGAGCAAAAAAATTTTATCAGCCTACAATTCTGCATTAAGATTTATCTTTTAAAATTTGCCAAATGAAAGAATGAAATTTTGGTTCCGTTTAAAGTTGCAGAAATAATCCTTCAAAGTTTTACTGATTAAGCTAAATTTATAAACAAATTCCTATATTTTAGGTTGAGCTGATTGTTTTCTTTCCTCTAGATTTATCCCAAATTGAACTAAAAGGAACAACTAAATAAATTATTATATGTAAAACAGTGTGATTCAAGAATACTTTTACAAACTTGGGGGACAGGTTCATTACACCAAAACAAAAAATGTTCATATAAACATATGTCCGAAAATCGTTTATTTTCGAGTTATTAATGTTCGTTTGATTCATTGCATTCCAAATGGCGTGTCACCAGAGAGACTTATTTACACTCGTCTTTCGTCTGTCTTCAACGTGTCCATTGGGTACATGTACTACAGGAAACGAGTAGGTAATAGCAATAAACGCTAACATATTGCTAAAACTGGACTTGTTCTTATTATCCTATATATAGCAATGTCGGCCATTATGAACTACTTGAAGTAACCAGTTTAGTTTCAAAATAGCCATAACAATCGAATTTAACCATAAAAACTAAATAAATTAAAAAAACTTAAGTGAGATTTTTTCCAATTCACTTAAACATCATAAAAATAGAAAGAAATTTAAATTTTTAGTAATTAACAATGAGGGTAAATTGAGATAGTCATTCAAGTCCATGTGTATTAAAACGTCCTGTGACTGCAATCACAGTGCTGGCGAATTGAAACAATTTATTTTACAAAAAGTTGAAAACATGCAAAATTATAAAAAAAGAAAAAGACAAGAAAAAAACAAAGAAAAAAATTTACAGCAACAGAACTTGACATAACCAGGCCTGCCTTCAGATCTGCATCCCTCTTCTTCACTCAGCATGTTTCACATTCTCAACAAGCCTTGTAATGATTAGCCTGTTAAATACGTGGTTAACGTATTGCATGTTAATAATCTGGGCCTCTGTCCCAAACAATGCCATTAATTAGCAGCATTGTTCAGACTCGTTGTTTTAAAAAAATAAAATAATATTCTGGCTTACTATATGAAAAAAGCTGCAAGGCAGTGTGGGAAAGTACATCACTGCTTTTTTCACCTACATCCTAAAAAGTAGTCTCTGACTGCGCATGTGCAGTACTTAAAAACATGAAGTGGTGTTTCAGTTTCATTTTAGCAACTATGGCAATGTCTTTTTTATTGGCTAGGTGTTGATCTGGATGAGATAACAGTTGGTAACTTGGCTTTCCCGTATTGCCTTGCAACCAGCTTTTTTCATATAGGGAAACAGAGGAAAGCCATCACTCTTGTTGCATTTCCAACAGTACAAAAGGCGCAAAATCTCGTTTTTTTTCCACTGCTTGACATATTTGCCAATGCAAAAGCTGTCTCAGAGTGAAAAAAAAACAATTCATGTCCAAAGAATATAAAAACAAAGCCGAATTTGCATCGGACTAAAAAATACAGACAGAATTTTAACAATATAAAAGATTGTCAAAAAGATTTTTGTCTGATGACAAAAAATAACAAACAAATGTAATGTGAGGAATGTCGAAGGGGGTAGGGGCAATCTAAACACCTGATTGATTACTCCCTCCAACACTCAACTTCCATACGTTATACATGGGTTATCCAAGATTCTTTCCTAAATAGTGGCAGCTGATGCAGCCTATCCACTAACCGATAATCTCCTTAGGCTTATTAAGGATTACACCACACATGGTTTTTAGTCCTTAACTAATTTAATTTAATGAATTTGGATGAATGGAGAATAATGCTCTTATATTTAATAAAATAGACATTTTATTCATTAAAGAACAAGATTAAGAACAAGATATTTAAATGTAATAATTACTCAAAAGGATTCAATAATTTAATGATATTAGAAGATTTCTCTATTTCTGGGAAATAATTTCGAATTTATATAATGCAAGTAGCTCAAAAGTAATGATCAGGATCTATACTCTGTTCAACGAAAGAAAAACTGGGCGTGTCTAATTAAGTTTCTGAATTCAATTGTTGGACATTATTGCTAAGTAAAATTAACAATGTTTAACAGTTGAAATTGAAAATTTACCTGGACATGCCCAGTTTTTCTTTCATTGGACAAAGTATAATGTTCTCTTTTACTTTATTTTTAACAAGTTACTATTAGAAATGTTTAAATTTCAGTTAAATATTTTAAAATCATTTTAAACATTAAATATCTATTATTAATTGTGATGACTAAGAGATATGTTAGGTAGCGAGTAAGTACACCATTACCCGTCATGGTGCTTCTGCACTGTAGGGGAGGGGTGGGGTGACTTCTTCTCTGTTGGGCTCCAAGAAAGGTTTATTAGCTAAGTTGCAGGCTTAAAATATAACTAGTGACTTAAATTATAACTAGTGACTTAAATTATAACTAGTGGCGTAAATTATAACCCATCCAGTGAGTAGCCATGCCTGATGTTGCTTAACTTTACTGAAGTTGTGTTTCAGTGAAAGCCCACCAGGCCACAGCCTCCCTAATACTTGTAAAAACACCGATTTTTATTCTTGTTTGACACTGGGAAATAAACTGAGCCCACCAGGTTCTTGTGAATGTTTTTCACCCTAATACTAACGTGAATGCTTCAATTCTACATGTCTTGGTTCCAACAACGCACTCTCTTCGCATTCTCAGTTCCAACTCTCAACTCCTTCATCCAATCTCTCTCTGCATTCAACTAATTCTCATAAATCTTCATTAAAACTTGTAAACTGATGCCAAATGATGTTCATCCTTAGCATCATTGGAAAAGCTGATTAGTAGTTGACAGCATAGGGTTCACAGTCCAAGCTGGAGAAAACAATATGGAGGGAGGGGGTCTCCACTCGACAGAGCTCGCTATGGAATAACATCGCTGTCAAACAACTCCGTAAATGAAATAGTGCCTCCGTCCGGCAACAGGAAATTTCAAATAGTTTCCATTTTCACATCTCCGATTAAATGTCCAACTTTATAATAAAATGTAGAAAATTGTCTGTTATACAAAAGTTGCTAGAAGAATAGACATGTTTCTTCTAAGTCTTGGTTGATGATTAAAATTGGAATAATAAACGTTCAATGAGGGGGTCTAAACTGTTGTCTAATTTAGAATGAAATCCAAAATATTAATAAATGTTCTGAAAAGTGCGGGCTCACACATTACATCCCAAAAAATAAAATTTGTTCACCCTCCTGATTAAAAATTTTCAAAACCGACACACGTCTGGTGGGAGGTCTTCTGAGCCATACTTGTACCGAAGGCACTAGCTGTCGTCTCCGAAGTCTTCCATGGTTTGTATGTACACCATATTGCCATTAATGGCTGACACTTTCGATTTTAGACGTTTTGTTGAATATTTAGAAAAATACTGGATGAATTATTCTAAAATTTCAGGGGTGTAAAAAGGATGTTACACCTCATATATTTCAGCGAAGGTTTTCTCCCTCAGGCAAATGGGGGACCAGCAAAGAAGTGAACCAAAAAACAAATGTTTGGGAATTATAAAGGTTTTCGATTTATCGTATTACATCAAGAACGTATAGTAGCAATTTACAGTTACAATTGAAATTGAGTTAATATTGATAATATGAATAAAATGAACATAATAAAAATGTAATAATAATTGTAATGAATCACCCTGTAAAAAATAGTGCTTGAAATGTATGTAGTTGTAGCATATGCTTAAGAGGCTCGTTTTACTTTTCTGTGTTCATTTGTAAGAGAATAGCATTATATTCATGGAGATATAAGGATTTTTTTAAAAAGATGGAAATGTTTTCTTAAGTTTCTTGTTTATAACACGCAAGATTTTCAACTCAATGTAATGCCATTTACAGAAAAATTGACAAACTACAGTACAGACAACATCCTACAATCAGAATAGAAAAATATTAAATATTTGATGAAATATGTTTAAATAATGTTTAACTACGCATGTGCATGCGTTACCAAATTGTCTTTTGTATAATTTATTAGCCAAATGTATAAAGCTACTCTTGTACAAAGCCCAAGCAAATATCGTGAAACTTGAAAAAGATATTGCCGATAGAATGAGTTGAATTTCAGTTGCTCTCAAAAATAAACAAAACGATAAGGGGCTTTCTCCAAACTTTTATTTTTAGATCGGACACCAGTATCAATTTCTTCTTCTTACGAAATTATTACTCCAATAAATGTGTACATTCAGTAATTGAAATATGGATTACTTGCCAAAATTATGACCTTTTATTTAATTATGGGATCAAAATTATGGTTAACCCTTTTAGGACGGGAAAATTTTGATCAAAAACGGGAAAATTGCGCTAATTTATTCAAAAATTTTTTCTAGCCAAAGTATATCTATTTATGGCGAATTTTTTTGCATAGTTTTTATTGATGTTTAGGCCACAATATGAAACAGTATATTTTATGTTAAGTGCATAATTTATTTTTAAAAATAACTCTGAAAAATTCAAATATGAGTAAAGAAAAATTAATCTTGTTTTAATGAAAAAAAAAACGAAAATTATTTCCAATTAGGAAGTTAGGCCAAAAATGTGAAGTATGAGAATTAAAAAATAATTAAGAAATAGTATTTATCATCAATGTTATGAATTTTTTTTCATAACCATGTGGAGATTTCAGGGGTTTGAAGTTGCGCCATGACATAATTTAATGACAGTTGACGTAATCGCATAGATCTAACTACAACCAATCAAAATCCAAACACCGCCTCTATCCACCAGAGAGCTCATGAGAATATGATTTTATGTGCATTTTATACAAACAAGTGCCAGTAAATATTATAAAATTTGTATTATTTTTTATAAAATTTGTATTATTTTTTATAAAATTCAATGACATCTGTTTATAAACATGAAAATTCATATAAAAACAAATGAATACTGTTTACATTTTCAAATGAAGCTAATTGAAAATGAATTTATGTGCGAATTTTAAATAAATTTACAATCATTTTGGATATTGTAAATATAATTTTACAATATATTTTAATTTAAAATTAAAGCATTTATTACAATTTGGTGCATGAACGAAAAAACAATTTTTTGGTTCAATTGATGTTTTATTATTCATGCAAAATAATGAAACGTTAACCAAAAATTTCTAACTATAATATAAACATTCCGAATGCATATATACTAGTCCATTTACTAGTATTTACTAGTCCACATCCAAATATAAGTCTTAACGTGACATGAACAATTCTTTATAAAGTAAACAACAAACGGATAAAAACAAAATTACATTCCAACCTTCTAATCATTGGAGCGGCCCTGTAGAGGAGGAGGAGGGGGGGGGATTTCGGAATGCATTCTGAAATGACGTCATCCTAGCGGCAGTCACACCTTATTGTTGTGAATCCGCCTACATTTTACTTTATTTCTATTTTCTAAATTCATTTTGTGAATTATAATTATACTTATAATAAAGAAAAAGATCTCAGGATTAAAATAAAAAAAAGTTTTCTATACCTATCTGCTATAACAGATTCGCAATAAGGCGGGAAAGTTCAACTTGGCATAGAGTGACAAAAAAATTACAAGCATGAAGTGAAGGTAGGATAAAATATTTTTCATACATATTTGTGCAGTAAAACTTGTATGGAACTGATAAGGAAGCTATATAATTTCATAAACTGCAGGTTCTGAATCTGTAGAATGAAAATATAATTTAAAATGAAAAAGCAGATATTGGCTATATGAGATCGACGTTAGGTTTCTAACTTCCGCACATCTTCAATTTAAATATATTATTATAAATACATTAATTAATTCTCTAAGCTAATTGTATTGTATTTTTACAGAGAAAGGTTTCCTGTATAGAATACAGCAGGTTTTGTTTCCTTAGACCTAATAATTAAAAAGATAAAAAAATTTATTTCTGACTTTATTATAAAAACGTTTAAAAGTGCCATCCGGCACTTACTGTCCCAAACGAGTTAACTGTGTAAATGAAGGGCTCTTTCACCACAACAAAAGTAAATGAAGAAAATAACAAAAACAAAAATAACAGAAAAATACAACCTGGAAGCACTTTTTGAGAACAAAGCTCTCATCATTCGGCAGGAACCAAGAAGAACACATGGAAAACCCAAAGTGAACTGATTAGAAACTGAAGAAAGCGATTTATATAGCGAGAGAAATTCAAGGCAGAAAAATAATAGAAAAGAAATCCAAAAAATATTATTGGTTGGTTAATTGAAACCACCACTGAATTAGAGACCAACTTAAATTGTAACAGTTTTAAGTTGTTGATGGAAAAATCGTGACCCATCTCTATTGAATGTTTGGCTATGGCTGATTGACTGCATCTACCCAATCTTCTGTGGTTGAGGTGTTCCTTGAGTCTGGTGAATAAACTGCGTTTAGTCTGACCTTTGTAATGCATAGGACAATGCGAACAATGGATAATGTAGATGCCTGACTTTTGTGTATCTGGTACCTTATCTTTGGGGTTGCCCTGCAAGTTTCGTATTTGGTTGGGGTTGTTACAATCTATCAATAAAAAACACTTGCTAGATGCTTTTGAGAGCATGGCTATCCATAAATCCAAGAACAACACGTTATTAAACTCCGACTTAGGCCCTATTGGTGATTCCCCTTTAATTCAGTGGTGGTCTCAATTAACCAACCAATAATATTGTTTTGATTACTTTTCTATTATTGGTCTAGCTTGTATTTTTATTGCTATATAAACCACTTTCTTCGGTTACTAATCACTTCACTTTGGATTTTCCATGTGTTCTCCTTGGTTCCTGCTAAATGATGAGAGCTTTGCTCTCGAAAAGCACTTCCAGGTTGCATTTTCTGTTACTCTTGTTTTTGTTATTTTCTTCATTACTTTTGTTGTGGTAAAAGAGCCATTCTTTACATACCTCTTTATTTTTAGTTTCGTTCGTGGACAATTGCCCAAGTTATACTTTTTTGTATAATTTTGATTTACCAGAATTATCATCACCCTTTATTTAATTTTATTTTATTTGATTTTAACAATACTTTCAATATCGATTTTGATGTTGTTGTCAGTTCAAAGTATATAATTTGCGAATCATGGAGCCAGCTCATGGTTGCCGCACACTCACACATACAGCTATATATATTTTTTAATTATATAACTTCTGAAAGTAGTGAAATGCATTTTCATCTAGGCCCAAGAAATCTACAAGAAAACTGGAATTAAGCAGGAAATTGTAGCTTTCCACCACAGCTAGCCTGTAAACTGACAGACGCGGCCTGTACCAGTGTGTGGGCAGTAAAGGAAGTAGGAGAGGTGAAAAATGCCGGCAGCCTTTGGCCTGTCACAGGCCGCGTCTGCCAGTGTATGGGCCCCTTTAGCAATAAGATCACATGACTGGTCATTATCAAGAGTCAATAATGCTTAAAGTTTATTTATAAGACACGTAGTTTAATTAATTGTCGTTATAATAAATTGTTATCACAAAGTAGGATAATCAAAGTGCTTCTTATTCATTATCAGTAATAGTAAGATATAAATGCCATTCTATCTCAATACTTCGTAAACAATGGTAATGGAGGCACAATTTTAAGTGTGTTCCAAACTCCTGTAAACAAGATAATAACTTCAAAGGTTATTAATAAATATTTTAGTTCACTTCATAGAGGTGTAGATATTGATTATTATTTATTTTAAGTAAATCTTATACTCACTTAGATTACACTACATGATCAAAGGAGTTGGCAAACCTGTTACTCTACCATAAAGCCACAAAAAGCTTCAATCAGTAAAGGGTAGGAGCACCCCGAGCTGCTATCACTGCCTCCACCCTACATGACATACTGTCCACAAGTTTACGGTATGTGTCCGCAGGTATTGACCTCCATTCCTTAAAGAGTGTCATGGTCATGGTCAGTTCCCAACCATCCTGGATCTCACACGTCATTCCAATTCATCCCAAAGATGTTCGATGGGGTTGAGATAAGGACTCTGGGCGGGCCAAGCCAGTTCTTCAACCCGCATCTTATCAAACCTGTCGGATATGGATCATGCTTTGTGGTGATTACTTTGAGGTTTCTGTCCACCTTGATGAGCGGGCCCAGTCCAGTCCAGGAGAAACACCCCTGGTGTTCACAGGGGTGTCCCAACTCTTATGATATTGTAGTGTATTTTGACTTCGCCATTTTAATTCTAATAGGCAATCATTTCACCAGGAGGGGTTACTCCGTCTTCTCTTTCTGTCGCTCCTTACTCATTTCCTTACTCCCATTTCAACACCGATGCTCGGCCTTTTTGGTGTTCAGTTATGCGTTGATGCCAAGATGTAATTCAAACCTTCTTCGATCATCGCTTTTGCTTCACTTCAATTTAAAACCTTTTTATTAATTTTCTATTCTCTTAAATGTTTGATAAAGAAATAAAAAAATTTTTCAACTTGATATTAAATGTTATAATTAATATTAGAATGGGCTGTCATTTTCTGTCCCAACTGTCAAAGCAAGCTCATTTATGATTATAATTTTTTTACTCCGAGATTTCTCACGTCAAACTTTGTCTTTCCAACTTTAACGGTTAAGAAAGAGTTCTTGTGGAGGAGGAAGAACCATTTTCATCTGGTTCGTTTCCCATACCATTTTATCCTTATAAAATAAAAGGAAGCAGGGACCTCAAGTCTGCTGACACTTAAGGCCACCGTGAACAAAGATACAACTAAAGTTGGTAAAATAAATAAAAAAAAAGCGTTTTACCCACTCTTGTCTGAACCAACTTCTCCCAGGAATTCTCGTCAACTGCAGAACAAGAAGGGAGGATAGGGGATAGTTAGCAAAATACCCACGATCTCGCTACCCTGGTCCATACAATAAAACATAACTCATACTCTGTGAGCTAAAACCCAAATTCTAACCAACATTATAGCTTGACAATATGAATGAAAACGATTATGGAAAATTTTCAACTGCTTATTGTTACAGAATGACTTTCTCGCTTTCATTAATGCCTGTAATCTAAAAAGCTTAGTTGTAGGTTACTGACTGTTCATTTGAGAACAAGAAATGAATTAAACTAGCTATCTCAAGATTAGATTCATGTAGCTTATTTTTTGCTCCTATATGAAAATATACTTATGAGTAAACAGTTAGCATCCCTGATTACCTAAAAGTTCCATTAATAGGGACTTTCGCTGCTCCGGTGAAACATTTTTCACTGTCAATGAGTGATTTGCATTCACATTTCGAGGTATTTCAGAATAAGTAGTCAATGCCTTTTTACAGTAGTCAATGCTGAAATACAGTCCACTATGTTTTCATTCGGTATGGGCACATTTACGCCTGAGTTCCATATGGGGGTCGTTCCCATTACAATTTCATGTGCTTGTGGGGCGACATAAGAATTCTGAGGGCATGATCGCATATTTTCTCCTATAATTGCTGAGTTTGCTACTGCTGGATATGAATATCCATATGGAGAGGGTGCAAATTGTTGCGTGACTGGTGAAACACCAGCAGGTGGTTTATACGCTGGATGAGCAGGCATCACTTGTGGGGAAGGGGAATGGGAATTTTTCCGCTCCTCGTTCTGCTCTTTATTCTCCTTTATTAAACCTGGTAGAGTCTCATTTATCTCTATTTGTTCTCCCATCTGGAATTTTATTTCTTTCATTTGTTTGCCTACCTGTTTTATTTCTCTCATATCTCCAACTATCTGTACTGATATCTGCTCCATTTTTTTCATTTTCTCTCTTATTTCTTCTTCCTGCATATTTCCTCTGGCTATTTCTCCGCTGAGAGTTCTAATTGAGTCACCTGGTTAAGTATTCTCCATTACTTCTATCATGTTTATATTTCCTGCTTCCTGAGCTCGTCTAATGACTAGGGAATTGCTTGGAGAGCTTCTGATCCTGTCCTCCTCATTGACAGGTCCTCGGCTCCTGAAGTTATACCAATGTGGGGGGCGAGCAGGCATCTCCTGCCTCACAGGCTCCACGGGGGATGGAGGAACAGCAATATATCTAGGTATCTGCCAATCTCTATGCCAGAATATGGGATTCTCTGTTTGTAAGTTTCCAAGTTCTGATCTTATTTCAGGCTCATTATCAACTGGGTCTACATTTTCTGTTGGCTTTTGCATCCCATGCGCCGGTTTAAGTCCGTTGACATGAACCAACTGTTTAACATTCCCATCAATCTTCTTTATAACAAAGTTCACTTGACACAATTGTTTGACTATCTCATATGGCCCTTTAAAATTGTCTGCTAACTTTTTGGTTAGGCCCTTCTGAACTCAAGGTACATATATACCCTATCACCAAACTTAAACAAATAAAGTCACTGTCGAGGGCCATGATGGTCCTGTTGAGCTTCATCAGTTTTACTAGCTACCTCATAGGCATCCTGCAATCTCAATTCTGCTTCATAAGCATAATTATCATCTTATCATAAATTATGCACCTGGGGGTCGTTAATATATCCAACGGTAAAGTTGGTTCTCTTTCATGGAAGAAAGAAGTTTCTTTCAATACACTGTGGGGGGTGAAGTTGTATGCAAACATCTCATAAGGGAGAGCTTCGTCTCAGTTATATTGTTGCTTCTCAGCATAGTGCTTTAACAATGAAACTAATGTTTTATTGAAACGTTCCACCATTCCGTTCGAAACCGGATGGTAAGCTGTAGTAAATAAATTTTTTATTTGTAAAAGTTTGCATAATTCCTTCATTAATGCCGACGTGAAATTCGCTCCTCGATCCCTGAGCAGTTGCGTAGGGATCAAATAATGGGCAAACACCGTCTTCATCAGCGCTTTTGCCACCATCTCAACTTTCTGATCAGGGAGAGCAATAGCCTCTGAATATCAACTAAAATGGTCGACTAACACAATAATATATTTATTTCCTCGATTTGATAATGGAAAGGAGCCAACCAAATTGGCACCCACTTGATAAAAGGGTCTTGTCCGCATTAGGGAACTTCTGAAAAGGCTGCTCCTTTCTTTTCAGAAAGGGGGGGAGTCTTCTGACAACTCTCACAGTTTCGAGAAAGTTCTTGAATATCTTTATTCATCCTGTCCATAAAAATTTTTTATCAATCATCTTCCTCACCCTGCTTGCTTTCATTACGTATTTCTTATATCTCTCTAGAACTACTATTCGTTCCCATTTCTCTCTTTTAGAAGCACAAACCTTTAAATTGAATAACATATCATCATCTAAGAAATATCCTGCAGCCTCCATAGAACCATGCTGCTTTAATCTCTCAATAATAGAATTTAAAATTGAGTTCACTTTTGCTGCTCTGCTATTAATTCTTGGGAGATGAGAGGGTCATACTCCGTTACTGCCCCAATGGCTACTCAGCTGAGACAATTAGTACTGCCATGTATACGTCCGGGCTTATGTATTATCTCGAAATCAAATTCTTGGAGCATCATATCCTAGCGGGCTAACCTCGATCTGGGGTTTTGGACATTAAATAACCACTTCAGCAGTTGATGATCGGTAACCATCTTGAAATGCTATCATACAAATAAACTCAGAATCGTTCTATTGCATAAATGATGGCTAGGCACTCTTTCTTAGTGGTACTATAATTAATCTCGCTCTTTTCTAAGAGACGACTCGCATACGAGGTAGGTGGTTCCTCTCCCTCTACCTTTTGTGACAAAATAGCTCCTAATGCTAAATCACTTGCATCTGTGGAAACAATAAATTCTTTAGAGAAATCTGGGCTCCTAAGAACTGGCGCTGTGATTAGAGCATTTTCTAATGCTTGGAAGGCAGCTTCTGGCTCCTCGGTCCACTCAAAAGGGAATTGTATTTTAGTCAAGTTTGTGAGGGGTTTAGCTACACGACTAATCAATTTGATGTGAATATGATAAAATCCCTCTCTTTTCAATTCATTTATTATATTGGCCGATAACAATGTGACCTTGCTTCCCATATTGATATGCATTTTTGTCTCTACATGGTCCATTACGATCTCCACCATTAAAAAATTAGAAAGTTCAATTAAATTCTTTTTTTTTATTTGTTTTTTCACTGTCAGGTGTATCTCTTTTGAATCCAAGGGAGCCGTTTGTTGTGTCACTAACGGTTTTCTGTTTCCTCTTATTATTTTGGAATTTCCCTTATTCTTTCCTTTCTTCGTTTTTTTTCTACATTGAGTTTTATAATGTCCTGTTTTGTGACAACAACGACAAAATTTTTCTCGTATTTGAGAACAACTAGGATTATTTAAACAAGACTGTAACTCATCTTTTTGTTATTCCCGTCTCCTTTCTTGTTAGCTCATAATAATTCTTAATCGCCTTCTCTGCCACTTCCTCAAGCACCTTATTTAATCTATCATCCACATTACCAACAATATCCTCCTCTACCAGTCCTACCAGCACTTTCTCAGCTGATTGTATATGCGTTCTATTTTTTCCGCTATTCCAACCACCTGTTCCCACATCTCTGCTTTCGCACACACCATATCCTTCCAGATATGTGGCAGTGGATCCTCCTCGAAGCAATATTTTAATCTATGCATTATAATTTCATGTCGCCTCATCAGCATCGCTCATCAACATGTAACCGTTTCAATAGATTGGTATTCAGTCATATAGCATGGAATCATGTTGTGAATGTGGTTGTTTATATTGATAGTATATGTTTTAGCAGCAAGGATTGGCATCTCACACTATCAGTTGAGATCTAATATATTTAGATAATCTTAGTCTTTAACTTCTCTAAAAAAATTTACTACGTCTATAACTTCTGGAAAGCAATTTACTAACTTGCAAAACCCATATGAAAATAAAATTTCTCCAGTTTTTATCTCATGAGGAAAAGCAACTACACATTTTCAGCGAAAGCTTGAGCAGTGGCACCACTAGAAGTTGTATTCTCTTATTTGTTTTAGAATAATTTCTTTCATCTCTCCAAAGATTTAAAAAAAGAAATAATAATATTTTTTTATTTATTTTTTTCTTACTTTTTTATAACTATCCCCTTTAAAACGTGAATCATTAAGGTAAGCATTGTACCTGGCGAAAAAGACAGGCCCTGGCATGAAAAAGTCACCTCATGTTCTTAGTCAAAGCAACAGTGTAACCTTCACTGTTTCTAAAAAACGAAAAAATAGTAATTGCTGAAATCCAACATGGAATCAATGAATGTTATATTGTTGCTTGGATTAAGGCCAAATTTAGGACTTATTATTGGTAGAAATACAGTTAATTATAGCTGCATGATGATGATGTAATAATGTACGCAACTTTTGTCTGCAAGCCTTCACTCTAGGAGGTGTTGGCCAGGGCATGACTTTTTCATCGGCTACAGCATGTTTTAATTTCATCAACCATTGTTCACTCAGCCGATTGTTAACCCAAACACCACGGGCTGATTGTTCACACATGCAAGGAAAAAATATAAAGGTCCACCCTCAAACAAACCTCATTAAGATTCCTAATTGACCGTGCCCTGAAGCTCCCGCTCAGCCCCCTCTCCAGATCATCCGAACTCCGCATAATCCAGAACCTCGCCCATGCCAATGGATATTCGACCTATATGTTCTCCCGTATTCTTCACCACTGCAGACAGGCCCTCTTCCCCCCCGTCCCCTCCTGCTTCGCCCCTTCCCAAGAAATGGACGTCCTTATTATATTTGGGCCCTAATTTCTCCCAGCTCTCTAACTTCCTGTCGTCCCTCGGCCTTTGAATATCTTTTCGTACTCCCACCTCATCAGCCCGCTTCCTGAACCCACCCTCTGCTATCACCACTGACAAATATTCCCAATCCGGAATCCACCGCCTGAATTGTGCGCTTTGCGACAGGTTCTATGTGGGATGATCGACCCGCAATTTTGCAGTGCGATTCAAAGAACACATTGACTCGTATAGAAAACGTGATCATATTCCCCACTATACAAACCACCTCGAAGACTCCAGACACGCTTTAAAGACACAAGAAAAGGTTATGTCTGCCTTGCATATCTGTAATAAACCAGAAAAACTGCTACCCTCGAAGCTATCGAAATATTCAAAGTCAAGAAGTCCTCCCCCATTTGCTTCTCAATTATCAAAGAGACATTAACGTGTACGCAATACTTAACTCTTTATCTGATCTATTATGATTTCTCTCGTTTCCTTTTATTGTTTACGTTTTCTTTTACATTTTGTTATTTCTTACCTGTTTATTTTCTTTTCTGTAAATCCTCCTGTCCTCAGACAATCTGATAAGTTCTCCTTTTGGTCTGTGTAAACGCACACCATCCATTGTATATTTTCTTTTTGTAAATTCAAAAATTAGCGTTCACTCTCATATTATTCCATTGGATATTATATTCAAAAATCTGTGCTTATTCTTTTTATTCTATTGGCCATTATAGCCTCTTTAATTCTTTTGTATCCTATTGGTTCATGTATTTGCATAATTTGTACCACTGTTCTGTATAGAAAGGCTTGCATGCCTCTTGCTGTATATATCCTTGACAAAGCCAAGAAAAAATGGAGAAACTAGTTGGAACTCCTGCTGTCCCTCTGTTATACTGTAAGGTCACCACCTGTTTAATCAATAGGAACAGTATTATGATCCCCCCTTCTACTGACAGTAACAAAGGTTTAAAAAGTCAGTAGAAGTTTAAATGCTTTTATTAATCAATGCAAAAGATAAAAACCGGGCATTTAGCATCAGAGGGGTCAGTTAAATTATTATTGAATTGCAGGGCATTGTGAGATTTATCTGGGAAATTATACATAGGTGCGAGAGAGAGAGAGGATGGTGGCAGTTAGGGATGTGGGGAAGCTCAACAGGAGTAGTGGGGAGATGAATGAAAACAGAAAAAAATTTCAATAACTGTAATTTGAAAAATAATCTAAAGTTGAACAATTCAAAAGTATTTTAAAATTGAATGCTTTTGAAAACATCACAAAGGCAATGTCAGCAGTCGGATTCTGTCACCTATACCCACCCCCCTAGCCAGTCCCACCAAAACTAAGGTATTCATAGGGAAAGTAAGGACACTCCACTATTTCTATGGAAAATTCTAAGTAAGTAATGCTTATAATAATTTGTATTGCTTTAGTATTTTTATAATAATTTTTGTGGTTCTTGCAATGCTGTTATATATTAACCCGCGATTTGACCTTGTTGGCATTCCTGTAGATGTCTCTATGAAGGAATTTTGCACAGAAATGGCAGAGTGTCCTCACTTTCCCTATCCAGTATTTTAACCAAAACCATTGGTTCCAGCAGGTGACAAAATTGAACCGTCAGTATTTTGCAATTGGTAGAAAATACACATTTCGTAATTATTAAGAGAAATTAAAATTACAAACCAAAATAGACTTAAATACACAAAATACACATTTCGTAATTATTATTGCCACACACAATAACTCATTAAAAACCTAAGGGGAATAGACCCAATTAAAACCACACCCAAATAAAATTAAAGGAAAACAACCTCTCCTTATACCATTCTTCTGCTGTCCTGATTTATTTTTACAACAATGGGAATATCAAAAATAAAAATTTCTATTAAAATAACATACGAAAAGCGAACAATTTAAATAAAAGGAAACCAGAAATCTAACATTCACGATCCACATGAAACAAAACAAAGAATCACTTTTTTTGGGTGACGGGCATCATTCACAGGTTGAAAATTATGTATGGTTCTACCATGTACAGGGTGTTTTAGATAACTACAGGGCAGTATAATGGGAAGCCTACCCACTCGATTGCAGGGGCCGGCTCGACATCAAATGATTATTGGGTAATTTTATCAAAAACATGACAGTTTTGGAGTTCAATCCCCCTTCTGAATTGTGGAAACTGCTGGCTGCTGCAGGCCACCTTCAACTACCCTGCAATCGAGTGGGTAGACTTCCAAATATTCTGCCCTGTAGTTATCTGCAATACCCAAAGACAATTTTATATCTCTAGGCGAGTTTCAAAGTCTGTAAAACAAGCACTCCTCAGCTATCGTTATGGGTGACCAAAATATTTTAGATTTCTTCAATAGGAGGTAAGGTGTTTGTTTTTCCCATCAACTTCTCACACACTATTGTGAGGAGCCTGGTAGCACAGCAGCATGCCATTCAACTTGGCAGTGGTTGCTCTGCCAACGTGATGTCAGTGAAACAGCCATATTATCCGAAATGCTCGTACATTTTTATCATTTCATAGTAATTATTTTTTACTTACGTGAATATTTTGAGCACATGCCTGTGACTCCAGGTAACTTTTCAGCCACAATGACTCCATCTGCATTTCGACGTAACATCTAATAGAGAATAATTAAAACTGGAAGATAAATATTGTAAAATAATAGCATAATTAATAAAAAAGGTGAGATTTTTATTTATTATTTATCACTGCTTATTTAATAATACTCAGAGGTATGGCCTGAAAAAAAAACTCATAGCATATTAATATTTCCAGTTATAATAATAGCATAATTCATTAAGAAACAGAAATGAAATAGCATTCAAATAAAATAGCATTAAAATATGGTGTGGAAGAGGAGAGGTTACCCCTAAATAAAAATGTCTAAAAACAGTGCTTTAAAAAGGTATCAGAAAAGTGGCCTCGAGGAGCTATAAGCTACTGATATGATTTTCCAAACTTTAAAATTGAACGCAGGCCGATATTCACATTACCCTTGCTCATTTTCATCATGTCCAATCTCAAAATAAGTTGATTTACATCCCTTTTTCCAGAGGCGAAAATCTGGAGAGTATAGAGGGCGGTACTGTATTTCCCAATAACATTTTGCCAGAAAGTTACAGACAACAACAGCCACATAACAACGGGCTTTGTCATGGAGTTATAACGGGTGGAGTGATGATAAAGTGTCGGGCTTCACAAAGGTTGAATGTGGAGAAAGTATGACTTTAATGTTTGTGTAGTTCACACGGTCTTTCTTTGCATGTGGAGAACTGTATTAGCGCCACTCGTTATAGTGGTATTTCATTTTAACATTGTACAAGCATGCCCTTGTTTCATCATGGTAATCTTCCGAGGTGACTATCAGTCCACGGCTGATCACTTGACACCTTTAGGAGATGGTTGTCATTTGTTCATTTAAGATAGCTTGTCATCCAGGCCTGAACTCATTACTCACATATGCACGTCCATGCTTGAATGCATTCATCCACTAAATTGAATGATAATGCATCAGGCCTCTCAAGCCTCTAAAAGTCCCTGATAACATTCCTTTGCAAGATGGTCCATTGCCGTTTCAATTTTAAGCCAGGAAAGCTGCTTCAATTTGGAAAACATATTTCTCTAACATTTTTGTTTTGAACAGAATGTATAATGTTAGGACTTTTACATAGGTAAGGAAGGATATGATCTTGCATGTGGCACCCAATTAGCAACGCACATATCACCATCCCCTCCAGTATTCCTGTGACAACTTTTACATTTCCAGCGCTCGTATTTTACTTTTTGACTTTCGATCCAGTCATTTATTATTGCTGTGAATAAGAGTTCTTTTGTCGATCATATCCATTCTCTGATATCTTCTACAAATTTTTTCTTCAAAATTTCTACACATGCAGTTTTCAGCACTGAACAGTCTTGATGTGCTTAAATGTTTTCAGACCAATATGGTTTTTCTCTTCTTTTTTGATTTTCATGCTCATAATGTGATAGGACACTGTTTAATGATATTTATAATTGAAGATATGTGAATCTAAATCTAATGTTAAAGTTTTCCTCGACATCTAATATTGCAAACAAATATTGTCAACAATATAAACGTGATTTTCCCGTTCGGCATATTACAAGATTTTTCCAGATTTTACTATCCATACAGGACCTCTAAATACATTAATTTTTTGCATGATCATTTGAAAAATAATTAAAACATTTTGAAATACTCTACAATATAATGGATAGAAATTTCAAGATTGAAACTGAACTTGATTGTAGTAATAATTTTAAATATGAAAAATAACCATTTAAAAATATTTACCATTGGATAATCCAAAATTCTAGTATTATTTTCCATATCAAGCATCTTCCATATTTCTTTCAAACTTAGAGAATTGTTGCTTTCTTTGAAGTAAGTCAGTGGTATGTTCCAACATTCTTCTCGACCACCTACTAAACGATGAATAATATCTGCATTTGGTGGACATAATGTACAAGAGGTTGTGTTTTTGTCCGACTCTGAATATTGTCTCTGTGTTTGAAAATCTGTGGTTGTAGGCATCTTGAGAAAAAAAGATATTCTCGTTCCAATTTGGTAAACACATAGAAGAAAAAAACAGGACAGCAGCAATCCCCAAATAATTTTTAAAGAAAATGGCTCTGATCGATCGAAGACTTGGCGAACTCCGACTACACTTTGGTAAACCATTTCTTCTCCTTCCTTCTGAAAACTAGAACACACCATTCTTCGAATACGCCTCGTCAAGGCATTTTCCTTTTTTTTTTCTTTATTGTATACAGAGTTTTGAACAACTGTTTGCTGCGTTTTTAATAACATCTGAAGAAATTCTTTGAAAAATTAAAAAAAATTGAAACAAACCAAATACATTATGCAAAAAATATTCTTTTAGAAATTTAATAATATAAAAATTAATGATAAGGAAAATAATATTACAAGATTTTAATTATTCAAATTTTAGTGCTATTTTTATTTACACATACAAAGCGCAATGCAAATATGTGTATATATTCGTCCGGTTTTAAAAGGCAACTTGGAAGGAAGTTGAAATTTAATACTACCACAATGATGGAAAACATCTAAAACTAGATATACATCTTTCAAAAAGGTAGAAATTAATAATCTTTATATCTATATACAGAGTTAGTCATTTTACCTGAAATTTTTGAATATTTCTAAAAAAAAAACAAACCATTTTACAAGAAAAATGTCCGTAATCAAAAGTGAATTATTTCGCGGGGGAAATTCATTAGCCGAAAAAAAAGCCCCTCCCCATATTCTACTGCAGATTCGGATTTTACGTCTAAAATTACGTAGGATTTGTCTAAAGAAAATTTTTAGATTCTTGATAGATGGCGCTATGATCAACAAAATTTTAAATAAAAAGCAACACAGTCGATTATGCAATCCATTTTTTATCGTAAACACTTGAAAATTAAGTTCAAAATATTAATATTTTGCAAATTTCAAAAAAATGGAAAATTTTTACCTGAAAATTGTTAATTAAACTTAAAATATACCTTTTGTCCAAAAAAGATTATTTATTACTTCATTACTTCGAATACGCATTTCCACCACAGTGTGGTCACCATTCAGCGAACACCCATGGATTCGCTGGAACAAGTAACAAACTACTTTTACTGTAACTCAAAAACAACGTCGTGGACGTAGTAGTTTTCTGTTACCTTCGAGGTGCTTGACTTACGTCATTCTCCTCACCTCTCATCTTAAAATTAAATTAAGTGCTCAAAATGATGCCCTTTCAGATCAATGCATTTATTGAACCGCATTTCAAATGATTGTATACAACTGAGAAGTGTGTCTACTTTAATTTGAGCACAAACATTCCTGATTCGCTCAGTCATACTCTGACGAGTTGTGGGCTCTTGTTTAAAAAATTTTTCTTTGAGGTATCGCCATGGAAAGAAATCTGGCTAAGTAATATTTTTTTGATCTGGCAGGCCAATTTATCGGACCGTTTTTACCAATCCAGCGACCATTAAAATCACGATTGAGTACTTCACGTGCTACTGCCAAATAATGTGCTGGATAGCCGTCATCTTGTAACCGTCATGTTCTGTCGCACTTCTAAGCTTAGGTCTCAAGTAATATTGGCAGTTAGTTTTCGAGAATATCTCGATACATTACGCCGTTCTAATCACCTTCAGTGATGCAGGGGCCGATAAGGTTGTTGCCAATTAGTCCACACAATACTTTGACAGACCAAGGACGCTTGTGTTCAACTTGACGAAGCCAGTGTGGGTTTTTAACATTCCAATAATGCATGTTGTGTCGTTTAACTACTCTATATTTAGTGAAAGATGATTCATCAGAGAACAATACATAATGAAAGAAATTCGGGGTTTCTTATATCTGTTCATGTGACCACTGACAAAATGTTACCCGATTTCGGAAATCTTCATGTAATGACACATGATAAGGATGATATTTATGACGCTTTAAAATTCTCGAAACACTGCTTTGGGACTAACCGGAATCGCGAGCTATTTTTCATGTACCAACATGGGGATTATGGGCCATTGTAGCTAATACAGCAATTTCATTAATTTCAGCATTGGCTGTTGCTCGACGGATCTTTTTTTTAGAATGAGCACTTCCTTCGGCAGTAAACTGTTGGACGATACATTTACACAGTATCAATCAAATTTTAACGGTATACACAGTCTTATGTACCTTGTTATTCCCCCAAATTGCAATAATCTAGGCTTTACAGAACCTGAGTTATTAACTTGTTGATCTTGGTGGCGGCATTTTTATTTCTGTTCATATCTCAGTTATCGTTCATATTTGAACCCATGTTCATAGGACGTTTTGTGTTTATCTTAACCTCTATAATACCCCCTTTAAGTATTTTACATTCGATGTAAATCACCCTGTATAAGTTCTCTCCATCTGTCTGTCTGAAGCCAACAAAAAAATTACAACTCGAAGCCAGGGATTATTGTCATAAGACAATACTCAATGATTGTTGTGAATTAAATAAACTGAAAAATGTTTAGTGTGGATTTTTAAGTTACTTTCCAATTCCGTAGAGTCGTAACCACCGAGAGAGAAGGCCTAAACAACAATTAGTAAATATAACCCGTCATTTGAAGGTTAAGCGGTCTAATTTTAACTAGTTTCGGCATGACGTCTGTAGGTACGTACGTATTGCAATGCCCATCTTTTCCCCTCCTGCAGAGTTTTTTTTTTGATTGTTGAATCTCGGTCCCAGAACTCAGTGAAAATCGCTTCGTTATCAACCAGCTTCTGTGTTAGACAATAACTTTGATTAAGTGGTTTTAATTTATTTGTCTGTCTTTTAAGATTTTCAACATTGGCCAAGACAGAGACTTGCGAAAATTTTTCTTAATGAGTGTTGATCAGTTAATCCGAAGAGATTTTGAGAAATACGGAGTGCATGGGTAATAGTTTTGCTAAATAAATTTAGTTAATTCTATTTCATTATTAGTGAAATTATTTGTCAGCTGCATCCAGCAATCACCTCATCGTCCGTGTAACAGCGACACGTTGCGTGCCACGACTTCGAGCCCTCGTGTAAAGGTTTTTTGTTCAGGATGGAACGTTGAAAATGAATTAGTGTTGACAGTCGTGTGGCAGACCTCCTTGGTATAGCTTAGACTGGCTGACTCGTAACAGACCTACTTTGAATGTTTATGAATATGCGGTTTTAAGAAGGAAGAAAATTCAGTTGTTTCTAACTACAGGTCAATTTCTACTTTGTCATCCTTGGGCAAGCTCTTTGAATATACTATACTAGCTGTTGCCCGCGACTTCGTCCGCGTTAAAATCGGTATAGATAAAATCGCTTGCAAGTATAGATTTATTTCCCGAGATTTCGTGAGGGGCATTTCCCTTTTATATTAGGACACAGCCCCAAATAAATCGAGATCAGGAAGGAAAAATTAAATTACGACTGTGATATTTTATGGTTGCATAGAATTAATCTGAAGGCCAAAAATTAGGAACAAGTTTCAGTATAAACAACGTTCGTTGTTTTATCTTCGGGAACCAAAACAGAGAGTCAGGGCTGGTGACGCGAGTGCAAGCGACATATAATTATCCATTAATATATACGAGGGCATATTGAAAATTAATGCCTCCATGGCTGTAACTTTTTTATTTTTTAATCGATTTTCAAAATTCTTTTTATATCTGATACTTACATTTGTCTTCTATGTAATGCACTATTCACTTTTTGACATAAGCCTCATCCCTTTCCACGCATTGTGCCAACGCGTGACTAGTTGGGTGAACCCGTCGGAGAGGAATTTCGGAGTTGTTGTCGACACCAGGATTGAATGGCAGCGTTTACCTCGTCGTGAGGTGCTCGTCGAACGCAACTCATTCCCCTTAAGGTGCTCTTTCCTCTTTGGGAAGTGGTGAAAGTAACAAGGTGAAAAGTCTTTCATTTTTGAACTGCAGTTTTTCTTCTTTGAACTCTAAGCGCTGCAACCCCCTATGATGTGTGGCGAAAGTGTGCGGACGAGCGTTATCGTGCTGCAGAAGAGGATCCAAAGCTGGCATTCTATCCTCGTGTCGACGACAACCCCAGAATTCCTCTCGGACGGGTTCACCCAACTAGTCCACGCGTTGGTGTAATGCGTGGAAAGGAATGGGGACTATGTAATGCGTCGAAAAGTGAATACTGCATTACATAGAGGACAAATGTAAGTATCAGATACAAAAAGAATTTTGAAAATCGGTTAAAAAATAAAAAAGCTACAGCCATGGAGGCATTATTTTTCAATATGCCCTCGTACAAACTTTGTTGTAGGGGAGACTGGGGTTTGTTGTTACAATTTTTAGTTGAGAATTTTTTGTAGCTTTATGATGAGTCGTAAAGTAGTTTTGATAATACCAATATATTCCTTAAAGATTTGTTTATTAATTTTAAAAAATGTGTGATATTAGAATCAACCATTTTTTAATAATAAGTTCTTTTATCTAATAGTGCAAGTTATTACAACTTGCCCCATCATGGGGTTAGTTGATACAGGGTTGGGGTAAGTTGTTACATGCTATAGTCAACCTGACTACCAGTAAACTCAATTAAATAAACATAACAAAAATAGTCTATCATACAAGAATCATCAATAATAAGATTTATTAACATTTTACTGAAAATAAAAAACTTGCTATCTTTTGCCTCAATTGGGCTATCACAGTTATTATACGAGGTACATTAGACTAGGCTCTGTAACTTAGCCTATTTATAATATCACAGGAAGCGTAACAAAGTAGCTAGGCTACGCTAAGCGTAGTCTATTTACAAATTTTAATAAAACAGTAGGCCTAGGCTAGCCTAAACTTTCATTCATGCGAGATCTCAATAAAAAAACAAATTATTATGCAACCTACTTTAACGGCTATTTATATAAAATAACCTAAAAAATTAGCCAGTGACTGGGCTTCACTAAGCTCTCTTAGATCGTATGGGAATGGGGCATTTCTTCGTCAGCACTGGAATGACCAAGAATAACCTGCTACATGTAACAACCTGCCCCAAGAACTCTGTAACAACTAACCCCACATGTGCTTCTCACGATTGCACAGCTCCTATACGTGACCAGTTGCTTTTATTGCCAAACAATTATTCACGAATTACAGTACAATTTATACCCTTTCTAGTGGTATATAGTTCAAATTTCTAGCCTATATAATCTTAACTTAAATCATTTAGTGAAAGCGTGGGAATTTACTCAGTACCATGAAAAATTAAAAAGTTTACCTACCTACTTTAAAAAACGACAGAGATGCAAGCCGCCATGTCAAATCAAAGATCGTATGCTAAGCCATCTCAGTTAGAGAGAAATATGTCCTGCCATGTGCTGGTGATTTTAGAAGCGTTTGTAACACTTACCCCTGTAACAACTAACCCCGTCTCCCGTACTCGAAGATATGCTCCGCTCACGAAGAACTCGACATACAGTGTGCCTGTAAGGAGAGCTGCGACAACTCGGGCTGTCAGCCATGTTTTTCCCAACGATTGTATTAGCAGAGGTACAATTTACGATACTTTTCAGCTTATTATGAAGAAATGTAAAGATGGCTAATGCTAGTTAGCCTATCAAGCTTTTCTTTGTATATTAGATAAAGCAGGTTAAAAAAAGCACATTAACGTTTTATTTTTCATAATAAATGTGATTATTTGATCAGCTGATAGCAAGTTCGAGAATTGTGTTTTTTCACCTTTTCAGCAAAAAGGGAAACAAAACGCGAATAACAAAAAGAGTTTATATTAACCAGTCTGTACACCTTTTATATTTAAACAAAAAATTGACATCTATTGTAAAAGATGAATAAAAAGTCAATTATCGAAGATAAGTTTTTTACGAATCAATCTAGCTTCAATTTTACATTCTTTTTTTTTCGTGAAATTGTTCTCGTGCTTGCAAGTTCCAAATAGATTAAAACATATGAAACAAAATTATAATAGTTACGTCTAGGTGTTAAAAGAGACATAAAATTGGCAGAACTTTTCGCGCGAACAACTACGCTCGTCATCGGGCCTCGTTGATCACATTAATTAAATGTCTAGCAATTAAATAACAACTGAAAAATAAATATTCACGCTATATGAGACCACCAGAGTCTGTACCGAGCTGTCCCTATATGTTTCTTGGGACATCTGTTGGCAATTATCCTTATATATGGAGCCGTGTTCAAAAGACTTTTTGTGTTTACCTTGACCTCTATAATACCCCGTTAAATTTTTTTACACACGATTTGAATCACCATGTATAGATTACCTACTTTTAGGAGTCGGTTCTGTCCCTTTGTCTTTGAATCCCTTCAAGATATCATTCACGAAGATCTGTGGAATCTAATCTTATAACTTTTTAACCTATTTGAAATAATTTATTAAGAGCAGAAATCATGTTTAAACAATTTTTTTGCCCTTTCAAAAGCTTATGGTAGTTTGAATTGCGATATTTTGATTTGAGAAATTCAATTTTTATGGTCTGTCATTCAACTTTAGTAATTGGGTGATGAGTTTTTTGGTCAGGGAGACAGTTTTTATGAAATTTAATAAATTTATTTCTAATACCTCTTTCTGTCCAGGTAAACAAAGTATTCCTCAAGCTCAGTACTTGGCCCGTTTATTTTTATTGACATTAATGATATAAATGCATATGTCAGTGTAAGAGTTTTGGGATGAATTTATTATTACATTAATTTTATAATTTTGATGATTAATTTAGAAAGACTACGCTTCCGATTTAATAATGCCAGTTTCCTTATTAAGGATAGTCGAGGTTCCTGGTCGAATCCAAGTCGCAGAATTTTTTCCTTCCATTTTTCAATCGAAAAATTAATGCCAGTTATGAAAATAACCCCTCAGACATACTTAAATAACAGGCGTACTGGCTTGGCCAGTTGATGTAAATATCAGAACACTAAACAATCAATTTTATAACAAAAACATAGATTTATATGGGAACAAGTAACTTGTGTGTAAGTACAAAACAAATGATTCAAAAATGGAAAAATAATTTGAATTTAGATGTTAAATTTCTATTTAAAGTGAACCTTTAATTAAAAAAAATTGACTGATCTTTTGAATGAGATCAAAAGAAAAATAGCTGTCAGGTTATTTTTTTTAATTTTTAGATTAAATATATAATTTATGAGCAATTTTATCCCAATCATAATCGATGATGGTTGAATCCATTTTGGATTGTAAGTGATCATGTAAACAGGCCTGTTAAGGATTTTCCGGTTTGTGCGTGACGTCATGTATGATCTTCTTCCTGTTAATGAGCCTGTTAATGAAATCTTAAACATTTCATTCGGCTCAGAGTATACGTATTTTTACCATTTGAACCTACTACTTATTAAAAAAAGCAGGATCTAACATATTAAAAAAACTAACTGATGGCTTGTTTTTTTTATTTTTTCTGCAAGCTCTGCTGTTTTACAACATTCTTAAAGGTGGATCGGCTTCAGCTACGCGTTCTCATCTAAACTTTACAAAGTTGACTTTGTTTTGCGCAGGCCATACCCGACGTCACAATTTCTCGCGTTCCTTTGCGCATTCGGATTGCAATGGCAGACTCCATTTGCTATAATTTTTCGTCCATAAATGTTGTTTATTAATGAGTAAAGGTAGATATTAATTTTTTTCCACGTGCATTAGTGTTTTGAGATTTACATGTATAAAGTATCAAAAAATGTTTGGACTTTAAGAATTGATATTAAAAGATAATGTAACAATGAAAGTAATTCTGTAATTTCAATGGTACACTCTCAAAAAAAATTACTGAATTAAAATAGTTTGGACTGTTTTATAAATAGTTTCTGAATTGACTGTTTCAACTTCTTCACATAGAGTAATACTTCATGAAGAAATAATAAAAATAACAATAGAAAAAAAATAAAGCAATGTTCTGCAATTCATTTAAACTCTGCACACTCTGATAAAGTGTTATAATGATCAAAATTAATTTAGGTAAAGAGTAATCCAATGTAACCACCAATTAAATGTTTAGAATTTCAGTCAAAAAATATCAATGTGGTAAAGATCTCATAAAGCCTAAGAGCTCTAGCAGGCAACTTTTAGATTAACCAGGCAAGATGAAGCATAACAAAGTGTAAAAGAAAACATTTACTTTTGTGATTGCAGATGAATAATTTTAAATATGTAGTTCAGTATAACAACTTGTAATGGAAATGTATCTTTACATTCAGAATACTCAATTTAACTGTTCACAAAAAATGGGTATATGTAATCGAAATGGGATATTAAGGTGTAATGATCATAAGGAGAATTTAAACGTGTATGTCTAAACATACCCATAAGTTAATTTTAATATAATCTTTCCCAAAGTTACTGGGTTAAGATGTTCCATTTTCCAAATCAAATATAAAGATATGCAAAGAATTAGGTGCTTTGGCCACTGAGACAGGAATAAGAAATTAACTTTACTGTAGGTTCTCAAATCTACCCGCAACTTGGCTTGGCTGTCCTGTGGGAGCCCGGTTCGCACTTAGGCTTGGCAATGACGCCAGGGCTGTCGACTGGTAAGGATGGCTCTGCAGATCTCTCTCTCTCTCTCTCTCTCTCGACATGGAGTTGATGGCTCTCGGAATTAGGTCGCGAATGAGGGAATAGAAAACTGATAAATTATGGGAATAAACGGAATTGTTGAAGCAAGTTCTCTGTTGAAATTTAAATTAAATGTAAGTGGCGCGTCTTTTCATAAAAACATTAAATAAAAGTTTGTAAAACTCATAATTTAGAGGTCATGGTAGCGAGGACACACGAACGTGAAGTCCAAATTAATATTAAAATGGAGCATGGAAGCTCATGTCTGGCGAAAATCGATTCAAAACAACTACTGACTCTTCAAACTTTCCAATTTGCATTGTTGAAATAGCATTTAACCCCTGACCAATCACAAGCGTAAAGTCGCTGTTCACCCATCAGACTGAAGGTGCGTCCTTTGTCAATCAAGGCTAAAAAACGCCTACTCAAGGTAGTTTCTACACTGTCCAGATTCCATCATTTAATTGCTATTAGATATATAGCTGACTTCAGATTCCAAGGTTCACTTGTTTGCTTTCGATTTTCTTGTCTCCATCCTTCCAAATCCTGTTCCAGAAAATTCTATATCTATATTCTCCCCTGGATCCTATGTGAAGTTTGCCAATGTAAATAATTCAATACAAATCACTGTCACAAAGGACTTATTGGACCCTTCTCTCCTTTCTTCCAACAACAACAAAGGGATCGTCCATAAACCACATGGCCAAAAAATTGCATTTTTACCCTCCTCCCCTCTGTGGCTACGATTGAAAAATCTTTAACCCCCCCCCCTAAAAACCACAGGGTCATTGGCTCACCCCCCTCCGTTTTTAAGGTATTAAAGAGGGTTCCTGGTCGTCACACTTTATTTTTTTTCTTTTTAAGGTAGAGACATGGCTAAATAGGAAGAGTCAAAGTAAACAGGAAGAGAAAAGGTAAATAATAACACCTTAAAGAATCTCCCAAAGAACATCATTAACGACATTTCGAATATCATAAGCGACTGTTAAGTGTTATTGTGTTAAGTATCCCCAAGCAGGGTCGAAATCCTGCAATTCCCGCGAGCTACTGACCTATCAGCCTACTCCCGTCAATGTCTAAATTCTTGGAGAAAACGATCCTCACCAGATTCAAGGACCACTCTCTCACCAATGGTATAATGCGGAAAGAACAGTTTGGCTCTCGTATCAGATGCAGATATAGAGGCTCACTGAAGATCTGAGCAGCCCACTAAACCTTTCCAGGTACTGTGGCGTCGTTTTTCATGATGTCAGTAAAGCTTTCGATCATGTATGGCATGAGGGGCTAATCTACAAGATGAATAGAGACGGATTCCCTTCTGAATTGGTTGTGATGGTGAGATTCTTTCTCAGCCACAAGTTCTATCAAGCCAAAGTTGGCGAAAACTTCTCCACGCCCCGCAAGGTAAAGGCCGGTGTCCCACAGGGTTCTGTCCTGGGGCCCGTTCTCTTTAATTATTTTGTGCACGATTTCCCAAAACCCGAGAAGTGTAATTTATATTTCTATGCTGATGATACCGCTATCATGGCATGGGAGCACCAGCCATCTCACGTTTTCACTCGTCTGCAGAACGCCTTGAAAAAATTAGAAGAAGCTTAATTGCTGGAAATTGTAAGAAGCCTTAACGTCGGAAAATGCAAAGCTGTGTACTACAACAAAAAGCTTAAGCGCCCCCCGGATTCTCTTGTGCTATTCAATAAGAAACTGGAATGGGTTAACAACTACAAGTACCTTGGCGTTATCATCGACTCAAGACACTCCTGGAATAGTCACGTAACTTACGCTCTGAACAAAGCGAAGAAGGCTAAGTACAGTCTTATAGCTCTCCTGGGTAGAAACAGTGCGCTCAGCATCGACAATAAATTACTACTTTACAAGACAGTGATTCGGACCATCCTCCTCTATGGTATGCCTGCGTGGGTGACTATATGTAGAAGCAGATGGAGTGAACTCCAGTCGTTCCAGAATGTTGCCCTGAGGACCATTGCGCAGCTTGGAAGAAGGACCGTAAAAAAAAATATGAGACCTGAACATGACTCATATTGGAAAGTGTTTCCAAGATCTCCTGATGAACATGTTGCAGATGATGAAGAGCCATGACAATGACCTGGTAGCTGGAATACTGAATAACTGGATGGAAATGAAGTGGCGTACAAAGTATAGAAAGCCGAGGCATATTCTTGATGTCAACTTCGAAGACACTGGTAATGTTTCCTTCCCGGATTATTGGAAGATGTAATACCAGCCTCTCCGCTCTCCCACTCTCCTGACAATCGCAATCTTTTTTTTTTCATAATGTGGAAGACTTCTTTGGGTTAGTCAGGCTTCTTGCCTATTTCAGTGTATTTCATTTGGAATTTATTCCGGAAGGGTGAGAATCGTGTAAGCACTGCTTACGTCCCACCTGAACAAATGTACACTTCACTGTTCGATTTCGAATGTCACACTTCATTTCATCATAGCCATTTTTGGTTCCATTCACTTCGTCCGAAGATCATTTTTCACTCAGTTGACTAGACACATTCATCTGGTCACATTCAATTCTTCCCCGATTTGTTTCATCGCTCAGTCAACTCGAGATATTCAACTCACATTTATTTTGATACTCACAATGATACATGCCATGGGTGCACTTGAAATAACTTGAGATTACTTGGACCCTGGTGGGGCTGGTTAATAGGTCCCAAATCACAACAATATTTTAGGACCTCTAAGGGTTAGTTGAAAATATACAAGAGGCGATTGATAAAAAGGTCTCCATGGCTGTAACTTTTTTATTTGTTAACCGATTTTCAAAATTCTTTTTGTATCTTATACTCACATTTGTCCTCTATGTAATGCACTATTCACTTTTCGACATAGTCCCCATCCCTTTCACGCATTGCGCCAACGCGTGACTAATTGGGTGAACCCGTCGGAGAGGAATTCCGGAGTTGTTGTCGACACCAGGATTGAATGGCAGCTTTGAGTACGAAAACGTCCGCCCGCACACGAGTCACCACACACTAGAGGCGTTGCAGCGCCTACAGTTCAAAGATGAAAAATTGTAGTTAAAAAATGAAAGACTTTGCCCATTGCGACTTTCACCACTTGCCAAAGAAGAAAGAACCCCTTAAGGGACATGAGTTGGTTCTGACGACGAGGTAAACGCTGCCATTCAATCCTGGTGTCGACAACAACTCCGGAATTCCTCTCCGACGGGTTCACCCAATTAGTCACGCGTTGGCGCAATGCTTGGAAAGGAATGGGGACTATATCGAAAAGTGAATAGTGCATTACATATGTGAGTATAAGATACAAAAAAATTTTGAAAATCTGTTAACAAAAAAAGTTACAGCCATGGATACCTTATTTATCAATCGCCCCTCGTATAAAGAGGTTAAAAATATTTTATTCAAGATAAGGGAATTTATCAAATTTAATGTACATTATACACAAACAATCTTATAACCGAAATGTACCTATCTTATAAGCATCACTTCTAAATTCTAGGACTTTATTGAGCCCATTGTCCATTGTAATGACTTATTTCATTGAAAAATGTAACTGGATCCAAGTAACCCCACCCAGGAGTTACTTGAACCCACATTTCCTTAATTTATTATACATAGATAAAATTAAAACGTTTGTTTCAAAAAAAACACATAAAGTCCTTGCTTTTTGGGTGAAAGTAATCTCAAGTTACGGTAAGGCAAAATTCTGCCTGTGCTGAAGGTATTGGTCCATTCTTTTCCAGAAGGACAGTCACATGTTCAGAAATTTGACAAAATAAAATTGGAGAACATGTATAAGAGAAAGTTATATTTCTTATTCTTCCTCTGAAACGCAGCATCCTAAGTGTCAAAACGATTCTGCGACAAGTTGAATGTGTCAATTCTCCTGAGTGACAAAATGTTCAGAGATGTGAATGTGATGACCTGAATGTGTTGAGTCGCCTAAGTGACAAAATGGTTTGAATGTGAATGTGGTGATTTGAATGAGACAACATGAATGTGACCAAAAATGTGACCAAGTGAAGTGTGTTGAAACGAACTGCTTGTTAAAATCCCTTGATTCATTCCCAAAAGACCACGTGTCTGCTACCTTACTCCCCCTCCCCCTCACGTGGGCCAATTCTTTACCCCCCCCCTCCCCATTTCCCGTGTACTTGACCACGTGGTTTATGGACGATCCCAAAGTGTTGAAGCTCTAAAACGCGAGTCTTAACTCGGGTAGAGAAAAACTATTTAAAATAATATTCTATTTATTAAACTTCATCCCAATTCTATTCCCGTTCTAATTGCTGTTCTAATGTTTAAATTATCTTCGTTCTAAAAACATTACCGAGTATAAAACACGAATAAATTTATATAATAACCTTAATATAATTAAACTATATCTGGATATATTAATAAACTCAGGAACCTTACATCTGTCATTATACGACAATTAAATCTCTTTAATACGCTGATGATAAAAAACATTCACACGTATTCGGAGTTCAGGTGACTCTGAAAAGCTTCTTCCTATAGTTGGATTTTTGATTGCGGCTCAGCGAAAATGTTATTGTTTCCTTTACTGGAGGGTTAATTACTTTATGTTTAATTAATATTGTTTCCTTTGTTATTTGGCCTCGGGCTGATTTTCATTTGGATCTCGGAGTTATTTGATAGTAAGCAACTTTTCATTACCAAAAGTTGTCTTTTCCGAGTGGGATTGATTTCAGAGGTCAACGTTGTGGTGTTTCTGCTGTGTGAATTTCTTTGTTTCGAGCCTCGGTGTTGACTAGTTTGCTTTTTTGTTGTTGTTGTCTGGTTTGGATGGTTGTTCCTCAAGTTATTGTTCCTTTGTTTCTATTAGCGAGTTTTTCAATTTTTTTTTTAGAAATTGGATCTTTCTAATCACTCTGGTTTTATGTTTGTGTTTTTGTTCGTTATTGTTTGTTTGGTTGGCATACCTTTCTGTTGGACTTGTTTCTCTGTTGGGCATGCCGAGATCTTAGTCCGAATTTAATAAATAAATAAAATTATTATTATACCTTAGCATTATTACATAATATTATTAAAATACTTCTCCTTACCTTTGATCGTTTATATCAGATCACACCATATGCTCTTAACACAACCGCTGTCAATAAATTGTCATTCCACAGGGCTAGCAGAAATAAATATTCATTCTCACAAACGATTTATTGAGCTAAGATATTAAAGTAAACAAAGTTCAGTGCATGCAAAGCATGACTACCAGTGAGAGATAGGTGATGTGACATACGTTATGAGCCATGTGCATCACCGGTGATCTCAAAAAACAAATAAAGAAAATTAATGACATGTATTTTAGTGAAACAAGATATACAATAAAAATACAAAAAAGTCGTTAACTGTCACGTAAAATAGAGGGAACCTATTTAAAGAATAAAATAAACAATATACATAAAAATATTTTATATCCCCATCGTTGCTCGGGCTCCATTTGGATGAAATTTTGCAATATCTGAATATGAACAAACATTAAAAATGAACACATGAAAAATTTTAGAAATAATATATTAAAAATTCATAAAGAAAGACAAATTAATTCCTTAAAACCTCTCTCATGGATGGACCTCTCTAACTATAGCACAGTTAGCCTAAATAATTTTTTGCCCATGTAATCTCACTTTAGATGTACACTCGTCCTGCTATGGTGAACTTCAACGATACAACTTTCTTCTTGGGTGGCAGCGAATGTACAACGTTTGGGTCTGTGTGTTCTGTAATTCCAACATTCGAAGCGGGGTTATTCACTATTTGGTAATCTGTTGTTGCAATTCGCACTCTGATCTCGATGTCTTGAAGCAAAACTAGCAGTCGCCGTTTCTTCTGTTGACATGCTTGCATCGTCGACGGCAGCCTGGGAATTTCGATGATCACTGGGTCATTCTCATTTGTTCAGTTTTTCTGATGAATAGTCTGCAGTTACTGCACATGTTTAAAGATTTTCAAGAAAATGTTAAGTTCTAAGAACTATCTATTCTACCAAAACCCCGAAAGCCCCCAAACTAAAAGCTTGTGGGCATGTGGGTTAATATAGTAAAATTTTATTGCCAACTGCGGCCCTCTAGCGGTTCTACATGGCTTCACTGTTGAAATGCTGTCCATAACTGAGTTAGTTTTACATAGTGCAAATTGTAGAATAATATATGCAATTTTGAAAGTAGGGGGAAATAGAATGACTGAAAAAATACTTTGATCAGACTTTCCTACAGCCCTGGCTATGGCTGTAGTTCTTCAATTTCTTCTTTTTAATGCACCTGCTCTAACCCTCCCCTCCCCCTAAGCGCCATTGCAACTACATCAACTATGTTGTTAGCTACTTCATCAAAATTCTAACGATTTCGAAAAAGGTGCTGAAGTCTTGTCTTTCGTTACGTGGCCGACTCCTCTTATTAGTTGTTCGATAGGTGGCCTCAATTTCTTCCATGGGGCTTGCACATATTTCACATGCTTTTTCTCTTCTTGGTGGCAGTGGATGCACACGATCTTTTGTGGCTGTATCCCACAATTTGAATGGGCTTATTCGCTATTCCGATGTCTTCAAGCAAAACAAAGCCATTTATGACTTCGTGTGGTCTAGCAGTCCCTACTTCTTTTGTTGACACGCCTGGGAACTTCGATTACCACTGGGTCACTCGCCAATTGCTCATTGCAGCAATATCCTGACGAAACCCATACAGCACGGAGAAACGGGACTGCTTCCTCTGCCGCCTGTTTCTCAATATACCCACGTACGCTTGTTATACGTACTTTTCGATTTACGTACTTTTCAAATTATGGCACTAATTCGTTTTACGTATCCAATATTTCGTCATACGACCAATGATATTAAATAAAGAGTAGAGTGGAAATACACTAATCATCAGCGCCACCACTATGAACTCAACTATCAATTACCTTCAAACATGGCGTCGTTATTTCCACTCTAATAAATAAATCTCGTTCCACACGACGCATGCGCCGCACGCGATACTCTGTTTGTAGTGAGTCAGTGTAAGTTATTGTTTTGTTTGTTGAAATTAATTTCTAAATTGTAAGCATAGTTAGCGCCTATGAATTAGACTCTATTTTCGTTATGTATTATTATGTTTATGAAGAAATAAAAATAATAAACTAGAGACTATAAAGAAACATATACTACTGTGCTGTATTATTTCATAAAAAATTGAAACAGATTCAATTTAATTTGTATATGTTTGTATGCAAATTTTTGAAAGGTATTGTCAAAGCGTCATCAAGGAAATTTATTTTTAAAAAACTACAGTAGTGATCTCTGATGAGAGCTACATAATAAAACGTATCACATTTTTTCATTGCCTCGATTCTAGTGACCCTGAAAAGTACATATTCGTTATACGGATATTCGAGTTATGTACCAAGTTTTTAGAACCAATCAGTACGTATAACGAGGAACAGGTGTAGTCTGCCAAGTCTCCATTATCTCCAGTTTCTGCACATTTTTAAAAATTTCTTGAAAATTTTTAAGTTCTAATAAAATCTTGTAAACATTCCAAAAAGGAGCTTTAGCAGGGAAGCAGAAATGCACTTATACATTTATTAAAAAGAAACTACCCCGCCGCCCCCCCCCCCCCCCCGAGAAGGGTTAAGGCAAATAGAAGATCCTGCAGTCATCTATTTTTACCCTTTCATCTGCACTTTTTACCTCTTCCCCAAGTTTTTTAATCAAAAAATTAATTTTCTCGCAGAGATAGGATGCGCGATTGCACAAAATTTGCCCAGATTGTTAGTCATGAGCAATGACGTATGTTAAAGATAGACTCCGAAACCAGCGGCAATACTTGAAGCAAATTGGTCCGCCACCAAGAGCCGTCATGGCTGAAAGTGGGTAAAGATGGTGCAAAACACATGGCTAAACACGAGAGTAGCTCCATGGATGAAAGAAACAGGATGAACGACTCCTATGAGTCGTGCGTGAGTTTTTTTTCAGTGGCGCTCTCTGGATTCTTAAGTAAAAAATACCGAAATGTTTGGTTTCGCTTCGCATGGTTTCTGTTTACACAGCTGTTAGAGGAGAAAAGCATGGCCGCCTATTGCAAAAATATTACGTATTTCATTGAGTTCTTTTGATTTTTTTTGTATTAAAGTATTTTTTATTATTTTATTGAATTAGTTTATTGAAATATTAAGTTTTGGAGTTAAAATGTAATTTTTATTAAAATTATATACGATTCTTTTAAAAATTTAATTATATACGTATAAAGTTTTGCTTTAAAAAGTATATTTACAATTACATTAAAAGATATCAAAATGAAAATGGAAAAGATTTCTTAATTAAATCATAACTGCACACATGATCTAAATATATAAGTTTCAAAGAAATCGCAGCTGTTTCTGGCCTCCTAGCAATATGTCAACAATAACCATGGGCCTATGGACAACTTTTCCTATTCTCCCTAGGCAGACGACAGATGCTAGTTTTCATGCAAAAATCCAGATGTCGCTCTGAAATCAAACTTGCTGGGGAAGTATAGGGAGTCGTCCATCCTGTTTCTTTTATCCATGGTAGCTCATTAATAATTCTTTCACACGCCGATCGCGGAGAGATAAGTGTATCTTTTCGTTAACTTTGTATTTAAATTATTTTATGTTATTTTATAAACCATATTTCGATCATGGTTTCAATTCAATTTAGTTTCGATTAATTTCAATTTCGTTTCGATCATCTTTCAGTTATGTATTTTTGATTCCCGCTTCTTTTTCGTGTCTGCTTGTACGTACAATTGTATGCAGAACAACATTGAGGAATGTTTTTGAATTACTTATTCCTCGGGCCCAAAATCGTCAAAAACAAAGCAGCCAGACAGCTAACTACACAAGGACACACTCCTGCCTAGACTATCATGGCTTCAATTTACTTCACTGTGGTGGCGCTGTTAAGAATAGGATTCGGAGTCTATCTTTAAATACGTCATTGGTCATGAGATATTTATTGTTGATTCGTGCATATAGGTTGATTTAAGTACGAATGGCAGCGCCGAAGCTTTATGTTCTGAGGTTATGACGCTATGGTCGAACTGAGGAGAAAATCTCGGCAATGCTAAGAATACTGTATAAGAAAATGCATGTAAATTGTTCAGTTCCACAGTGTTCGAACAACAATGTTAAAAACAAAAATCTCAAGTTTCATGGATTTCCTACAGATCGAAAAATTCTGAAGTTAAATTACATGTCGTAACCTGGTCCAGACTTTCGTATTTAGCATCGTCACTTTCGTAAATCGTAATTCATTATAAAATTTGCTCACTGTTAATCAATACTTGTTTATTTCCGTCAGTTTTCGCCCCTATTAACTGACGCTTTTCTTTCAAGTCTTTAACTTTCATCTTCGCTAAAATTTTGTAAATAAGCTAAAACAAAATTCATAAACCGTAGGGGCTGCCATCTGGCGGATAGATTTGGCATTTAAATCAACCTATTTTTGGTAAATTGTGTGCTTCAATCAACATTGTTTATACAAACACGACCTGGCCATTGATGCGGAAAATGTGCCTTGCATGAGATATATATTGTAAGTCCGCGCATATTGTTGGTGAGATACCTCCTAATAGTATGCCTTGCCATCATTTTAAATATTGATAATTATTAGAAGTTTTAGCATAAAAGCTACTTATAAGAGCCCCCTTGATCTGTACGTTTATCCGGCGTCCTTCCGCCCTTGCACGATAACTTGAAAACGGATTAACTTTTTCAAATTCCGTTTTCAGAAATATGACCATCAAAGTCTTAGATCGGCCGTATCAACTTTTCAGAATTTTTCGTGGACCCCTTCAAGTCGAATTCACGCGCTAAAACATTAAGTGTAAAGAATACCAAGATAATGGCATGTCATATAACAATCGATTAGTCAAGAAGGAATATATTGTTACTTTCTGTTCATCTTTTAAGCTTTACTGACATCGGCGCGCGCACGTGAAATCGCTTTGTCGACGCACGATTGCTCAAGTGCTCATAAAATATATTATTAAGTAGCGGAAGAATGAAGCTACTTACTGTTTTCACAATGTCCGTCTGTCTGTCCGTCCGTTCGTCCCCTTCATAATTTCCGCATTTTTTGAGATAGAAGGTTGAAATTAGTAATGTAGCTTACTATGAGCATGTGCACCTTCTCCATTTAGTTTGGTTTTGATTGGCCCACTGGGGTCGGAGTTTCGGGGGCGCAAATTAGAGCGGACCAAAAGGTCTACGCTATAAAGGAGTGAAATTCGGTATGCAGATTCCTGTAAGAAAGATCAACATTACTATGAAGTTTGGGTCAAATTGGGGTCGGAATTGTGGGGGTGGCAGTTACTTGGTCTTTAAAACTATGGAAACATATGGCATGTCATATATCATTCGATTGGAAATGATGAGAAACGAAAGAAGATAGAGCTCTTTCAAACTTTCTAGTTACTACATTCGAGAATATCAATTTTTCGATTTAAAAAATTGGGGAGGGGAGTTCAAAAGTGAGATAAAAGGGTAAGAAAAGGGGATAATCTCAGGGCTTCTGCTACTTTCCTATACCGTCCTCGGGAGGTTCAAGTTCTTGTTAAGTACCGGAAGAATGGAGCTACTTATTGGTTTTATAATGTCAGTCCGTCCCCTTCATAATTTCTACATTTTTTGAGGTAGAAGGTTGAAATTCGGAATATAGCTTCCTATGGGCATTTCCATCTGCACTATTTAATTTGGTTTTGATTGGTAGAGGGATCGGAAATACGGCGGTGGGATTCAGAGAGGACAAATTGTTAAGAATTAACTGAGTTCATTACTTCTGGAATGACGGAAAACAAACTGGTAGGAGGACTGTTTGTGGATTTTGTTAAGGCATTTGATTCTGTTTCAATTCCACGGTTATTACTGAAGTTATGCACTCAGTACCACGTAAATGGTCCTCCTTTAAATTGGCTTTCAAGTTTTTTGTACGATAGAAAATATTACATGAGGTATGAAAGTACGGAGTCACCACAAGTTACTTGAAATCACGGAGTACCTCAGGGATCAATCCTGTCACCTCTTCTATTCGCCCTTTTTATAAATAATCTCCCCACTAAATTTGTACATACTAAGGTCATTATGTACGCTGATGATGTGGTACTGTTGACCGCTCATAAGAATCCTACGGAGCTCGTCTCACATTTGAATATGGTGTCATTAGAATTAGCCACATGGTCGGCATCAAATAACATCAAAGTTAATACCTCAAAAACTAAATTTATGATATTTTTCCAAAAGAATAAGAAACTGGTACCTCAAACTCATGTAGTTCTATATAATGGCAAGTCAATAATCCAGGTGGATTCCTTTAAATACCTAGGTCTAATATTACAACATAATTTAACTTGGGATAAGCATATCGAAGCCCTAATGTTTAAAGTAAATTGCCAAATGGGACTAATCTCAAAGCTACATTATTTACCTCGTAAGATCTTAATACTTTTGTATCACACATGGATACAATCCAGTTTATGTTATGGTATACTGTTTTGGGGCATTACAACATCGGGTAACCTTTTACGAATTTTGAGATTGCAAAAGTGGTTTATGCGAGTGCTACTAAATGTGCCGACAGGTACCTCAGTATCTTCTTACTTCAAAATTTATAAGTTGCTAACAGTTAATCAGTTGATAAAATTACAGATATGCACCTTTGTCTATAAAGCATTAAACTCTAGATTAATATTGTCACCCTCCCCCTTGTCTTCTATGAACTTAAGAACCTCACATAATTATCCTACACGTCAGTCCAGAAATATGTATTTACTAAAAACCACTAGAAATTATCGTAATAACTGCTTATCAATTCTTGGTATTAACACTTGGGCGGAGTTACCACATGAAATCTGAGAGATAGCTATACTTCCTAAGTTTAGAAACAGCTTAAAAAATTACATAATGAATTATTCTCCACCAATTACATAATTTAAACAGACATGAATATTTTACTTCATTGTTTAATTTCAGTATTGTTTTAGCTTTAAGTTTGACAGGTCAAATTAATGAGTTTTTTAGGCTGGTGTCCAACAAAAGTAGCCTGAATTACTAAGTAGGTTTTACAGATATTGCATTTTGTTTTCTGACAGCATCCAGAATTAGCAAAGTGTACTATATTAATATAAGATAATTATTTGTTAAATTATGATTATCTAATCTAATTCAGGCTTAAGTAAACTAACCATTTTAACTTTTTATATTGTAAATATTTTTTGTATCCCCTTATGTCTCACATGTCGGTCTTTGGCCATACCTGACTTAGGGGTTCCAGTTGTATTAAACTTTCTAAAAAGAAAGAAAAGAAAACTAATTTTTCAATCAGGAGAGTGGCGCCATCTAACGTGCAGTTGTGCAAAATAAGGCTGGTTCGATTTATGCGAAGGACCAAATTACAAGGATCTCCCTTATAGTTAAATTGTTTTAAGCAGTTTTTATCAATAGCTAGTAACTAATCGCTCGGTTCAACAATACATGCTTAAAAGTTTATGAAGAACGAATAGACCCTAACACAGAATGCTTCAATAATTAACGCTTATTATATTGAATAGGAATGCTTACAATTAATGGATTCTTGTATGTGCGAATACATAGAGAATTACTACTCTTGCCATTTAACTTTTCAAGTAGGGGGAACTTTCAGGAATGGGGCAGTAGGAGAAGTGGGAAAGTATAATTTCCTTTGTTATTTATCAAATTGCAAGCTTCATCGCTGTCACGCTAGGTGGAGCATGCATAAGGGCCATGTTGGTTGTAAAGGCTGACAGATGCGACAGCGTACTTTAGGGCTGCAACCTTGTCTGTGTTTTGAGCATCAAAAAGTAAATAAAACATGTTCTCTTTGTAAGAAGATTGTTGGAGAATAAGTTGCGATCGCGCTGATGTCAAGCTTTTAATAGAAACAGTGTAGTTTAACGATTATTAGGAAAGGTTAAATTCAGGCCTAATAATCACACTTTTGTTTTGATTGGCTGATGTAATAACACAAAACCTCATTTTTGGACTTGAGATTGCAGTTTAGTAAGCATCGCACATACGTCAAAATTGCGTAAGATCAGAGCAATTACCATTGGAAGTCTTTGATATTACGCAATTTTGACGTAAGAGCGATGCTTACTAAATCGCGATCTCATGTCCAAAAACTCGCCCCTGGGCATTTCGGTTGCTTGACTTGTTTAAGTTGATATTGTCTAAGATTAAGACATTGTCAGATGGATTTCTCAAAGCAACGTTTCCATTCCTTAAAACTTTCTTAGATTACATGCGGGGAAAACGTGGTTTCCACCTCTTTGGGCGTTTAACCATGCACTCACATCGTGGCGTTACTGCTGCGCATGCGTCGAAGATGGCGTAAAAATCGTCTATTGAAGAGTTCTCTATAACGTTCCAATTAATAGCAGATACCTGTCTGTCAGAGTTTAGGAGATAAGTTACCAAAGTGCATGCACGTTCTGCAAAAATTTAAAAATATAGCCCCTATCCTGCTTAGTAATATTACTTTTAATCTTATTAAGCTACACTAAATGGTTTTCGAGTTAGACGTTCTTATACCAGACTTTTGCCTAAACCTGTATATATTTCCTTTTACGCTACTGTTTTTGTTTTTTTTGTTTGAAGCTATGAGTAACCTATGTATTAAATCGTACATCAAAAGAGGAATTTGGAATAAAAATGTAAAATAATAAAAACGCGATCCATTAAGTTGATTTTATTAATAATACAGTGCAGTATCTATTTCTTCATAATTAATCTATGAAAAATGGGCCAACAATGTTAATTTTGATACAATTGATGTTTGTATACTTAAAATCACCGATGGTTTTTTGACCATCGCAGGCACTGCTAGAAAGCTTATCCATCCTCAATCTTTGCCCCCGACCTACCAATGGGTAACCCCTTGTCAGTTAGGTGCAAAAATTGTTAGTAATTAAAAAATGTGTTCTCTCCCATGATTGATTGTCTTTAGCTACAGAGAGAGAAAATTAATTCCACGGCCAAACTTGGAGAGGTAATAGGGATAGTCGAAAGAAACAACTTTTTACCAGTTTTACGAAAATAATTTATTTACCAACGCAGAACAGTAAAAGCAGAACTCCAAGACATGTGAGAACAGGACCAGCAGAGGATCCCTCGACAAGCACCCGTGGAGTCGCACATGCTGTAAGACCAGTGAACAATTGTCTGGGCAACTGTAAAACGTAATTTATGACAATGGGCAACATCCATACCACGAACAGACTGTGCAGGCTTTGCGACCCAATGACTACCAATTACTTGTGCGCTTTTCCGACTGGTATTTTCGGAATGTTGCCTTCGGTCCCGCGTTTGGTGAACTTGTTGTGTTTTCTGATGAACTTTGAACTTTGAACTGCTGTAACTGTTCTGTGTGGGTAAATAAATTTTTCTCGCAAAACTGGTATAAAGAAAAGTTGTTTGTCGACTATCCCTACTACCTCTCCAAGTTTGGCAGTGGAATTAATTTTCACCCTGTATATACTCCACGTTAACCTCTTTTCTCCGTCTCCTGGTATCGGTCGCGGTGGCTCAGTGGTTGCGTGATCGCGTCTGATGCCCGAGTATGCGGGTTCGAACCCGGCCAAGGACGAACGAGGATTTGTTCAGGAGGAAAATCCTGAGATCACGCAGTTCCCTCGGAAAGGAAGTAAAGCCGTTGGTCCCGTGTAGTCGTTTGCTGGCTGCACGTTAAAGAACCCTTGCGAGGCAAAACTTGCGGCCCCTATAACGCCGGCCTGAAATACCCTGGAAGTTGAAAAGGACGTTAATACCGAACCAACCAACCTTTTCCTGCTGAATATTGGAAGCTTTCTCTCTTAAATACATACACAAGTTTCCAGTTTTGATTTCTTTTATTTAATTTTGCAATTTTTTATAATTTTCTTTTTGTTTTTCCCTCTTTTTTGGAAAATTGGTTTATATTTTTGTTTAAATTTTATTATTTTTCTAGTTGTTTGACATTTTGTTTTTTCACATTTAATTTAATGTATTCCAAAATATTTTTTGTTTAGAATTTGCTATAACATATTTTATGTCCATTTTTCTTCTTGTCATTTTATGTTCATTTTTTCATTTGTCTGGATTCTTGTTCCTATTTTACGTTGTGATTAAAGAGTCTTTTATTTATTCTTTATTGCATACTATTATCCAAATGTTTTTCTTGTCTTGACGAATATATTTGTAAAACAAGAAATGACCAAAGTAAACAAACACGATTTTTGAAAAACAAGCTCTGAGCGTACAAAGCATGGCTACTTGTGTGAAATAAGGTGCGTCCAAAAAATATAGAACCACCCATGAAAATACAAATAACTCTTACATTTTTTAACACAATTAAATAACAATTTATTTATTGTTTATAAATGACAATGTGAGCATGTTGACACAATGTAATGATAAAATAAGAAATAGAAAGAAAAATAAACTGAAATAGGTAGATTTTGTCTGTCCAAAAATTATAAAACCATAGTAAAAAAAAAAGAAAAAAACAGAAAAAAAAACAAAATCGACTGGAGCAAAAATTACACATGCCCCTTTATTGCAATGGTTATCCCCATTCAAATTTGTTATAAAAATATGTGAAAGCTGACATTGTAAAACGTCTTGAACCACTTTTTTAACAATGCCCAAAACCAAATCTCTATCGGATTTTGAGAAGGGTCAAATTCGTGCTTTACATGATTGTGGCAATTCTGCAAGACAAATTGCAAATGCGTTAGGTAGATCACACAATGTGGTGCTGAATTATTTGCGTATAGGTGATCAGTATGGCGTAAAGAAGTCAACAGGCAGGCCGCAGAAACTTACACAACGCCAGAAAAGAATCATTGTGCGCGAAATAAGTGGAAACAATGCTTCTTTGCGATCTCTTGCGAATTCTCCAAACTTTCCTGTTTGCAAATCTACAATTACCAGTGTAGTACATCAGTCTGGCAATGTGGTATTCAAGAAGAGGAAGCCACGACCTATTCTGAAATCTTATCACAAAGAAAAGCGCCTTATTTGGACAAGGGAAAAAGTGCAATGGGGGAAAAAGTTCAGGAACGTGGTGTAGAGTGATGAAAAAAGATTTAATCTAGACAGGCCGGATGGATTCCATTACTACTGGCATGACATTCGCAAAGAGAAACAATTCTTCTCTAAAAGGCAATAAGATGGTGGCAGTCTAATGGTGTGGGGTGCATTTGGATTTTATGGAAGATCAAATTTGGCATTTGTTGATGGACGAATGAATGCAATTAAATACCAACAAATGCTTGAAACGAATTTATTGCCATTCGAGGAGAGAATGGGAGGACGTTACTGGGAGTTCCAGAAAGACAACGCTCCTGTTCACAGTGCAAAAAGCACTCAACAATGGTTTCAACAAAAAGGGATCAAAGTGATGAACTGGCCACCACTTTCTCCCGACCTAAACCCAATGGAGAAAGTTTGGGGTAGCTTGGCACGAGCAGTTTACAAGGGTGGAAAACAATATGCAAATGTTGACGATTTGAAGAGGTCTGTTGTTGAAGAATGGGAAAAATTGGACGAAGAAGTGTTCAAAAAACTTGTTGAGACAATGCCAACCCGACCTATAAAAGTTCTGGAAGCTCAAGGTAAATTTATTGGATATTAAGCTTTGTGGTTTTATAATTTTTGGACAGACAAAATCTACCTTTTTCAGTTTATTTTTCTTTCTATTTCTTATTTTATCATTACATTGTGTCAACATGCTCACATTGTCATTTGTAATCAATAAATAAATTGTTATTTAATTGTGTTAAAAAATGTAAGAGTTATTTACATTTTCATGGATAGTTCTATATTTATTGACACACCTTAGGTGATGTGACATATAAGTATCACTGGTGCCTCAGAAAAAAATACAGAAAACCAATGTACATGTATTTTATTGAAACTTGAGATGTTTTGCATTTTCTGACACTTCCTTCTGTGACCTTTCACTATTCGTGAGGTCATCGGGTTCAATTAAATTACCGTTAATTCATAAAAATGAAGAGTCAAGCAAAGCTCAAACAAGAAAAGCAAAGTTTTAATTAAAGATAATCAGACGATGCATTTATGAATTAAATAATGATAAGATTTAGATTGAATAATCATTTAAAATAAGATACAGGAGTAATTTTAAATAAAGGTCTAAGGTTTGAATTAATTGGCAAGGTAATCTAAAATATTTAAACTGGAATACATTGATTCTAGTCAAGTCAAATATAATAAACTGGCAGAGGACCCGGCGTTGCCCGGGATAATTACACTGGTAGGTAAACAGAACAATATCAGTAAGTTAAATTAACAATAGCAGAACAATATCAGAACAATATCAGTAATACCCCATTCGCATTACACATTTCAATCTAGCTCCACTTCTCAATCGGGTTTGAAATGTGCAATGCGAACGCATCTAGCTCAACTTAAGCAAGATTGAAACTCCTAGAACTGGATCGAGACGTCGAGCTCGCTTGGCCGCGTTGCATTCTGGGACTAAAATAGGAGAAAATGGAGGACGACGGTTCAAACCAACGATGTGAATGAAAGAACTGGATTGCGCGCGAGTGAGGATCGAGCTTACAAGGGTTTTCCCTGAAAATGTAAGCGAGTGATCTGAAATGTGGGAGGGAGCAGCATACAATGAGTACTCAGGATATAATGTTTTCCACATTATTGTCAGATAATATCAGCATAAAATATTAATAACAGAATAATAGCTAGTATTAATGCCTGTCTTTCATTGACTGTTCTTAAATTGTCATTTAATGCAATATATTTATTTCAATAAATAGTTCAACCCGTTTAAAAAATAAATTGCTTCTTTATTTGAATTTATCCACCATCTACCCGGTACGAAATTATTATTCCAATAAATTTGTATATTCAATTATTATGATTAATAAAAAAATTATATTTTATTTATTCTTGGGAAAATTATGACTCCTTTATTTATTTTTTAATTTAGCAAACAGGTATTACTTATTTGACTTTTAGTATTGTAATTGATTCACTAAATAATTAGTGAACTATGATTGAATTAACCCATTGTTGCCACAAATAGAGAGGCAGAGAGAGATGAAAAAATTTATATGATTTATTAATGTTTTGTGTGATCTCGAATTTGGACTCGAATTTCTATGAGCCTGTTGCGAATTAATTTACTTCTATAATTATACAATATGAATCTTAATATTAATAAAAAACTCTTTAACCACAACAACACTAAGAAATAGGATAAATACAATCTGATTCTGGAAGTACTTTTCGGAAGCAATTGCTACCATCATTCAGCAGTCCAGGAGCACCTCGAAGACAACGAGAGAACTACCTGAGTCTTGGAATATATGAGTATATATAAGGAACTACAACCAATCAGAATTCAAAAAAGAAAGACACGAAAAAAGTCAATTCTTTTGATTGGTTGTTTGGGTCAACCACTTGATTAAAGGTGAATCGATAATCGGACCCATATCTAAGTTAAGTAGCGTATTTTTGTCTGTACGCTGGATCGCAATGCTTTCGAACGCATCCAACAGGTGTCTTTTATTTATTGATTTTATCAGTTTAACATTATGAAAATCATGGCCGGTGTCGATGGAGTGTTTGGCAACTGCGGACAATTTACTTCTTCCAAACTTTCTATGTCTTAGGTGATCCTTGTATCTGGTTTCTATGCTTCGACGCGTCTGACCTTTGTAAACCATATCACAATGTGCACATTTAATTTCGTAAATTCCTGACTTGAGGAGCGAAAAGATCTTGTCTTTAGGGTTGGGGAAAATGTCCTTCATTTGATTGGGATTGCTGAAACAAATTGAATAACCAAATGATTTTAATGCTGAGCCCAACCCTCTGATGAGTTGCTTGTTATAAGGTAAAGAAATAATACTGCCCTGGTTTTTGGTCTTGCCATGCGTGGTGCTGTCCTTGATAAATTTCTTGAACTTTCTTTTCCTAAGTAAATCCATGATGGTGCGATTGTTGTAGCCATTCATAGTTGCGATTTTTTTGATGAGGGAATTTTCTTTCTTAAATCGTTCTTGGTTGAGCGGAATGTTAAGGGCTCTATCCAGCATGGAAACAAAAGTGGCAGTCTTCTGGTTCCAGGGGTGGCTAGAATCACTTGGAATGTAGTTGAGGCCGTTAGAGGGCTTTCGGTAAACGTCGAACTCTAAGTGATCTTGACTCCTAAAGATTAAAAGTCCAGGAAAGGCAACTTCTGGTCTTTCTCTAATTCCAGGGTGAACTGAACAGAGGGGAAAAAACTATTTAAGTGTTGTAGAAAAGAGTTGATATCGCACCTATTAGTATCAAATATCGCAAATATGTCATCAACATATCGAAACCAACAGTCAGGGAAATAGAAATTCGACGTTCTGAGGATATCCTCAAAACTTTTTAAGAAAACCTCAGCCAAGATAGGGCTGAGGCACGATCCCATAGGAGTGCCTTCCGTCATTTTGTAAACTTTATCCTGGAAGCTAAAAATATTATTATCGATACATACTCTAATAAGTTTTAAACATTCAGTCTGGATATTAGATGGCACCTTGTTTTTGCACATGATGTTTTTCAAGAACTGAACTGTTTCTGGAAGAGGAATGCTTGGGAATAATGATACTATATCGAACGAAACTAATATTTCTCCATCATTGATTGTCCAATGTTTAATTTTATTAACAAGATCGACGCTGTTGGTGACCGAGCTGTCAAAATCCGACAGTTTCAAAGTTTTTAAATATTTTGCCAAAAATTTAGAAATTCGGTAAGTTGGAGAGTCAATATTGGAGACTATCGGGCGCATTTTATTCCCAGGTTTGTGAATTTTCGGTAAGCAATACGAACGCGGTAAAGTGGGGTTATTAATGACCAGTGACGAGGCCAACTTCATGGGGATAAGATTAGGGCTAGTTTTTATCGCTTCTTTAACATTATCAATTAAATTGCGTAAAGGGTTTTTATTAATAATCATAAATGGTCCTTCGGATATAAGAGCCTCTACCCTCTGATAATAGTCATCTTTTTTGAGAATGACTGTGCTATTTCCCTTATCACTTTTTAGATAAAAACACTCTTTTCGGTTCAAATTTCTAATCGTGGCGGTAATCTTATTACAATTATCTAAGGAATCATAGTTCTTCCAGTTATGATCCAAAATTTGGGAACATTGCTCTCTAAGATTTAAAATTTAAAAACATGGTGATTAATTTTTTTGTAAATTGAGTAGAATGTAAATCATCTGAAACATTTATGTTTCAATTATACATAAAATATCCTCACAAGTAATATATAATTCAATAACAGAAGAATTAAGGGTTTCTTTAAGTTCCGTTTTACCCGATGTTTTCGGTTATCCGATGCGCGATCCACCCGTTTATGTTGGATAATCGAGACTTACTGTATTACTAAGCATGAATTATTTTTTCCACGATGTATTATCACGTTATCACAAAAAATTTACCTACAAAACTTATGTTCTAAATTTTGTTGTAAGTTTATTTGTTCAGATAACCCGGAACCTGCGAATAAAGATTACTGAATTACAACGATCGAAAAAAAATAAAATATTATATAAATAAACAATATTCATGTCATTAACCAGTATTTTGTTATTGTATGTTAATTTTCTGCTAATATTGTCCTCGAAAAGGGTAGCTAACACGATCCCACATGTGGGCAAGGGGTTTTCCCTCCCACAATTCAGATCGCTCGACTACTTTTGTCGGGGAAACTCTTGTACGCACGGCTGAATGGGAGATAGATTCAGGCGCGCAATCCAGTTCTTTTATTCACATCATTGGTTCAAACAGTTTCAAATAGCATGTGGGGAGTGAAATGAAACGGGGAGTGACGATAAAAAAAAAAGAAAAACGTGGAGTGACGATGCCAAACGTCCATGCAAAATCGTTTGTGGCAGAAAAATATAGACAACTTAAGAAGAACAAAAAGAAACAAATCGGTCTACGAGAGGATAGCGGCAGCGATGAATGAATACCGGCTCTATCGAACATGGGACACGTTCAGCGAAGAATTAAAAATTTGACTTCTGAATATAGGCAAGACTTTAATAAAATATTCAATGAATACAATAAATTAGATTACATTAAATTAATGCAATGTCGAATTAGCATTAGTAGGATGGTGTTATGTTAAAGAGTATGAAGTAAAATTATTAAATTTCAGTAGTGACTAAGTAACTAGCTCAGGTTTTAGTTATACTAGACAATCGGACTACACATTTCAATTTAGCTCAACTTCTCAATCGGGTTTGAAATGTGCGGTGCGAACGCATCTAGCCCGACTTAAACTAGATTGAAACTCCTCGAACTGGATTGACTGGGGCTAGTAGTTTAAACTCGATCGAGATGTCGAGCTAGGTTGGCCGCGATGCATTCTGGAACTGAGAACACGAGCATGGCCATGGTCTTTAGATAGTAGATGGTCATCCAACTCTATTTAAAAATGAAGCTAAAGTTTCTAGCTCCCGATAGGGCGGGAACTCCTTTGAAAAAAAACGCTGCATATACAATCGGGCTAAAAACGCTTGCAGCACCGCCCTATCGTGAGCTAAAAATTTTTATTCATGATTTCCATGGTCAAGTATCGTTGTGAATATGAAATAAAGGATGGGTATAATGATACGGATACTATTAACTTTATTGCCGACACACGTTTCGGTGTTATACCATTTTCAAGGCTCGCATAATAGTAACAAAATTAATTTTTCCGATTTTACTATTATGCGAGCCTTGAAAATGGTGTAACACCGAAACGTGCGTCGGCAATAAATTATCCGCTACGTGCAGTATCCGTAGCGTAGACCCTTTAGAACAGGGGTGACCAACCTGCGGCCCGCGGGCCAAATGCGGCCCACCAAAGGAATTTATGCGGCCCGCAAAATGAACTATTTACTGTAAAATTTATTAACAAGTAAGATTGTACGTAGTTAATGTTTCATAAAATATTTGAATGTGATTTGAATTACAATGGTTGGCCCCCTGAAAACCTTCAGAAATTTATTTTGGCCCGAGACAAAAAAAGGTTGGTCACTGCTTTAGAAACTTTAGTTTCATTTTCAGTTTCAATGCAGCCAGAATTATTGACATAATACTGCCGAAATTAATGTATTCTATAAAATTTTAAATAAATAATTGATAAACCAACTATTGAATGCCTTACATAGCTCACTATTAATTTTGGGCATCATCTACAGAGGTTGACTCAAAAGTAGTGGTCGATCACCGCGCAAACTTTTAAATGGGCACCACTCATTGCTAATCTTCAAAGTAGAGTCCATCATGCTCGATGGTGTTCATGCGACGATCAGCCAGTTGGCGGATGCCCTCGCGAAACCACTCCTTCGGTTTCTGGGCGAAACAGTCACCACGGCGTCTTCAACCTCACTGACATTGGCGAAGGGCCGTCCACGCAGAAAGTGCGCCATGGACCGGAAGAGATGCTAGTCGGAAGGTGCCTGGTTGGGGCTGTAAGCTAGATGTGCAGAACCTCGATTTTTTCCTGCAGTTGACAACACACCTTCACCCGTTGTTCTGCTTGCGCGCGCTTCAGCTCGTGGTGCATAACTCGGCAGCTCCTGTTGACCTTTCCCATGGCGTGCAGATGTCGGAACACACTCGATTGTGATGTCCCGATGTCCGCCGCTAGTCCACGGGTGGTGCTGTTTGGGTTGGCTTCCACTTGTTGCCTTAGGGCTGCGTCATCCACTTCTTTGTGTCTTCCGCTCCTTGGCGCATTTTCCAGTCCCATGTCTCCAGACGAAGAGCGTGAGAACCACCGTCGTGCTGTCCGTTCATTGGCCACACCCTGACCTTCCACCCTGCAAATTTCGGCGGCTGCTGCTCGCGCACTGACCCCTTTTTCCAATAGTGACGAAGGAGCCCGCGTATCACCAATTTTTCTGACATATTTTTACACTGGCTGACGCAGGTGGCACAATGTCTATGGCATTCAAATTCGTACTGACATTCTTCCCACTCTTTTCTCTTAATAAACTGCGATTCTTGAAACCTTCCTTATCATGTAGGCTATGCTTGAAACAATGGAAAATGTTCGAAGTTCGATGACCATTTATATCTATAGACAAGGCCAGGTCACTCAGACAAAATAGCGGCAATAGAAGGCTGGCAGATGATATAGGTGAGATGGACTTTTTTTTTTAAATGCTGAGCAAACAGAATGTAAAAATTTACAATATTCTTCTCATTAAAATATTACAATAATGTGTTTTAGATTTATTAAGCTAAACTGACTTTTTCAAGGAGAATTATTTTTTCTTACTAGATTTTAAATTGTTTAGACGATTGTAATATTTTAATGTGAAGACTATTGTGAATAAAATAACATAGTGCATTTTTTACATTTTTTGGCTGAACATTAAATATCATCCATCTCAGCTGTATCATCTGCCAACCTTCTATTGCCGCCATTTTGTCTGAGTGAGCTGGCCTTGTCTACAGGAGGCCTAGCTATAGACAAGGAGACCTTTTTACTTTCGATTTCACGGGCGCGGCCATGTTTAAGTTTCGAATGCGTCCGCCATTACAACATGCCGCTGAGCGTACCCATCGGATATTTTTACACATACGGTGGCTACGTTCTGAGCTCTCGGGTCTTCCGATTCCTCTCCTCCACTCTTAAATTTTAGCATTACTGTCTATAATGTCGCATCGTTAATTAAAGATACCTAAAAATCGGATATTGTGTACAACATTCCTGCTCTAATTTTAATATTTAGTGGCAAGTGATGAACATGAGTTACATGTTTATGTCGAATTACGATTGCATTCTTTAGTCTATTTTTAACGCAATTGTATAGGCAGCATGACGGTAAAAAAAAAATAAAAACTAGACAGCATTTGTAAAAATGTCTTTATTTGCTTACTTTAAAACCTGTTTATAATTATATTTCAGATTATGAATATAAATTAATTCTCCAGAATGTGTGATGTGAAGTGCGCACCCTTTTCATATTTCGACATTAACAATTATTTTATTGAATCAAAAGCATTCGACCATGAACAAATGAAAGCATATAAAAACTTAAAGGCAAAAAATTATTTTCTGAGTGTATTTCTTGACCCAATATATTTGTTGACCATATCTTAAAGGTCATTTCTTCTCAGTGAAGTAAAAACACAAGATTATATTGTATAAAAATCACGGTCTAAAGATATTCATGGTCATCGAGCTCCATTGTTAAAATGAAGCTAAAGTTTCTAGCTCCCAATAGGGCGGGAACAGTGGCGCTGCATGTACAATCGGCCCAAAAACGCCTGCAGCGCCGCCCTATTGACAGACAGAAACTTTACTTTTATTTTCAGTTTCAATGAAAAACCTCTCTAGCAGGTCACGCCAATACCTCCTAAAGAGAAAGCCTGTGCACGGAAACGTCATACATTGTTACATCATCATAGTAGTGCATTGTTATCCGTATTTCTACCAATAATAAGCCCTGAATTTGCACTACTATGATGATGTAACAATGTATGACGATTTCCGTGCAGAGGCTTTCTCTTTAGGAGGTGTTGGTCACGCTCGGCCCTGATGCAATCTATGCGGCACCTAGCGCGATCTGTTTTCCTTAGCTTCTCAAAACAATGGAAAATGGCCGAAGCTCGATGACCATGAATATCTATAGACCGTGATAAAAACTATTACAAGGTCATCTCTTCTCAGTGTCTTGTATTGTTACAATTAATATGAATGAGGCAGGTCAAAATTTAAACAATACTAAGTTTATTCAATATAGGAGTAACGTGTTTCGAAGCTTTCACTTCTTCAACAGATAACATAGCGTCTGCTTCGAAACGCGTATTGGCTAATTTTCAATAACGCACAATCGCACGATGACTAATGAAGTTTTATTAAATTAACCATTACTTCTTAGCCTTTTACCGGGACTAAATAGAAAAGGGGGTATATATCTGTTTTTTATAGGAAGGGTCTGGGGGATGCAGCCTGCTAAATAATAAATTCATAGCGGATAGTGAACATTAACAAGCGTATCTAATAAAGCTCTTTTTATAAACCCTTGATATTTAAATTTAGTATTGTTTAAATTTAGACCTGCCTCATTCATATTGTAATAATGTTAACTTTGCAGTTCACAGCCTTAGTGGGTTTAATATCTTTGTGAAGTGTGAATAAATGATAAATAGTTATTTACTGAAGCGGCCTTAGAGGGGTGGAGTCCTTCCACTAATACACTGCTTCGATGCTCAATTACATTCTTCCTCTCTCCATTTTCTAAGGATTTTTTGAGCATTTGAATAGACAACAACTGCACAGTACGAGCCCATGCTGAAATTAAAAGTCAAATTGTAAAGCAAATACAAAGAAGAACCAATCCAAGGCACTACGAAGGCACTGAGCTATGGCATGGTCTTTATTCATCCATCGCTGTGGGCATGTTATAATGGCGGACGCACAGTGAGACATGTGGCGGATTCAGAGGACAACATCAGACTTGCAAAAGGTGGATCATCGATGTTAGTATATATAGATCGATGAGGTGGATAAACCACTGGCGTCTCGGGACAGAAAGGCTCCTTTCCTCCCGACCAATAACAGAGCAGGACTAGTAGTGCCCTCTAATGACGATTACTGTAATCGATACCTATCAATTCCAATCTCAATCCAGAGTTGAATGGGTGTTTTCCGTCATCAATGATTTTTGAAGCAGTGATAGATCTAACAAGCTAAATATTGAAAGATTATGCACAGTCGTGTCAGTGAAAGCAAATCTGAATTATACATGCGACGAATTTTCTGATATTTTATAAGAAACTGGTGTACTTAAGATAAAAATATTCATTAAAATAAAAACTATATTTGTAGAAGATAAAAGCATTTTGAATTGGGAAGTTTGCTAAGTTCATTATTATTATTAATATAAAGGCAGAAAATACAATCGGAATGCAAGGGCAAAACTAATATGATGATTCCGCAATAATCGTCGTTAGATGACTCTGCTAGTCATGCTCTGTGATTGGTCGGGAGGGAAGGAGCCGTCTTCTGTCCCGAGACGCCAGTGACAGACTGTGATCTAAAGACAATGGCATGGCCAACTAGATTATAGAAGGCCTGTCCATTCGATGTTTTACCGCATCTAAAATGGGAGGCAAATAGGTTTATTATTTTTGCCACAATGGCGCTAACACTCGTCCCCATGCATGAAAATAATGCGTTATTAATAGCCTTTAATTGATCTTTATTAACAGTCGTTTTTGCATTATTCTCAAAAATTTACTGAAAATTAAATTTTGAAAATTTGATGTATATTCTTTTCAATGACATTTATTAAAGAACGTCATTGGTTTTTTTATATCACATCCACATCATAGCCATTCAATATGCTTATATATATTTGTTCTTTCTTTTAATTACTTTCGTATTGATCTTTTATATGATTTTAGAAATACATTTGCCTTTGAAGAAATTCATATTTCATAAAAAGTTTTTGAATTTGCATTTTATGATTGACTTTATAGGAAATAAATGCTTTTCTTTCATTCAATATTTATGTTCTCCTTTCATTTTATTGACCCATTTCAAATTTAACAAGGACCCGGTTTTGGAGCACTTATTTTTTTAAATGGTAGAAAAATGGGTTAAATTGAACTATCTGCACAACCGCAAACGCAAGTCCCACTCTCGGCCCTGCGGGCCTCGCTGGTCACTGGTTTCCGTTACTCGAACGCCTCCGGCGTTCTGTCTACGACGTCCCCCTCCGGGGGCAAACAACTGATATATACCCCAACCTATTTGGTTACAGGGGGCAGTTGGTTTCCCCTCGGCCGGTTACAGGAATCGCGACAATTCAATTTGCGGATTCAGTCATCGCGCGATTGTGCAGATAGTTCAATTTAACCGAAAAATGTTTTGGAATTTTTTTTAAATTGATTTAAATGGTGCACGGGTTTCCATGAAATTAGGTGTTAAGTTCTAGACACATTGACTGAGGGAAAGGGCAATAACGAACAAACATTCTTCAAAATATCATTGTTTCAGTTATTTCACATCATGCACAAAAAAGACATGAGAGAGACACGGCAACATAAAACATGGAGGATGACGATGCAAATAGTGGCACTGATACCAGTGACAGTGATTTATTAACAAGCTCAGGTTCAAGAATAAACTAGCTGAACTCGATCTAGTACAGCTATAGTGCGAATGGGGTATAAGTAACTCCAAATTGGTAAAATAATGACTCAATTAATACAAAACAGAGCGAAGGGGACTATCTATTCTACGATAAATCCAAAAAACAGGAATTCTAGGTGATATACCGGCACTTTATTTAAACTCTTTTCGGCTTTCCTCAGATTAAAACAATGTTTATCTTCTTCACCGGGGAACATCACGGATACATTGCACCCAACTTTAACTTGCCCTTGTCTTAGAAGCTCATTTACCCTCTTGCTCTATTCGAAACACCCGTTGTTCAGATGTTTCCAAAGCCGTTATACCCTTTACTGTTTTAGCTGCGGAATTTCTCTGACCAATACTCGTTCTCTCTCTTTCCTTTCTAGGCACATAATTTTTTGCCACTCGTCTAGACGTTTGATAGAGAGCTCAAGCGAGACACATGTCCATTGCCTCATCAATAGATGCTGCCTTATATATGTCCTGGCACTGCATCATCATTTTATGCTCATTATTAAAATTTCTTGGAATCGAACATTCACTCATCGCATTATCAGCATGCAAAATATTCACATTCACACAGATATAGTAAAAATGTATTTTTAAGAAATATTTGGATCAGTTGTACTACCAAATAAGCTACGCGATAACCCTGCCATGGCATTCTAACTCTTTTTTTTAGAATAAATGTGTAATATCTAAAAAATAAACACATGAAAATGCTTATAATTAATAAAGTATAAATTCAAAATGAAAATTAGAAAAAAAAATTTTTAAATCCTCACCATAGATGGACTCTCCAAATATGTCACAACTAGCCTACGTAATTTCTTAATTACATAATCTTACTTTAAATGTACAACTCCCACTCTGCTCTCGATGTCTTGAAATAACTTGGCCATTTTTCATCTTGTATAGTCTAGCAGTCACCGATTCTTCTATTGATATGCTTACTATGGTTCTAGGACAACTGCCACCCAGACAACTGCCACCCGGACAACTGCCCCCCAGAAAACTGCCCCCCAGACAACTGCCACCCAGGTAACTGCCACCTAGGACAATCGCCACCTAGGCTAATTGCCACCTAGGACAATTGCCACCCAACAATAGGGATTATGCCCAGATTTTTTTTATATAATTAGTAACAATTGTTATTTAGAGTTGGACATGCTAAACATGAAAAACGTGGTCAAAAACGATACTAACTTCTAAGTATTCATTAAATTTGATTTTAAAAACACGGAATCCCCTCCCTATTTGTAAACAATTTATTATTCCACCTAGGACAAAACAGTCTAACATCAAATGAAAAGATCCTGCCTTCTCTTATAAAAGGAAGTAATAAATTAGGTTTCAAATAATGCTTACTAAAAATATAATTATATAATAAAAATAAATCATTATATTTTTATTAAACTTGATGAAAATTTTAAAAAATGAAATTAATTTTTTTTTCAAAATTTAAACAAAATTAATTTTTGTGAATTATGACTCCAATAAATTGCTGAACCATTGTTCAGTTAAGTGCTAGTAAAAATGTTATTAATTATTATAGTCGAAATATTTTTTATTCCGACTTGTTCTAATTGCTGAAGTTATAGTACAAATAAGTGTGTATAACTCCAATGGCAATTTTTCGAGATCTCTCGAATTAGTCCGCCTTCCTTCGTGGAGTTAAATTATATCCTATAATTTTATGTAATTGAAAATGAGGAATGGAGTTTGATGAAGAATTCAGCACAAAATAAGCAGATTTTGTCACCGCCCCCTCCCCCATAGATTTTATTTTCTTCGTTAATATTTACCTCATAATTTTTGTTACTAAATCTCTCTATTACCCTCTACGTGATAGAATTTTATTTTTCAGATTTTGCATTGTAATTTGAAATTTCAAATTTTCAGTTTAAAACTTCGTTCAAAATCTAAAGTAAAACATTGTAATTAAATTAGAGATCTTGTCTGGAGCATTTTGGGTGGCAATTGTCCTAGGTGGCAGTTATCCGGGTAGCAGTTGTCCAGGAGGCAGTTGTCCGGGTGGCAATCGCATGATACCGCTTACCATTTGCTCAATATAGCACGGAGCTAAAGGACTGCTTCCTCTGCCGTCTTTCCACTCTTTCTCAATAGTCTGCTAACTCTCCATTATCACCAGTTATTGATCATTTTAAAGATTTTCAAGAAATTGTTAAGTACTAAGAACTCTCAATTCTAAGAAATGCCTAAAGAATAGGAATTCTGTGTATTGTTACAAATTGAACCTTATATACGAGGGGCATAAGTCATAGCAACTATTATTATTTGGAGAATTCGAGCGTAGGTGAAAAATGTGAAATATACAGATGAAAGGACAAGGAATGGACGAAATATATGGTCATTTAAATCACGCCAACACAGTGCTCTTCATGTTTATTAATGTAGTTGACATAAATTACAGGTTTCATGTTCCAGAATCAGTACAGCACACATATCCGAATACCATCTGCTTCACCACCTGTGAATCCAATCATCTCCTGTTGCGCAGCATTTGCAATGTCCATTCGTGTTTCAAACCATCTACCACATAATGGTTTCTTTACCTTCCATATGAGATCAAAATCACATAGAGAAAGATCCAGAGAGTAAGGTGGGTAATAATCCAACTAATTCTTTATATCTTGCATTACTTCTAGGTGATAGTAACTCTGAACCTGGAGAAGAGCTGGAATTAATTGACACACATGATTCCATAGACGAAACCAACAGGAACGATGACAAGATGGTTGAAGGAAGCTACATAGTAGCAAAAGTGCACAAAAAATCAGCTAGTAGCAGATGAAATTTTATGGGACAGGTTGTTGCAACCTTGGAAGATGAGGATACAACATATAATTTTTAAAGATGTTAAACTCTTCAAGAAAGTTCGTTAAGGTAGATGAACTTCCAACACGGATGTAGTAGAGGTTCAACCAGCCAGCTACAGGCTTTTTTAAGCATTTTAAGCCTTCATTATCAGGTTTTTTTTGTGTTGAGCCTGTGCTCCAATGCATATTTAAAGTTTTAAGGGGTGAAAAGAGTATTAATAAAACAATTTACCTTTTAATGTTTTGTTTTATATTTCATTTCAGTTAAATCTCATTTAACCCCATCTGTGGGGTTAATGGATACAATCGGTATGACATACAATTTCAAATCTCAACTTATTTAGCACGTTTAACAGCTGCGTTCTTAAATAATTTAGGAAGGGAAACTGTAAACGTTTCTACAATTTTAACAAAAAACGATTATTAATGCTAAAATTTTTCATTCCAAAAATGAAAACTGAAAACTAGCTCAGTTAATCCACATTACCTTAATATACAATCTAAATATAATGGCCTCACAGCAGGTCGTTTAGCACTATTTAAAACTTTGTCTAAAATTAATTAGGTATAACCATGAGTTAACTTATCTTCCAAAATAAATAATTTCATTAATTCATGTCCAGTACGTCAATACAACAAAGTGTTATTAAGCCTTTTGGTGACTTAAACCATAGGAGGTACAACGACAGATAGCATACTATCTACATTGATCTTGTAATGCCTTTACTTAGAAGTAATTTAGGCTTTGATGCATTATCTAACAGTAATTGATCAGCTACCAAAAGAGTGAATCTTTTATCTTGCCATACAAAAATATCAGCTGAAGATACAGATCAATTACTAGGCGATCACATATTCAACATTCATGGCTTTTACAAAGCCATAGTATCTGATCGAGATATACATTTTAATTCCGCCATGTAGAAACTGAAGGAATTGAACATACAGTTTTCATTAACAATTAACAGGATTTTTTGATTAACTGAAAGACTTTTTATTACCTTACTGTGTTGTAGCATGAGTAATTGTTGAGTAATATGTGCAGATTGTTTACATTGATTGAGCTTGGTTTTTTTATTCATTCGAATCTTTTGTGTAGCAATATGTGGTTGCAATGCCTAATCGCTGTAAAGTATATCTGTAGAGTTTCTGTAAAGTTTCTTTCTGTAAAGGTAGCATTGAATGTTTCCAATGGTTCCATTTGGTACTATTAGAACACGTGCTATTAAACCACTTCTGAGTATCATTAATTACTCCTTATATTCATTCATGACATGCTGTGATGAGCTGTGTGATACATTACGTGGCATATTCATTTGGGAAAGGCCATGGCCTGGTGGGCTTTCACAGAATACAACTTCAGTGAAGTTAAGCTACGAGGGGCGATTGATAAATAAGGTCTCCGTAAAGCATGAAATACTTCTGACATTTTAACACTTGTTAAATATAAAAACGCTCTTTCTCTCGGTCTTATTCCCAATATTAGATTCATTATATGAAAAGGAAAATAACGGTCATATCCTAATTGGAAATGGGAAAGAAAATTGGTGAATAGCACTGGTCGGCATCAAAATCCTCCTTGTAAAGATGATGGTTTATTCTTATATATTTCACACTACTACTTCCAATATGGCACTAAATTGCTATATCACATACCTTTTTCAGGGGGTGGGAGGGGGGGGATGGTTGCTGTTAAAGTGAAAATAGTACATTGCTTTTTAAAACATTAGTTCTAAAATCGTGGTAAAACATTTTTTCATGAAACTAATAATAGTTTTGGCGTGACAAATTCTTGTCCTTTACATTGTTTTGTGCGTGCCTCGTGATTCTTATGAAAGCATTAAATTGCTGGAAAGCAAACACTGAAAATGTCGTTAACTATGGAAGGAATGTAACAGTTTTGGATCACCCTGTACATTTATAAATTACGAGGGGCGAATGATAAATAAGGTCTCCATGGCTGTAACTTTTTTATTTTTTAACCAATTTTCAAAATTCTTTTTGTATGTTATACTCACATTTGTCCTCTATACAATGCACTATTCACTTTTTGACATAGTCCCCATCCCTTTCCATGCATTGCGCCAACGCGTGACTAGTTGGGTGAACCCGT